>VWZE01005074.1:133035-157198 GCA_013396675.1 Eubucco bourcierii | reverse complement strand
AGGCTGCAGAGCCCCAACTCTCTCAGCCTGTCCTCATAGCAGAGCTGCTGCAGCCCTCTGAGCATCCTCGTGGCCTCCTCTGGACCCACTCCAACACTTCCATGTCCTTCCTGTGCTGAGGGCTCCAGAACTGCACACAGGACTCCAGGTGGGGTCTGAGGAGAGCAGAGTAAAGGGGCAGAATCCCCTCCCTTGCCCTGCTGCCCACACTGCTCTTGCTGCAGCCCAGCACTCGGTTGCTGTCTGAGCTGCACTCACACTGCAGGCTCATGTTGAGCTTTTCATCAACCCAGACTCCAAGGTCCTTTTCCTCAGGGCTGCTCTCAGCCATTCACCACCCAGCCTGGAGTTGTGCTTGGCATTGTGCCTACCCAGGTGCAGGACCTTACACTTGGCCTTGTTGAATGTCATGAGGTTGGCCTGGGCCCATCATTAAGCACCTCTGGAACACTCGTAAGCCAGGTGTAGGGATTGCAGCAGCTGCAGAGCAGGGGAAGAACCAGCCCTGAGCACTTGAGTTGGTAATCACAGAGTCATCTGCACTAGCAAGAGGTTCCAGTGAGCCTGTCCTTGCTGAACACCTACCTCTGATCATGCTTGGTACTCTTCTGCAGTCCAGCATGAGGCTTCTCTTAACCATGAGAGGTCTTTGGCTTGTGCGTTGGTCAGAGGAGCCTGTGGGAGATTATTTTGTGGCACAACCAAGTTACCTGCAGGTTTGAAGTCAGCTTACAGCAGGTATAGCTTTACAGTCTGGTGAGTAGAATTCCAGACCTCAAGAGAAAATAGAATCATAGAACGATGAAATTGTGCTGATTGGAAAGCAGCTTTAAGGTCACTGAGTCCACCCATTAACCCATGCCTGCCAGGTCACCACTAGGCTGTGTCCCTCAGCACCACATCTCCATCTCCCAGATCTTCAGTCCTTCTAGGGGTGGGGATTCCACCACTGCTCTGCTGAGCCTGCTCAGGGCTTGACAACCCTTTGGAGGAAGAAATTGTTCCTCATTCCCAACCTAAACCTCCTCTGGTGCAACTTGAGGCCATTTCCTCTTCTCTTATCACTTACTCTTTGGGAGAAAAGACCAAGCCCACCTGGCTCCAGCCTCCTTTTAGGGAGTTGTAGAGAGCAGTGAGGTCTCCTCTCAGCCTCCTCTTCTCCAGGCTGGACACCCCCAGCTCCCTTGGCCATTTCTGAGCAGGTTTCATGCTTTTGGAGTAGAAGGATGTTTGTGTGTTATCCTGAGCTTTCCACTGGTAATCATAGAATGCAGCAGGTTGGAGGGGACCGTCTAAGGTCATGTTCTCCAACCTCCCTGCAAGTCAGCAGGGACACCTCCAACTAGATTAGATTGCTCAGGGCCACATCAAGTTTGACCTCGAATGTCTCCAGGGATGGGGCCTCAGCCACTTCTCTGGGCAACCTGTTCCAGTATTTCACCATCCATTGCAAAGAGCTTCCTCCTGATGTCCAACCTAAACCTACCTAACTCCAGCTTCAAGCCATTCCCTGTCATCCTGTCACCACAGGCTCTTCTAAACAGTCCCTCTCCAGCCTGCCTGTAGGTCCCCTTCAGATACTGAAATGCTGCTCTAAGGTCTTGGCTGAACAACCCCAGCTCTCAGCCTGTCACCACAGGGGAGATGCTCCAGCCCTCAGATCATCTTCAAGGCTCCCCTCTGGACCCAATCTAGCAAGTCCATGTCCATCTTGTGTTGAGGGCCCCAGGCCTGGGCACAGCACTCCAGGTGAGATCTCACCAGAGCAGAGCAGAGGGGCAGAATCAGCTCTCAAACCTGCTGACCACACTGCTTTTGATGCAGCCCAGGATGCCATTGCCTTTAGAATCATAGAATGGTTTAGGTTGGAAGGGACCATCCAGTTCCAACCCCCTGCCAGAGGCAGGGACACCTCCCACTAGAACAGGTGGCTCAAGGCCTCATCCAACCTGGCCTTGAACACCTCCAGGGAGGGAGCAGCCACAACCTCCCTGGGCAACCTGTGCCAGTGTCTCACCACCCTCACTGGAAAGAACTTCCTCCTAACATCCAGTTTCAATCTCCTCTCTTCTCTGGTCTGCAAGTGCACATTGCTGGCTCATGTCCAGCGCTTCTCACCCACCAGCACCCCCAAATCCTTTTCTTCAGGGCTTCTTTTGATTTTATCACCCCTCAGCCTGGAATAACATTGAGAATTGCCCCAACCCAGATGCAGGACCTAACAGCTAGGAGGAAGAAAATCTCATCTAAACATGTTTCATGTTGTATTTATATATCTGGGGTGAAGACCTCAATATCCTTCTGCATCATCTTTGGTCTGGAAAGAACATCCACTGCCCAGGTCTGTGCAGATACACTGCGCCTCTGCTTTGTCTCAACAGCCCCAAACCATCAGCTGACTTAGTATTTTTTTCAGGCTGCTCTGTCTGTGCCTTTTGAAGACAGAGAACATTCCTGAACCTTCACAGAGACCTTCTGTTGATTGAAGGGATAAAGGTAGTGAAGCGCTGAAGGGTCTGGAGTGTTTCAAGGCAGCACCATAACAGGCTGGCTGCGCAAGAGCTGCCTTATGTAACCTGTAAAAGATGTGGAAAAAAGCTGCCTTTCTGGCACATGGATTTGAAGTCTGAGCAGTTTGTCACAAAACAGTTGAAGCTTTCCTTCCAGAGCCAACATTGGGGCTGCCAGGGTGGGTCAGGGGACCAGGACTCATCACAGGGGCTTGTGGTGACAGGACACACAGCAGCAGTTTGAAGCTACAGCAGGGGAGATTTGCATTGAACATCAGCAGGAAACTATTTACTGCAGGGGTGGTGAGACACTGGAATAGGCTGCCCAGGGAAGCTGTGGGTGCCTCATCCCTGGAGGTGTGTAAAAGCAGGCTGGATGATGCCTTGAGCAACCTGGTGTGATGGGAGGTGTCCCTGCTGTGGTGGGGGGCTTGGAGCTATCTGAGCTTTAAGGTCCCTTCCAGCCCAAAGCTTTCTATGGTTCTGTGATTAGCAGGACTTGCAATGCCACTGCCATAACGTATTAAATATGTAGCTGTGGCACCCAATTGTGCAAACAACCCAAAACTGGCTGAATGACCAGGCCCAAAGATTGATGGGGAGTGGCCCAGTTGGCTGCTGGTCACTAGTGGTTTTCCCCAGGGCTCAGTACTGGGGCCAAGTCTCTTTAATGTCTTTTGTCAATGATCTGGACAAGGGGATTGAGGCACCCTTGGTCAGTTTGCAGATGACATTAAGTTAGGTAGAAATATTGAGCTGCTGGAGGGTAGAGAGGCTCTGCAGAGGGGCCTGGCCAGGCTGGATCCGTGTCCCAAGGCAACTGTGGGGAAATTCAACAAGGGCAAGTGCTGGGTGCTGTACCTGGGTCACAACCACCCCAGGGATGCTCCAAGCTTGGGGCAGAGTGCCTGAAATTGCCCAGCAGAGAAACACCTGGAGGTCTCTTCCTTCAAGGATGTGAAGGTTTGGGAGTTCCCTGCCCCCCACACTTTGTAAAATGACCCAGACTAGAACTCAGCCAGCTGGAAGTTAAGGACTGAAGCTCTCTTTACAGCTTTGCACAATGTACAGCAGAGACAGACACAACAGACAGGAATAGTTACAGAGATAGACAAGCTAAAGGTAATACAGAAACACAACTCCCCTCCCAGAAATCAGAGACCCCAGGAGGGGCTCCCAACCACCCTTCCACCTTCTCCCCACCCCTGTACCTTACCCCAAGGTTTGCCTTACGCACAAGGTGAATTAGGAGGATCAGCCAGGGGGGTTAGAAGGAAAGTGGTTAGTGAAGATTAATTGGCAAAGAGGAGCCAGAAACCAGACTGCCTGACATGCTGTGCCCCCAGAGAGACAGACTGCCTACCTTACTTAAAGCAATCCTTTCCCAAACAATCTCAGCAAGCCTATGAGTGAAGTAGACACCACCATGTTTTCATTTCACAGCCTATAGTGTAATTTTCTGTTAAAATATTCCAATTAGCCTCAAACCAGCACAAAGGAACAAGAGGAAATGGCCTCAAATTGCACCAGAAGAGGTTTAAGTTGAACATGAAGAAAAATTTCTTCCCCTTGAGAGTTGTCAAGGACTGGCCCAGGCTGCCCAGGGCAGCGGTGGAGTCCCCATCCCTGGAGAGACTGAAAAGCAGTGGGGATGTGGTGCTGAGGGCCATGGCTTAGTGCTGGACTAGCAGCGCTGGGTTACTGGTTGGACTCCATGCTATTAGGAGTCTCTTTCAAACTAAAGAATTCAATGGTGCTGTGATTCTATGACAAAGATCAAAATGAACAATGTGGTGATTTTTTTGAAGTGAGTAGGAGTAGGAGGCAGGGCACTTGATGGTGCTTAAACCCAGAAGTGAGGTAGAAGTGGGTTCTGATCATGGCCTTGAGAGTTATATTCATTTGTGTCATGTTGATGCTGCAATTGCTACTCTTGCACTTGGGTCTTTAGCAGAGGGTAATTATTCAACTGTCTGAGAAGCTGTAGGAGAAACTAAAACAGGAGAACAAGTTATTATCCTTCCTACCCAAGCACCATTTGATTACTGCACGTGGCCTGCAATTATCCACATCAAGTTCAGAATGGCAGCAAGGAAAGAAGATGCAGAACCTCAGTGAGGTTGGCTAGAAAAGAAGCCATAGCCCATAGCAGTGTGTGTTACCGAGTGTGCCCTGCATTGGCTCTGACTGTTTCTCCAGGAAGCCTGAGAACCCTGCTGGAGGCCATCACGGGGATCTGAGCAGTGCTCAGCAAGAGCTGAAGGGTGGGGGACAAGAGGATGGGGCCAGACTCTTCTCAGTGCTACCTGGTGACAGGACCAGGGACAATGGGCACAAACTGGAACCCAGGAGGTTCCTTCTGAACTGGAGGAGAAACTGCTTTGCTGTGAGGGTGCTGGAACCCTGGAGCAGGCTGCCCAGAGAGGTTGTGGGGTCTCCTTGTCTGGAGAGCTTCCAAGCCCAGCTGGGCACTGTGCTACTGGGCAAGCTGCTGTGGGTGTCCTGCTTGAGCAGTGGGGTTGGACTGGGTGATGTCGAGGGGACCTGATAGCAGCCTTCCAGTATCTGAAGGGGGCCTACAGGAAGGCTGGGGAGGGATTATTTACAAGGTCCTGCAACGTCAGGACAAGGGGCAATGGGTTTGAACTGGCAGAGGGGAGATTTAGACTGGATGTTAGGAGGAAGTTCTTTACAGTGAGGGTGGTGAGGCACTGGCACAGGTTGCCCAGGGAGGTTGTGGATGCTCCCTCCCTGGAGGTGTTCAAGGCCAGATTGGATGAGGCCTTGAGTGACCTGTACTAGTGGGAGGTGTCCCTGCCTCTGGCAGGGAGTTGGATGATCCTTGAGGTCCCTTCCAACCTTACCATTCTATGATTCTATGATGTCCAGAGGTCCCCTGCCACCCCCCAGCACACTGGGATTCTGGCTGACTTTCCATTTGAGAAGGACATGGAACATGGCAGGCATGACTGATTTAAACCTGGTGATACTGTAATGTACCTGAGAGATGAGGAAGAGCTAAGAGGGCAGGATCAGGTAGGACAAGTGGAGGATTTAAGGAGGACACCCAAAAGGAATTTCTTTGTGCCACATGAAGCCACGAGAGTTTTCAGCCTGCTGGGTGCAGACTGGACAAGAGGCCAGTGGTGGGAGATTTGTGCTGGTGACCAAGGTCGTTGCTCCCCCAGCCCACAGTGTTGGCATGGCTGTTGGGAATAGCCCAGAGCCTTGGGTTAAGCTCATTCTCTGAACTGAATTTCTCTCGTTTGACTGCAAATTAAATTTCAGCCTGCCCCATGGGGGGAAATTGCTTAATTTAGCTTTCACATGCAGTGATTTTCATTTAGGAAAACCATATGAAGTGTATCAATGGGTTTGGGATGCTGGGCTTTGCCAGCTTGCCTGCTGTCAGTGCCAGGGATGTTGAGAGAAAGCTTGTGATGGTGGTGGACGTTACACAGAAAACCTCCAGAGGGCACAGCAGTCTAGAGAGTCCCACCTGAGATACTTTCTGAGCCGTTCTGTGTCCAAACCAGCCATCCATATGTGTCAGTGGGCTTTGTTCACACAGAGAATGCACCATTCCCTGCTCTACACTGATTTGAAAGTAGAATTGTTCACCTCTTTGGGTAGACCTGGCTCCTTTCAGAGCAAGATGGGAAAAGGGTTGCTGCAGGAAGCTGGTGAGAGATGCAGTGGTGTGTACTGAGTGTCCATGGGCATTCTTTGCAGCCTCACCTGTTTGCTGAAGTTTTAAGTTTACAGAACCACAGACTGGGTTGGGTTGGAAGGGATCTGTAGAGGTCTACTCTAACCCCCCCCTGCAGCCAGCAGGGACAGCTGCAGCCAGAGCAGGCTGCTCAGAGCCCCAAACAGCCTGACCTGCAGTGGTGCCAGGCATGGGGCAGCTACCACCTCTCTGGGCAACCTGGGCCAGGCTCTCACCTCCCTCAGTGCCAAACATTTCTCCCTTCTCTCCATTCTGAATCTCCTTTTATTTCAAACCATCACTCCTTGTCCTGTCACCACAGGCCCTGGTAAAAAGTCTGTCCATGTTCTTGGCCCATTTAAGTCCTGAAAAGCCACCAGAAGGTTTCCCTGGAGCTTTCTCTTCTCCAGGCTGAACAACCCCAACCTTCTCAGACTGGCCTCACAGCAGAGCCCTTACAGCCCTCCCATCACTGCTGTGACCTCCTCTGGTCCCTGTCTGTGCTGTGTTGAGCACTCCAGAGCTCCTCCAGCACTTCAGAGGAGGTCTCAGCAGAGCAGAGTGGAGGGGCACTGCCCCTGCTGCCCACTAGAGTTTTACAAAGTAGAGTGCTAATAGCACAAGCTGTGGTTCAGTGTTCATCCAGCGGCTGCAGAGCAGAAGCTGATAGATCTTCCAGGCTGAGTTTTTTCTTCTCTTTGACCATGTCATAGCAGTTTGTTGAGTTGTGACTTTGCTTTAATGACATTTCCCATCTGCCCTTTCCTGTGTGTTTTGGAATTGGCTCGAGACCTTAATTAACAAACCAGTTACTCATTGCTCTTTCCAGTTCTGACTTAACTGCAGGGTGGGGTGGTCTGGCAGGTTTCAGGTCTTGGTGCAGGGTTGAGACTTCTCATTGCTCTGAGCTTCTGAGTTGCTGGCTGGGTCCTCCTCTTGCTGCTGTGGATGCCCTGCTCTCTGCGGGCAGGGGTCGTTGTGCATCACTTACGGATCTGATGACATCCCGAGGCCATTTATCCATCACCTGGAGCAAGCCCATTTCATAGCACCACAGCATTCTAGAACGGCTTGAGTGGGAGGGGACCTTAAAGATCATTTGTCCAGGTTTGCTTCTGTGTTGGACTTCAGCCGATGACAAAATCCTTCCCTTCTGGTTGTCAAGGTGAAATGTCGGGAGACTTCACCAGCAGGGAAGAAAAAAACAACTCGATCAAAGGAAAAATTTGCTGCTACATGCTGCTCATTTCGTGAGGCTGAACTTTTAGTTTCCCAGACAGGAGGAAGCTCTGCAGCCCGCCCCCAGCCTCATTAGCTTAACCTCCTTCCTTCCCCCCCCTCCCCCGGCCTTCGAGTGGGCGGAGGTGCTGCTGAGCAGGGGATGCGTGGGCAGAGTCCGCTTCCAGCACTCCCGAGCCATCCCACTGGCACTGCTGGAAGCTGTTGAAATTCTTCTTTATTTCGCCAGCCTCCCCCCCACTCCCTGTCCCTAGGTCCCCTCCTCACGGCTCGGTGTCCGACTCCGGCGGCGGGGTCCCGGCTGCGAGAGGCGCTCCTCGCAGGGCGCGGCGGTGGCTGTGCCCCCCCGACGGCTGGCTGCAGCAGGGAGCTGCGCTGGGCTCGCTGTACAGCGGCGGGATTTAGATGGAAATCTTGTAAAATTCCATTTTCCGCAGCGCCGCGCAAATCTGCCCGCTCAAAGCCTGGGCTGCCGACCTACCTGCTGGCAGGATTCTCCCGCAGGCAGAGCATCTCCTCCGGCCAGGCACGGAGCGGGAGAGGTGCTAGGGGTCCCATCCGGCGCCACAGCCCCGGCCCCGAGTGGCAGGAGTAGCGCAGAGCACAGCCCCGGTGCTGCGGGAAGACCCCTAGCAGGGAGCCGGCAGCTACTCCCCGAGCTTCGCTGCTCCTCCTAGTTCGGTGGGATGGATAAGGCAGGCCTTTTGTGATAGGGGGACGTGCTCCCTTCTGTCTGTCACCGGGACGGGGACCTGGGTCCCCCCATAGCCCTCTTCACCTGTGTCGCTCCGGGAAGGTCATCCTGCGTGGTGCGGAGCCGGTTCCGCAGGAGGGACCCTGGGAGCGGAGTTTCTGCAGCGTCAGAAAACTTTGATTCATCTGCGAAGGTGGTGAATGAAGGAGGGATGTGACCTGGAAAGGATAAACAGGAAGATGGGGATGTTTCTCCAGCTTGGAAAAAAAGGCTGTGGGTTTTTTTTCCCCCTGTCTCAGGATCACTGGAAGGGATTATACAAATGAGAGCAGGAAACTGCAGTCAGGGCTTTGCCAGAAATAGATTTATGGGTTTGGTTTGCTACTCCCCCCCCACTCCTTTTTTTTCCCCTTCCTTCTTCTGCTATAAATGAAGAAATATGCGAGGCCGTAGCGGCTGTTCCACACGCACCCTGCACACGCTGATTGCCAAGTCGTTTGCATCTGTCTGCTCTGAAGCCACCTCCAGCCTGCCAGGGGAGCTGACATGTAATCACCAAGGATCAAAAACCTGCTGCTGGGGACCAGCGAGCTGCCGCTGAGGCAGCTTCTCACAGGCAGAAGTTTGGAGCAAGCAGGAAATACTCTTGAGTGTGGTGGGGGATTTCTGGGGGCAAGTGGAAGAGAAAGCTCACCTGGGAACGATGTTAAACGTGAATTTTTTACCCAACCGCCGCCACTCGTGGATTTGGTAAGTGCCGCCTGGCTTCTGTCCTGCTCACAGGAGTTGTGGTGGGCAGAAGAGCTGGGAGTGGGGGACCTCTGCAGAAGGCAGCTGCTGAAGGCAGGTGCTGAGGAGGGCGCGTGTGTGCCTCCAGCCCCCCAGACAGGCTGTGGAGTCTCCTTCTCTGGAGGCCTTTGCAACCCACCGGGATGCGTTCCTGTGAGGCCTGCCGAAGGGTCGTGCTCTGCAGGGGGCTGCACTCCACGGCCTCGGCAGGGCCCTTCCAGCCCTGGCGTTCTGTGATTCTGTGGCCTGTAAATTCTCTGAGTATTTTCTTTTCCTCTCTTTCGCGATCAGGTTTGGGTCAGACAAACGCACCCTGACGAGACCCAGGACCTGGGGATGTGTGACAGGAGAGGGGAAGGATGGGGAAGTCCATGTTGTGATTAATTATTGATGGTGTGAGAGGCGTGTGAGCATCGATTCTCGTTGGTAAAGTAGTAAGTCACTAACTCACCTCACTTGGGTGATCTTGTGGTGCTACCTCCACAGCTTCTCCAGTCAGTTGTCAACTCCTGGTGCCTTTTAATGAGGAGATGGAGCTGCCTCTTCTCCAATCCCATTGTGTCAGGGCAGAGGAAGGTGTGAGGAACTTTAGAGACACGTCCCACAGCGGCTACCATGGGCTTGTGTTTGATAGACTGGGCTGAAGTAGGTTCCCTTGCTATAGGTTAATGTCTGCTCTTGGAGTTGAGGTATGAAGTTGTAGATGTAATACTGAAGGACACAGTTTAGCACCAGGCTTGGTACAGTTAGATAATAGTTGGAGTTGATGATCTGAAAGGTCTTTTCCAACCAAAACTATTTCATGATTGTATGATTTTAGGGATGGACTAGATGACCTTGAAATGTCCCTTCCAACCCAGCATTCTATGATTGTATGAGTTTAGAGTTGGACTGGGTGACCCTTGAAAGGTCCCTTCCAGTCCATTCTGTGATTCTATGGTCTTAGAGGTGCAGGTATTCAGTGTAGCCTGTACAGCATCTTGTAAGAATCTGACAGAGAGAATTTTATAGTTTTAGACACTCATACGCTTCGCTCTGTTGTCTTGCCTACATGTGTACATTCTGGTTGTGCATGGAATTTAGGGAAATACAGAATGGGAGGGGTTGGTGCAATCCCCTTGCCAAGGTAGGTTCACCTAGAGAAGGTCACAGCAGAACACCTCCAGGTGGGTTTGGAATGTCTCCAGAGGTGTAGACACCAGCACCTCTCTGGGCAGCCTGCTCCAGGGCTCCATTACCCTTAAAGAAGTTCCTCCTCATGTTTAGATGGAGCTTCTGACGTTCTGCTTTGTGTCTCTTACCCCTTGTCCTCTCACTGGGCAGTGCTGTCAAAAGCCTGGTCCTGACAACCTTTCTGACACCCACACTTGAAGTATTGATCAGCATCGATGAGGTCCTCTCTTAGGCTGCTCTTTTCCAGACTAAAAACCCCAAACTCTCTCAGCCTTGCCTCACCACAGAGATGTTCCAGTCCCCTCAGCATCTTTGTAGCCCTCTGCCATATCCTCTTCAGAAAATCCCTGTCCTTGAATTGGGGAGCCCAGAAGTGGCCATGCATCCTCCACGTACATTTGATGTCCACGAACAATAGAGAGGCTTTCCAGAGTATGCTACCTACAGTAACTTCTACAGATTATTCTGACGCAGGATTTCTTCTGTGTTGTCGTAGTGTTGCTTACACTGGTGTCATGGTGGCTTCCTCTCTGCAGTGGCTTCTGAGAGGAACCTATAGCTTAATATTTCACAGGTTGCAATGGGTTGGAAGAGACCCTCAAAGGTCATCTTGTCCAACTCCCCTGCAGTCACTAGGGACACCTCCAACTAGATCAGGCTGCCCAGGGCCACATGGAGTCTGATCTTGAATGCCTCCAAGGACAGGGCTTCAACCGCATCTCTGAGCAACCTGTTCCAGTCTTTCACCGGTCTCATTGTGCAGAACTTCCTCCTGATGTGCAACCTAAATCCCCCCTGCTCCAGTTTCAAACCATTACCCCTTGTCCTGTCACCACAGGCCCTTCTAAACAGTCCCTCCCCAGCCTGCCTGTAGGTGCCCTTCAGATATTGAAATGCTTCTCTAAGGTCTCCCTAGAGCCTTCTCTTCTCCGGGCTGAACAGCTCCAGCTCTCTCAGCCTGTTACCATAGGAGAGATACTCCAAGTCTCTTCATGACCTTCCTCTGGACCCACTCCAGCAGGTCCATATCCATCTTACATTGTTTGTCCATATTAATGCAAGTGCTGGGGCTCTGAGTCTTTAAATGGTGCTGTAAAGATTCACACCTCAGGGTCTGCTCGTTTCAGGGACTGGAGAAGGGAAAGTAAATATTTAGAGAAGAGGGAAAATGTGCTGTGATATGACTGGAGAACTTGTGGTTACAGCAAGCATTAAGAAAGGAAGAAACAGGGCCCCTAGAGACAGGGATGCAGCAAGAAAGGGAAGGAAGGAAGGAAAGAGGGTCCCACTGGCTGCTTGAGTTTTCTGTGCAAGGTGCTGTGTGGCCTCCCTCCCCAAGGGGAAGGAGCTGTTCACTTCAGGGTGAGCTTTTCTTGATTAGAAACCCAACAGTATCTGTCTTTGCATAGACGTTAGGGCTGTGTCTTCTGCACTCGCCGGGATGCTCACAGAATCACAGAATTGTTTTGGTCAGAAGAGCCCTTTAAGATCCTGAAATCCAGCCATTAAGCCAGCACTGCCAGATCACCACTAAGCCACGTCCCTCAGCACCACATCTGCAGGGCTTTCCAATCCCTCCAAGGCTGTGGGCTGCACCACTTCCTTCAGTCAATGATGACTTGATTGACAGCTGAGGTGAGAAAGGTTGCTCTTTGTCTGCTGCCCTGGGAGGGATGGTGAGGTGGTTCTCTCTGCCAGCTGCCCAGACACCCCAAGAGACACCAGAGTGGTGGAACAGACTGCCTAGGGCAGTGGCGGGTTTTCCACTCCTGGAGGAGTTTCAGAACCCTAGAGGTGTAGTGCTGAGGGCCATGGTGGTGATCTGGCAGTGCTGGGTTAATGGTTGGAGTTGATGATCTCAAAGGCCTTTTCCAACCAAAAAAAAAAAAAAAAATCCTGTGCTTCTCAGAGTGACTGTTGCCCTTGACAATCTTCAAAGTCTTTTCCAACCTCAAGGGATCTGGGATGCTCTAAGCATCTCACCAGCACGGTACCAGAACACTTCAGCCTTCACATGCCCGTTTGTCTGCAGCGGCAGAGACTCGGCTGCGACATCCAGGCACAGGCGCCGAAGGTCCTAGCAGGATCTGCACAAGAAGTGTCCACAGGAGCATCAGAATCTGTGTGGCAGTGCCCTTGCAGAGCTGCTTTTGTGCGCCGGGTCCAGCGCCAGCTCGGGTGGGAGCCGTTCCTTTGCTGCCAGCAGCGTGACAGAGCCAGAGGACAGAGATAAGTGAGGAATTGTGTGGCTGACGCACAGCAGGTGCTGCTGTGGGTTAGCAGAGCCCACGCTTAGACCTATCTTGGCATCATTACCATGGCTTCACCTTGACCTTTTGGCCCAAGGGCTTGTTGGCTGGATTTAGCAAGGTCCTCTTGAGGAGGAACATTGGTGAACTGAGATAGAGGAACAGACATAGATTCACAGAGTGGTTTGGGTTGGAAGGGACCTGGGAAATCATCTAGTTCCAACTTCACTGTCATTGTCAGGGACACCTTCCACTAGACCAGGTTGCTCATCCAACTTGACCTTGAGCACCTCCAGGGATATCCATGACCCAGGATCAGGATGAAAGGGGTGGGAGGTGTTAACTGATTTGTTGAGATGAGAAATGCCCTCCAGAGGGGCCAGCATGGCATTGTGGACAGTGCCCTGTGCCAAGCAGAGGGTGTCACAGAACTGAGTGCTTCATTAGGAGAAAGAATGAAAACATCTCTGTAGTTGGAAGAGCAGCAGGAGTCACTTGAGCTGCAGGAAATGTAGAGCTGAAAGAAATCCTGAGCAGAGCCACGATCCTAAGAGGCATCAGACAAGTGGGGCTGCCAGAGCCCATCTGTTGATCTCTGCTGATCGATCAGCAGAGTTTCAGGGGATTTAGAAGCTGACAGCTAGGAGGGAGCCCTGTCAGGACATGGATTTGCAGCAGGCATAGGGCTTAGACTGTGAGAATTTGTGCAGCCTCTGGAAATAAAACATACTCTTCAGCCAGTGCTGGTCTAGTTGCAGCTTCAGACAGAGCCTTGCTCACCATGACCTCTGTAGATTCATGGTTGCATCAGGAGTTAGATTCATTAATCACTGTTAACTGTTTTCGCAGTTTCTTCAGGCCTTTTGTTCCTCTTCAATGCGCTTTTGGTCCTCTTCTGAGCTTTCTTGAGCAACCTGGTCTAGTGGAAGTTGTCCCTGCCCATGGCAAGGGAGTTGAAACTAGGTGATCTCTGAAGTCCCTTCCAACCCAAACCATTCTGTGATTCTGTGATTGTCTTTCCTGGGTCCCTTCCTGCATAAGGAGCCTTTAAAGCACTAGAGATGTGGTTGTGACTCTTCGTGGATCTCAACTGTCCAAAGAGTATTCATTAGATGAAAGGAATAACCAAGTGATCATTCTCTGCCACCTGGATCTGCAGGTGAACCAAAAACCACTCCAAACTGCAAAGGCCTCATTAAACCCGAGCACGAACAATGAATGGTCTTGGTGGAGTCCCCTTCTCTGGAGAGCTTCCAAACCCACCTGAATGTTGTGATCCTGGGCAGTCTGCTGTGGGCGACTGCTTTAGCAGCCTGAGTAGACTAGATCACCTCCAGAGGTCACTTCCATGCTGGGATCCTGGGATTTCAGAGAAGGTGTTTGAACAGTGCATCCAGGGGCCAGCCTGTTTGGCCTTGATGTTTGGGGCACCAGTTCTCCACCGAGGTCAGGAAGGGAGCAGGTGATGGCCAACCATACATGCATCTTGTGGGGGGACTGGGGAGAGAGGGGAGGGGGTTGTGCTGTACTAAGGGATACTCTGGCTGACTCAGGGCTTTGGAAGCTGTTTTGGAGAGGTGAAGTTATCTGCAGCTGGGAGTGTGCCTACAAATACATGATGAAGAAATGGAGAACTTCTTGGTCAGCACTTGTTCATGGCCACAGGGTGCAAAACAGCCTTCCTGGTGTCAGCTCTTTCATAGAACCACACCATTGTTTGAGTTGGAAAAGACCTCTGAGATCATGGAGTCTAACCATTCAGCCCAACACTACCATCAAACCATGTCCTCAAATGCCATCTCCACAGGTCTCTTGGACACTTCTGAGGATGGTGCCTCTACCACCTCCCTGGGCAGCCTGTTCCAATAGCTGCCCACTCTTGCAGGAAAGAAATTGTACCAAATCTCCAACCTAAACCTCCCCTGGCACAATTTCAGGCCACGTGATTTAAGCTGAGGTGTTTGGGGTAGGATATGAGGCCAGAAGTGACTTTCATGGTGTGTCAGCAGAGTCTGCCTTTTAAATTGAGTTTTGAAGTGCTCAGGTTTTGGCCTGGGAGTTAATAATCTTCAGCAGCATGGTAAAAATCCACTCTGCCGTCAAGTTACCTTCTTTTCTTGGGGCTTAGCTCTAACTTTAGATGTGCTTAAAACATCTTGATTGTCTTCTTGCATTAATTCCTTCTATAAATAGGAAGTGTCTTTGACAAAGATGTGGTTTCTCTGCTGAGGATAAGTTTGAGAGGCACAACTCAGACATCTGTAGGCACAATTCAGAAAGGGAAGGGCAAATATTTCCCTGGTGCTCACAAATGGCTGTAGGCAGCATAAAGCAAGGCTTGGAGATGAGTCTGTGGAGAAGACAGTGTTGGCTGGCACAGGACTTTCAGCAGTTACATTATGGGGATTCTTTGGGCTGGGTTTGCTTGCAGGGATTGGGAAGTTGTTGGGGGGGACAGGGGTGGTTCTGGTGGAGGAGGGGTGCTTGGTATGTACAGACCTTTCCTTGTCTCCATGCTGTTTCTGTTCAAGCTGTTACTGGCTGTGTTTTCCTGCTGGCCTTGCAGGGCAGACGAGAAGAGTCAGAGCCCTGGAGGCTGCTCTTCCCATATTTAACTGATCATCTGAGGAGGAAGCTCTTCACAATGAGAGTGGTGAAATACTGGAACAGGTTGCCCAGAGGTGTGGTTGAGGCCCTGTCCCTGAATCAGATTGACAGTAGTTAACTGAACCTGCAGGGAAATCATCTCTTTTTTTTTTTTTTTGAGGGGAACCTCTTCTTAGCCTAGTTCATATGTGTACCTTTATCTGTCACTCAGTGAAGTTGTTGTCCCAATCTTTCAATCTTTTCCTCCTCCTCCTTGTTGACTTCTCTAAGTTCTTCTCTGCTGCAGACACCCCTCACTGTGGCACAGATTCACAGATTGTATCAGGCTGGAAGGGACCCTCAAAGGTGATCTTGTCCAACGCTCCTGCAGGGAGCACGGAAACCTCCAACTGCGTAAGGCAACCCAGGGCCACATCAACTCTGATCTTGAATCAGGTGGTAGAATGAGAGGAAGCAGCCTGAAATTGTGTCAGGGGAGGTTTAGGTTGGATGTTAGGAACAATTTCTTTGCTGCCAGAGTGGTCAGGCATTGGCACAGGCTGCCCAGGGAGGTGGTACGGTCACCGTCCCTGGAGGTGTTCAAGAAACCTGTGGGCATGGCAGCTGGGGACGTGGTTTACAGGCCATGGTGTTGCTGGGTTGGTGCTTGGGCTTGATGATCTTGGAGAGCTTTTCCAGCCAAAACAATGCTATGAAGCTGTGATTCTGTGATGCCAGCATGGACACTTGTTCCTCCCAGCACCTCCTCATTAAATGCTCTGCTGTGACCTGTTTGACTCTGCAGACCAGAGCTGTGCACGGAGCCAGGTTTAATTCCCCAGCAATGCCTTGGTGAACCAAAGGTGCTGTGGAGGGAGCCCAGGTGGCCTGCAGCACACTGCAGGGACTCATCAGATCGAACAGCATCCCCAGCTCACTTCCTATGGAGCTTGTTTTGCTCCTTAACAGTTAGATTGAGAGAATTAACACATTTTCGTATGCTACCCTTAAAAAGAAAGCTGAAAAGGAGAAACTGCTATTAAAGGCTTTCATTTTATCTGCTAGGATTTAGAATCTTAGACTCAGAACGATTTGGGTTGGAAAAGATCTTTAAGATCAGTGAGTCCAATTGATTTACAGCGAGTGGTAAAGGAAAGAGCAACAGAGTCACACAAAGAATGAGTGGCACACAAGGTGGGGGAGACCTTAAAGATGCTTTTCAGTGTCTGAAGGGGACCTGAAGGAAGGATGAGGAGAGGCTGCTTAGGAGGGCCTGTGATGATAGGACCAGGGGCAATGGTTTGAAACTGGAGCAGGGCAGATGCAGGTTGGACATCAGGAGGAAGCTTTTTACAGTGCCAGTGGTGAAATAGTGGAACAGGTTGCTCAGAGAAGCAGTGGGTTCCCCTACACTAGTCAGCTTTAAGACTCATCTTGCCAGGGTGTTGGGCCAGCTCATTTCAACCACATTATCACCCAGCAAAGTCAGACATCCAAAACGATCCTGGAGGTCTCTTTCAGCCTGGCATTCTGTGATTCTGTGGCCGAGGCCACATCCCTAGAGACATTCAGCAGCAAACCTGATGTGGGCTTGAGCGACTTGCTCTAGTTGATGTCCCCGCTGACTGCAGAGGAGTTGGACAAGAAGAGTTTTGAGGGTCGCTTCCAACCCAGTGCAAGCTGTGACTGAGGAGAGAGGGGGAATAAATCCTGCACAATCGTTATTCAACCCCTTTACAAGCCAAGCAACACTATTGTTGTTGCTTCGGAATCTTACCTTTTCTTCCCCAAGAACCAAACTTGCAGGTGTGAACAAAGCTCTTTAACTCATTTCCCCCCTGCAGTTTTTAACCCCGTTTTCCGTTGCAGCTCTGCTGCACACCCAGAAGACAAAGCTCACCTCCCTGCAGCTGCGGGGGAGCGTTCGCAGGGCTGGGTGCTGGGCAGCGCTGCCTGTGCTACGGCTGCGGGAGCCTGCTGGTGCGGGAGCTGTCACCCTGCCAGCGGCAGCGGAGCTGGGCGGGCTGGGTGAGGGGCTGCTGGCACACACAGCTCTCCTTCTGCTGGCCCATTGACGTCACTGCGAGCTTTCAAAGCAGCCCCAGTGTGTCTGCTGAAGTTGCAGAGAAATGACATAATGAGAAGCTGGCTGCCGGCGCGGGCGGCTGGAGCTGCTGGGGGTTTCTCTCAGCCGCACAAGTCCTGCTCCTTTCAAGAGCGTTTTCTGGGGCGGTTTTTAAAAGCCCTGCAGAAAGCCGCAGTTCGTTTCCGAGCGATGCTGGAGACGCCCAGGCAGAGGTGGTGTGGTAAGAAAGCATCGCGTGGCTGAGGAGGCTTCGCGGCCGTGTCCCGAGGCCAGCGTGGGACGCGCCGTGGGTGCGCGGAGATGGATGCGTGAGCCTCGGACCAGCACGGCCGTGAGCTGCCAGGATGCAGCCCTGCCTGCTAAATGCACACCAGCGAAAAACGAAGGCGGTTTCTCTCGGGGGAAGCCTTTCACTGGGTCCTTCTCTCTCTCCCCACAGCCTTTATCCAGTTAGCATTTAAATAAATAAGTGCTGGGACAGTCTGCACTGAGGTAAATCAAACAAAGAGGCTGGAGGGAGGGGCTGCAGGAGCAGACCTGCTGCTGCTGCTTACCTGCTGCACACAGCCTACTCTGCCCAAACTGCTGATTAGCAACAGTAGTTAATGATGGCGATTGTTATCCATGTGCTACCTCTCCCCTGTCCCCCTGTTCCGCCAGAGAGGCTTCTTGCTCCCTCTTGTGTCATGATATTCCTGGGGTGCATAAGGAAGAGTGTGGCCAGCAGGTGCCCCTCTACTCTGCCCTGATGAGGCCATGTCTGGGGCACTGGGTCCAGTTCTGGGCTCTCCAGCTCATGAGAGACAGGGAACTACTGCAGAGAGTCCAGGGGAAGCTATAAAGATGCTGAGGGGCCTGGAGCAGCTCTGGGAGGAGCAAAGGCTGAGAGCCTGCAGAAGAGCAGCCCCAGAGGACATCTGAGCAATGTTCAGCAAGAGCTAAAGGACCTGTGCGAGTCAAGAGGATGGGGCCAGACTCTTCTCAGTGGTGTCCAGCAACAAGACAAGGGGCAATGGGCACAAAGTGGAACCCAGAAGGTTCCACCTATAGAGGAGGAAGAACTTCTCTATTGTGAGGGTGCTGGAGCCCTGGAGTAGGCTTCCTAGAGAGGCTGTGGAGTCTCCTCTGGAGAACTTCCCAACCTCCCCTGTCCATTGTGCTGCTGGACAAGCTGCTGTGGGAGCCCCTGCATTTTCAGTGATGCCTGTAGAAGCCATCTCCAGCTCTGTGAGGTCTGTGATGCTCTGGTTCTGTCAGACAGATCAGCTGAAATGGAGCGTGGCTCATTAGAACATCACCCTGCTGAGAGGTGCCAGCACTTCTGCTCAGATGGATCCTGTCTGGTCTTCTGAATGGCTTTTTTATTGCAGACCAGGCAGTTGAGAACATAATTTTACCACACTCCTAAAAAAATAAGCATGCTGCTGTCACTGTTGCATGCCATGAAATGGTATCTTCTTGTGTCCTGCATTGCAAGGGTTGGGAGCTTTCCTTTGTGTGTGGCTGCCCTCAGAGTGGCAGTGCTGGGTTATCAGGTGGGCTCCATGTTCTTAAAGGTCTTTTCCAAGCAAAACAATGCTAAGATTCTATGAAAGTTGCAAGGCAAAGATGGCTCACTGTGAACTGGAGTGCGGCCAGTGCACAACTGGAGACAGCTCTCCCCTCATGGCCACTGCCCACGGACATGGATCCACCGTAACTGAAGTTCCCAGGGCAGAGCTGGTGAAAGTTGGGTAATGAGCACAGGTTTGGGTTTGCACCAATTTCTCAAGAGGATTGGGCCTTTGAGGTCCCTCTCAACCTGTTCTCTGATTCTTTGTCAGAAGATTTTTGGTCTCACCTTCTTTCTTTTAAGAAGCTCTTCCGAGGAGTCCCCTCTGGAAGAGAAATAAGCCTGTGGCTGTTAGCTGCAAAGCTGTGCTGCCCAGCACGGACTGGCGTGGCCACGGAAAAGACTTTGCTTAGTTCACAGGGTTAGATTCAGGCTCAGCTTTAAACCTGGAGAGCCCAGGGCAGGGGCCAACATCTGTCCATCCTGTTCTGGGTATCATGTTGGCAAGGGTGCTCCTACACAGGGGTGCTCCCAGGAAGGTCTCTGGAGGTTTTCAAGGCCGGGTAGGAGGAGGCCTTGGCCAGTCTGTTCTAGTGGAAGCTGAGCATAACAGTGCGATTGGACCTCAGTGGTCTTTAAGGTCACTTCCAGCCCTACCCACTCTATGAGTCTGCACAGGGTGTGCCTGGCTTTATTCTGAGCAAAAGCAACTTGAGCAAAAGTAATTTGAGAGGGATGTCTGTGGTCCCTGGGAGAGCTTCCTCACTCTTCCTGTCTGCAAAGGGAGTAAGTTGTTGGGGACTGGCTCTTTGCTAATGTGGCGTGATGCTCAGGCTGGCAGAGGTGTGAATCAGAAGCTATGGGAGGAGGCTACGTTTAAAAAACAGCTCTCTCAATTTGCAGAATTCTTTGTAGGTAACAAAGTCCAGGTCAGCAGGAACCCAAACTTTGACCCCTCCCTTCTTCAGGATCCAGATTTCAAACTGCTTACCCATGTGGGTTCCCTGTATCAGCTAACTGCTCAGAGACTGTCTTGTGTGCCAGCAAGTTTGTAGCTAACAGAAATCTTTATCCCAGTTACTAACCTCTCCAAAAGAGGTTTATGAAGGAAATCCTGATAAAGCACACAAGATTCTGCAATCCTAAGCCTGCTAAGAAATAGGAATGGGAAAAGCCCTAGGACTTCTTAGAAGTGCTAAGGCCTGTTTCTGCAGCTACTACTACTGTGTGGTGCAGGGAGCAGTGGCTCATGTGGCCAGCAGCTCTGCAGCAACATTTGTACTGTGAGACCCCAAAGCAGCCTGGGTCAAGAATCTGTGGATCACAGAACCACAGACTGTGTTGGGTTGGAAAGGACCTTTGAAGCTTGTCCAGTCCAACCCCTCTGCAGTCAGCAGGGACAGCTGTAGCTAGAGCAGGTTGCTCAGGGCCCCAGACAACCTGACCCACAATGGTGATGCCAGTCATGGAGCAGCTACCACCTCTCTGGGCAACCTGGGCCACTCTCTCAACACCCTCAGCATCAAACATTTCTGCCTTCTCTCCAGTCTGAATCTCCCTCCTCTTGTTTCCACCCATCACCCCTTGTCACAACAGGCCCTGCTCAAAAGTCTGTCCCATCATTCTGACTGACCCCTTGAAGCACTGCAAGGCCATCAGAAGATCTCCCTGGAGCCTTCTCTTCTGCAGGCTGAACACCCCTAACTCGCTCAGCCTGGCCTCCCAGCAGAGCGTTTCCAGCCCTGCCATCACTGCTGTGGCCTCCTCTGGACCTCCAGCATGTCTCTGTCTCCTCTGTGTGGAGAGTCACAACCCCATCACCTGCAGGTGCTGTAACAGTCCTCAGTGATGTTCTCACCTCTTTTTTAACCCTGTTTCCCACCTTGTTTGCTTTAGGAGGGTGTCTGACTCCTGCATTAAATGGGCTGGTGCTAGAGGCGGGAGCTACCTGGCTCCCACGCACTCACCTTTGGGGCTGCTTCACAGCTGAGCACTAAAAAGGCTCAAATTAGTGCCTGTGTGCTAGGATTTCACAGAATCGTGGAACAGTTTGGGTTGGAACAGACCTTGGAGATCATCTCGTTCCAACCTCCCCCAGAGGACACCTTCCACTAGAGCAGGAAGGCCATGGGTGAGCCAACTGCTAGCATTTGTCTCTGGGAGAGGCTGGCCCCTGACCAGCACTGGAGGGGCACTCTTGCCAGGTCTGACATAAACATTTAAAGCAATTGCTTGCAGTGAAGAGAAAGGGAAGGGTAAAAACAAAAATAGAAATCTCAGCCCAGCAGCTTTAGTCAGAGCAGTTGCTGTTGTGGCCAGAAGATGTTTTCCATGGTTTTGTTCTTGAGACCACTCAGTTGCTTTCACAGGAGCTTCGCAGGCAGCTCTCAGGCAGGGCAGGTGGAGCTTGGCGAGGCTGCGGCGTCCTGCCCAGCACCAGGGCATTGCCGCAGCTGGGCCGCAGCGGTCTCTGCCGTGTGTCTGCCACAAGGTCTCCTCCTGTAGGGGGTCAGCACTGACTCAGAGTAGGGTTTAATGGTTCCTGTAAGCAGCAGCAGCAACAGCATAATTAACTGGGTAGTTCTCTGGGGCGAGGTGGTTCTGCAGCTTCGGGAGGATGTAGGTTGCCGATTGCCGCTGGGTGATGGCAGACTTCCCAGGCTGCCTCTTTCTCTTGCTGTGCACCTTTGCCCGCACCAGCATGGGACCTGTGTTGGTAAAACAAGTGTCAAATCTGGACTGGGCTGTTCAGAGCATGGAACCACAGCACTGCTGAGCTTGGAAGAGACCTTTGAGATCACCAAGTCCAGCTGCTCACCCACAGCTCCCAGTCCCACCACTGCTGCTCAGCCACTGCCACTGCTCCACGGCCCTCAGCACCACTCCCATCTGTCTTCTCAGTACCTCCAGGGATGGGGACTCCAGCACCTCCCTGGGCAGCCTGCCCCAGTGCCTGACAACCCTTGCTGGGGAGAAATTGTTCCTGATGCCTATCCTGAGCCTCCCTTGGCACAGCTTGAGGCTGTTTCCTCTTGTCCTGTGGCTTGTTGGATGTGAGAAGAGACCAAGCCCCACCTGGCTCCAGCCTCCTTTCAGGGAGTTGCAGAGGGCAATGAGGTTTGCCCTCAGCCTCCTCTTCTGAAGACTAAACCAGCCCAGGCCCCTCAGCCACTCCTTGTGAGATTCGTGTTCAAGGCCACTGACCAGCTTAGCTGCTGTTCTCTGGACATGCTTCACACCTCAATGTCCTTCTTGGAATGAGGGGCCAAGAAGATTCCCTTCACCTCCCAATGTGCTGTCCAGAGAGCTGCACATGTCTCTGCTGTGCTGAGGAATCCAGAGCTGGCCCCAGCTCTGCAGGGGGGGTTACAGCAGAGAGCAGCAGAGGGGCAGAATCTCCTCCCTCCCCATGCTGCCCCCACTGCTGGGGATCAGCCCAGGCCAGGGCAGGCTCTGGGCTGGCAGCACATGGTGCTGGCTCCTGTCCAGCTTTGCACCCACCAGCACCCACAGATCCTTCTCCACAGGCCTGTTCTCCAGCCTTTCATGCCCAGCTTGGACTGATACCAAGCACTGCCCTGAGCCATGTGTAGCACTTTGCCCTTGGCCTTGTTGCACCTCATTCACATGAAGCCACTTCTCAAGCTTGTCCAGGTTCCTGGACAGTTGTCATTTGATGATTTCATGACTGGAGTCGTGGGGCAGGGATTCAGAAAAAGCAGAGGACTAGGAAAAGCCAATCCAGGATGTGCTTGTAGAAGAGCACAGGTAGATGTGGAGACAGGAGGACTGAAATCTGCCATGGTTAGAAGCCCATCAAAGCCAGGTTGCCACATCTATGATTTTGGTATCCAGGATATTTACGTGAGGAGGGGTTTAAAGAATAACTGGGATTTAAATGGGTAAAGCTGAATAAGATCTCCTCTGCATACTGAATTACTTAGCAAATTATGAAACAGCACAGCCTGCTCATTCCTCAGACTGTTTCAAAACAACTCCTGAGCAGCTGTTTGACATTTACAGCCTCAAACAGCTCTGGAATCATGAAAGTAGAGGCTCAGAAGCAGCATGTCTGTGTAGAGACAGAGCAGGAATCAGAGCAAGGGTGAGCAAAACCACACACTGAAATTCTTTTACTTCTTTTAAAGCTCTGTGCTGTGACCCAGAAGCTTCTGTGGCCAGATAATAAGAACCCAAACAAAACAGGTATGCAAAAGGAGGTTGGTGTTGAACACCCAGATTCAGTCCTGGTGTGCAATCTTTCATTCTTAGCAACCACCCAGCCTCTCACAGCTGATGGATTGTTGGATTAAGTGTGGTTCACTTTCCCTCCTGAGGGCAAGCAGTGAGCCAACTGGGGTTAGCCCATGGAATAAGCTGCCTGCCAGAACCTGAAGGGGGCTACAAAAAGGCTGCAGAGGGCCTGCTTCCAAAGGCCTGCAGTGACAGGACGAGGGGCAAGGGTCTGAAATTAGAGCAGAGCAGATTTAGGTTGAATATTAGGAACAAGTTCTGCACCACGGGGGTGGTGGAACTCTGGAGCAGGTTGTCCAGGGAGGTGGTTGAGGCCCCATCCCTGGAGATGCTCAAGGTCAGGCCAGACAAGGCTCTGAGCAGCCTGTTCTAGCAAAGGATGTCCCTGCTGACTGCAGAGGGGTTGGACTGGGTGAGCTTTGGCAGCCCCTTTCAACCCAAACTTTTCTCTGATGGTGTGATCTGAAGCAGTGCGTTTGTGTTGTCTCCTCTGGCTCAGCAGCTCTGCTTTGGCCCACTGTCAAAAGCACAAACATGAGCAAAGCACAGCATATGCCATTGGTGGGTTTGTTTATGGAAGTAAGAGAATTAGAAGAGGAACTGAATTTGACAGACAGTGTGTATTTGGCTTTTTGGAGAGCGTGAAATACAGCTTGGAGGATTCCAGTTGACTCTTACGTGAGGAGAGCTGTAACATGGGCAGAAGGCTGGCTGCTAGCTGGAGATAGGAGTGATGAGTGGACCAGGGAGCATCAGGGAGCTCCTGCAAGGACAGGCTGCTGCAGGGAGCCTCTTCTTACCTGTCTGGGAGGGGAGACCTCACTGCTCTCTACAGCTCCCTGAAAGGAGGTTAGAGTGAGTGGAGCTTGGTCTGGTATCAGATGATAGAATGAGAGGAGGTGGCCTGGAGTTGTGCCAGGGGAGGTTTAGGTTGGAGATGAGGAACAATTTTTTTCCTGCAAGAGTGGTCAGGCCACTGGCACAGGCTGCCCAGGGAGGTGCTGGAGTCACCATGCCTGGAGGTGTTCAAGAGAGCTGTGGACATGGCACTTGGGGACAGGGTTTGATGGCTGTGGTGGTGTTAGACTGATGTTTGGACTCGATGATCTTAGAGACCTTGTCCAACCTAAACAACTCTGTGATTGTAAGATTTAGCAGAGCTCCTGCTCCACTGTGGACTTTGTGCTGTCATTAGTACTAACTACTACAGACCAGCAGTAAGAGGCCATGGACCTGGACAGGCTGCAGAGCTGTGCCCAGGCCAACCTCATGAAATTCAACAAGGCCAAGTCCAAGGTCCTGCACCTGGGTAGGCACAATCC
>VWZE01005074.1:17549-122354 GCA_013396675.1 Eubucco bourcierii | reverse complement strand
CCTCATAGGGCTTGTGCTCCAGGCCTCTCACCAGCCTCGTTGCCCTTCTCTGGACACGTTCAAGCACCTCAATGTCCTTCCTAAATTGAGGGGCCCAGAACTGGACACAGGCTCCACGAGGCTTCTGACTTCTGGTGTTGACCCAAGTTGCCAAGTCCCTCATAGCCACCTTGGTAGCTCCTCCTAGCCGCCGTCGAGCTCCTTGTGCTGACACTCAACTCTGGAGAAAGTCAGTCTGCCTAGTTGCAGCTCGGTTTTGTCTGTTTGCAGTTGGAGGCACTCAGGGGAGCAGATGTTTCCTGGAGGAGAGTGGCAGTGAAGGAGCTGGGGGGTGTGTGTGGAGTGCACGGAAGGGCTGCCTTCTGCACCTGCTGGAGGAGCAGGCGTCGGTGAGCGAGGTGTTGAAGTGGGGCTGCGTTGAGTGGCCTCACTTCACTCAGATCACAGAAGGCTGCCTGCGCCTTTTTGTTCGTCAGCTCTAAAGACAGTGAAGTGTTTGGAGCAGAGGCTGGGAGGACAAACTGACCTCCTTTTGCTTTATTGCAAGAAAATTGGACAGTGGATCTAAACCACTGTATTTAACGCTGCGCTTGTTGGGTTAGCTGCGGTAGAGCGAGCCCAGCTAACGAGGGCAGATGATGCCTGATGCAATCTTACATCTTCAGTCAAGATTAAGAAAGAAATGGTTTCTGGCCAAAAAAAAAAAAAACAGCAACAACAAAAAAATCAAATCCATCCTCAGGAGGACACAGAGAGCCAAAGCTGTAGAAGAAATCTTGCCTTCAGTCAACTGGGATGTGTTAGGACAGAGCCGGTGGAAGAGGAGCTTCCTGCTGATGCAGTGCTTAGGGCAGGGCTGGAAGGTGCTGGGGCTGTGGTGGTTTTACATGAAGGACCTTAGGCTGCATCAAGGGAGGTGTGACCAACAACTGAGGGAGGTGATTCTGCTGCTCTGCTCTCATGAGATCCCACCCACAGCACTGTTTCCAGTTGTGGGACCCCCAACACAAGAAGGACATACAACTGCTGGAGCAAGGAGGCCACAAAGATGCTCAGAGGACTGCAGCACCTCCCCTGAGGGAAAGGCTGAGAGAGTTGGGGTTGTGCAGTCTGGAGAAGAGAAGGCTCCAAGGAGACCTTAGAGTGGCTTCCAGTACCTGAAGGGGTATGGTAAAGGGTCTAGAGCACAAGACTTGTGAGGAGCAGCTGAGGGAGCTGGGGTTGTTCAGCCTGGGCACAAGGAGGCTGAGGAGAGACCTTCTGGCTCTCTGCAACTCCCTGAAAGGAGGCTGGAGCCAGGTGGAGGTTGATGTCTTCTCCCTAGTACCAGGTGATAGAACAAGAGGAAATGGCCTGAAGTTATGCCAGGGGAGGTTTAAGTTGGATGTTAGGAACAATTTCTTTCCTTCCAGAGTGGCCAGGCACTGGCACAGGCTGCCCAGGGAGGTGCTGGAGTCACCATCCCTGGAGGTGCTGGAGAAACCTATGGGCATGGCACTGTGGGCCATGGTCTAATGGCCCTGGTGGTGTTGGGTTGACCTTAGGTTGGACTCAGTGATCTTGGAGGTCTTTTTAAATTGAAACCATTCTGTGCTTCTGTGATTTCCAGCCCAAACTCTCTCTTTGCTCCTCTGAGTTGAAGTGAGGAGCTCACAGCCACTCTTTCCCATTCCGTGCAGTGTCTTTTACATGCCTGCATTTTCTCTTTGGTTATTACAAAAGGAAAATGCTCTCATGGGCATGAATGAGGATTTATGTAATGGGTTGCAGTGGCTCCATCAAAGCCATTGTGCTCCAGCTTGTGAAGATCTATTTAATCAGTGGGTTTAGAAGGAAAAAAAAAAAAGACCTTATTTGGGCTAAGTGATCTTTCCTCCTCAGACTGCTGCAGGAATGTCATACTCTTGTGAAGATGGAGTGCAGCCAGTCCAGCTACTCTAGGTTTGAAAGCTGCTATTGAACTGCCTTTGTGCTGGAAAGAGGTTCAAGTACTGAAGATGTGATTCAGTTGCTGAGGGAGCTGCTGTGAGAGTCTAGGAAGGAGCATTGCTGGGATGTCACTTCTGGAGGAGGTGCCAGGATTTATTAACTCAGCCTGGGGCTCTGAAACGCTGCACAGGTTCCTTGGGGAGGTGGTTGAATCACCATGCCTGGAGGGGTTTGAAAGACAGAGACATATGCTGCTGAGGGACATGGTTCAGCAGCAAACTTGGCAGAGTTAGGGAATGGTTGGGCTCAAAGGTCTTTTTCCACCAAAAAGCCTCTGTGTTTCTCATGTGTTACATGGAACTCAAAAAGCAGCTCAGTTATGGTCACTCCTTGCCTATGCCACAGGCTTGCTGGAGAAGCCACAGCCTTCCATGGATGGCCACTATAATCTGAGGCCAACTTCTGTGTCTTGAAGGCACCCAGAAGGTTTCACCTCCTGCTCCCAGTGAGACCTTTGTTCTGTCACACTTTGCAAGAGTGAGTCGTAGAATTGTAGA
Source organism: Eubucco bourcierii (assembly GCA_013396675.1). Taxonomy (NCBI): domain Eukaryota; kingdom Metazoa; phylum Chordata; class Aves; order Piciformes; family Ramphastidae; genus Eubucco; species Eubucco bourcierii. The sequence continues at coordinate 119,868 of VWZE01005074.1, read as the reverse complement.
ATTGATTTGATTGAAAGAGACCTTTAAGATCCTGAAGTCCAAGCATTAAACCCAGCACTGCCAGGGCACCACTGAACCATGACCCTCAGCACCACATCTCCAGGGCTTTGAAACCCCCTTCAGGGATGGGACTCCACCACTGCCCTGGGACAGGCCTTGACAACCATCAAGGGGAAGAAATTGCTCTTCATGTCCAACTGAAACCTCACCTTATGCGGCTTGAGGCCATTTCCTATTTTCCTGTCACTTGGTGCTAGGGAGAGGAGACCAACCCTTACCTCACTCTAATCTCCTTTCAGCTGTAGAGAGCAGTGAGGTCTCCCCTCAGCCTCCTCTTCTCTGGACTCAACACCCCCAGCTCCCTCAGCTGCTCCTTCCCAGCCCTGTTCTATAGACCCTTCCCCAGCTTCATTGCCCTTCTCTGGACCTACTGCAGCACCAAAATGTCCTTCTTGGGGTGAGGGCCCCAAAACTCAACCCAGTATTGGAGCACACCGAGGAGCCTCTCTTGGCCAGCTGAAGCAGCACCTTGGCAGAGAGCACAGATCACCCCCCTAGGGCTGGCTGCTGAGAACAGAAGGGCTTGCCAGGAGGGTCCTGTTCTCTGGCTCACCTCATGCCACCCAGCGATCTTGTTTGCTCTTCACATGACCTGCCATCAGGCCCTCGCTATCTGAGTGGCATTTTCTGCCCTCCTTGGTCAGCTGTTGTGCTGGATGCCCCCAGGCTATGAATACAGCATGTCAGCTTTGCTGCTGGCTGCCCGGGGTGCAGGCAGTGCCCCTTGTTTGTCTCCAAGCCCCTGAGCTTTTGCAGGTGCCCGTGGCAGGCAGGCAGGCAGGCAGCCTGCAGTCCTGCTTGCTCCCGGCCTGATTGGCCTCTTGGCCACCATCCAGTTCCAACTGCATCAGCACATTTGCAAACAAAAAGAAGGTTTCCTAACCTGAGAGCAAAAGCACAGAGAGCAAAGGGAGAAATGGCTTGGGGTGGAGAAGGCAGATGCCTGAGCTGGGGTGGGAGAGTCTAGGTTGGTGCTAAGGCTCCTTCCTGTCTCCTGCTGGGATTCAATCAGAGCTCAAGCAGGCCAATCTTAATCCTTTCCAGTTTCCAGCTTTCCATTGCAAGTGATAGGGCTGCCAGTGATAGAATCATAGAACTGCTTTGGTTGGAAAAGACCTTGAGGATCACTGAGTCCCACTGCTCTCTAACTCCAGCAAGTCTGATGCTAAACCATCTTCTTAAGCACCACATCTCTGCCTTTCAAACACCTCCAGGTGTGGAGATTCAACTACCTCCCTGGAAGGTCTGTTTCAGTGTTTGAGAAGCGTTTCATGGAGAAGTTTCTTCTCTTGTCCAACTGAAACCTCACCTGGTGCAGCCTGAGGCCATCTCCTCTTGTCCTGTCACTTGTTGCTAGGCAGAGGAGACCAACTCCCACCTCACTGCAACTCCTTTCAGGCAGTCGTAGAGACCAATGAGGTCTCCCCTCAGCTACCTTTTCTCCCTCAGTGAAAAGTGAGCAACCTCACTTCCCTCAGTCTTTGCTCCCCAGCCCTGTTCTCCAGGCCCTTCACCAGCTTCATCACCCTTCTCTGGGCCTGATCCAGCACCTCAGTGTCCTTCGTGGGATGAGCCCAAGGCTGCCATTCAATCATTTTTCCATCAGTGAACTCAAGCAGTTTCTGCTCGCAGTAACACATCTGCGCTTGCTGTGGTCAAACTTTGAACCATTCACTGTTTTCCTGTAGTTAGTCAATATTTTCTAACTGATCCCCTTGTGAAGGTTGATTCCCTCTGCCCCTTCGTTCTTCTTTAGCTCAGTACAAACCTTCATCAATCTAACACAATCCTGAGGAGGCCTGAAGTGTATTAGCTACAGAATGAGGCTCTTCCAGTGATGACACAAAAGTGACACAGTGGTCAGATCCAGCCTGCACATTTCTTCTTGTTCACACTGAAACCATCTTCTGTGGTCTGAAACCATAATTAATGGCAGCTCTGCTCATTTTCTTCCTAATCACCACCTGTTTGTGGCTGTACTGCTGTGTAATTTGCTGCTGTTGAACTTCACAGAGTCCCAGCAGGGTGGGGTTGGAAGTAACCTCTGGAGGTCATCCAGTCCAACCTGCTCAAGCAGGGCACCCACAGCAGCTTGCCCAGCAGCACAGTGCCCAGCTGGGCTTGGAAGCTCTCCAGACAAGGAGACTCCACAGCCTCTCTGGGCAGCCTGCTCCAGGGCCCCAGCACCCTCACAACAAAGAAGCTTCTCCTTTTGTTCAGGTGGAAACCTCCTGGGTTCCAGTTTGTGCCCATTGCCCCTTGTGCTGTCCCTGGGCACCAGTGAAAAGATTCCAGCCTCATCCTCTTGTCCCTTTATCTTTTGCTGAGCATTGCTCAGCTCCCCTCTGGAGCTACTCTTCTGCAGGCTCTCAGCCCCAGAGCTCTCAATCTTTCCTCCTCCCCAGAGCTGCTCCAGGCCTCTCAGCACCTTTGGAGCCTCTGCTGGACTCTCTCCAATAGTTCCCTGTCTCTCTTGAGCTGAGGAGCCCAGAGCTGGACGTGATGACTTAGACCTGCATTTAATCTGTTCCTGGGTGGGCTCTGCAGTGTCTTTTGCTCTCTGCTCCCATGTCTCTGTTTCTTTTGCACAGTGCACCTTCATGATTTGTAGTAGGTGACTCCAAAATAACTGACTGCAGTAAATGATTCTCAACATGAAGCAGAGCTTCTAAGGGATCACTAATTAAGGAAGATCAAAATGAGCCCTGGGGCAGGTCTTGGGGAGCTTTGCAAGTCTAGGGGAAAGAACAGTGCTATAAACTGGTGCTTTGGGTGCCAGCAGTGCGCTATCAGCTTTCACATCACAGAAGTATTTCCCTCCCAAGAAGGCTTCCAGAAAGGCAGCACAGAGGAGCTGGTCGAGGAGGCAGTGTAGGAGGCTGGCAGGAGCTTTCCTGAAGGGCTTCCCAGCAAGATGATGCTCTGAGATGGGGCCTGAGCAGGATGATTCGGTGCTAAGAGGATGCAGCCTGTCGCAAGCACAAACTTGCTGTGGCAGTCACAAGATGGTTGTGAAAATCTGCGTAGAGGAAGTGAGGGTTGGGAGCTTCAACTGTGCGTTGGGAGCCAGGAGTGGAGTGGAGATTCCTGCACCTTTCCAGTGAGGAGCCCACAGAGGGCTTGGCTACAGCCTCCAGATCAGTGTGTTTGCAGTGCTTACAGGCGCCAAGAAGAGAGCTGGGAACAGACTTCTGAGGAGGCAGTGTTGGGAGAAGGATGAATGTTTGACACTGAGGCTGCTCGAGCCTGGCTCAGGCTGCCCACAGAGGTGGTAGCTGCCCCATCCCTGGCACCACTGCAGGTCAGGCTGTTTGGGGCTCTGAGTAACCTGCTCTGGCTGCAGCTGTCCCTGCTGAATGCAGGGGGTTGGAGTGGATGAGCTTTAAAGGACCCAACCCAGTCTGTGGCTCTGTCCTGTGGTTCTGTGGGTGTGCAGTGGGACGTGGCCCATCCGTGGTGACCCACAGGCGCTGGTGGGGAGATGTGGGCACCACAGGGCTTGGCTTCTTCTGGGCGAGCTGCGATGTGAGTTCCCTGCCCTGCCACGTCCATCAGGGGAGAGCCCAAGTGCCAACTGTGAGATGAGCTTCTGACTGCACCAGGCTCCATCCTGCAATGTTGTAGTCAATTATGCTGCTAATCCCACCAGTAGTAGCATCAAGTTGGTGTTTACCCCCAGCACTCCTACAGCAAAGCTGTTCAGTGATCTGTCTGCTCTCAAGGCAAAACATTTCCCTCCTATTCCCACCCTCAATTAATTCCTCTCTGTTTTATACCGAGTTCTTCTTGTGCCAGCCTTGTCCTTGGGCATGAAGATCTTGTCTCCTCTCCTTCCTTTGACCCTGGTACACACATGGAACCAGGATATCAACCCCAGGGGGTGTCTCAGCAGGAGGAATGACCTGAGTCCCTCTGGACTTACTGTCTAGTCCCTGATATCTTAATGGAGATAAAACAAATAAGCAGTACGAACACAGAATCATAGAATTGTTTCGGTTGGAAAAGATTTCCAAGATCATCAATTATAACCCAAGGTCAACCTAAGACCACCATTAAACCCTCTCCCCAAGTGCCATGCCCACAGGTTTCCTGAATACCTCCAGGAGTGGTCACTCCAGCACCTCCCTGGGCAGCCTGTTTCAGTGCCTGACCACTCTTGCAGCAAAGAAATTGTTCCTAAGATCCAGCCTAAACCTCCCCTGGCACAATTTCAGGCCGTTTACACTCATTCTATCACCTGATACTAAGGAGAAGAGATCAAGCCCCACTTGGCTCCAACCTCCTTTCAGGGAGCTGTAGAGAGCAATGAGCTCTGCCCTCAGCTTCCTTTTCTCCAGATTGCACACCCCCAGCTCCCTCAGCTGCTCCTCCCCAGGCCTGTTCTCCACACCCTTCCCCAGCTTTGTTGTCCTTCTCTGGACCTGCTCTAGCACCAAAATGTTGTTCTTGTAGTAAGATGGTGATGGCTGTGTCTGTGATTGACCAAAGGGATTTAGAACCATACCTGGGAGCTATCTGTCTGCCCTGGAAGAGGGTTTCATTTCCCACCATAGGATCTACCCTTGAGCCAGACCACTTAGAGCAACCAAAAGACTTTCTGCCAAAGGGACAGGTTTTTCCTTACATAATATTTTGTCCTCAGATAGTTGGCAGCTGCTTGTGATTTGGATGAAGCTACTTTTGCAGTAAGCTTCTGCTGGACCTGAAGAGATCAATAAGAGCTGTAAAAATTCCTGCCCTTGAGCTCACATCTGGACCCTTTGCTGCTGACTGTGCACCCTGTCTCTGGCTGCTTACAAAAGAGGTTGGTGAAGGGTCTGGAGAGCAGGTCTGGTGAGGAGCAGCTGAGGAAACTGGGGAGAGGAGGCTGAGGGGAGACCTTCTGGCTCTCCCCAACTCACTGAGAGGGAGCTGGAGCCAGGTCAGGGCTGGTCTCTACCTCTAGGACGAAGTGACAGGATAAGAGGAAAGTTTTCGAGTGGCAGCAGGGGAGGTTTAGGCTGAACATGAGGAACAATTTCTTCCCCTTGAGGGTTGCCAAGACCTGGCCCAGGCTACCCAGGGCAGTGGTCCCCTTTGCTGGGGGATCTGGAAAGCTGTGTAGATGTGGTGCTGAGGGACATGGTTTAGAGAATGTTTGATCAGATCCCTTGTGGAGTGCATCTGACAAGTGCTGGACTCTTGGGTGTTGCAGGTAGGCTGAGGGTGGTGTAAATCGTTAGTGCAGAGCACCTGTACCTCGCAGCACAGGTCTGACGAGGAGAGGCTGAGGGAGCTGGAATTGTTTAGTCTGAAGAAGGCTGAGAGAAGGTTAGAATGAGGCTGCTGCTGGCCTCTTCTCCCACACAACTAATGATAGGGCAAGAGGCAAAGGCCTGAGGCTGCACCGGGACAGGCTGAAATTGGAGATTAGGAGCAGCTTCTTCCCTGCAGGAGTGGTCAGGCACTGGAACAGGCTGCCAAGGGAGGTGCTGGAGTCACCATCCCTGGAGCTGCCCAAAGCCCAAGTAGCTGTGGCATTTTGCTATGTGGTGTGGTGGTCATGGGGGTGCTGGGTAGAAGGTTGGACTTGATCTTGGACATCTTTCCCAACATTCATGATTCTGTGATCTTCTGACTCAGAGGCTTCCTGTCCTCTCTGCTCAGATTGTCCAGGTGAAATGGAAAAAGCTGTGGGCTCTGCAGCTTGTCAGACATGGCTGTCAGCTCGTCCCTGCCTGCAGGCTGTCTGCTGGATCAGGACACTTGGTTGATTTGTAGCCGATGCCTTCCTGCAGCTGGCAGGAGTCAAGACAGAGGGGAGCAGCTCCCTGCCAGCTCGCTTGGCCTGCTTGGAAAGGCAGAAGTGCTCCTGGAGTGGTGCCAGGAGAGCCTCTTGTGAAGGTCAAGATGAAATAAACCACAGCTCAGGCTGGCAAACTCCTGCTGCGCTGCATCCCAGCAGATACAGGAACATTTTTCCTGAGGACTGGAAGCAGAGGTCGTTTACTCTGTTTGTGGGACTGAAACACACACAAGGGGAGAAGAGTTTTTCAGTGCTGCACAGGATGTTGGTACCTCACTTGTGCCCCAGTTTGGGCATCGGTGGCATGGAGGAAAAGCAGCAGCTGGAGAAGGCCCTTAGGGAGTGGCATTGCTCCTGAGTGGCTACGTGTGAGCACCTGGAGCACCTTGAGTCCACAACCTCCCTAGAGGTTGGATGAAGGTCTTGAGTGACCTGTTCTAGAGAGAGGTGTCTCTGCCTATGGGAAGGGGTTGGGACTGGCTGAGCTTTGAGGTCCCTTGCAATCTAAACCATCCTGTGATTCTCTGGGGGACTTAACCAGCCTCATGCTGGTAGCCTGTCACAGGAGGACATCAAACTACTTATCTGTAGGCCGCGTGAAAAGGATTAGGCTTCTTGGAGCCCTCCATGCTAAAAACCAAAGACCTAAACTAATTGTTACCTCTCTCCTGTACATTTCCAGTCATCTCCCAGTGGCTGAAGCTGGTGTGGCACAATGCTATGTGCTGTCCTTGGGCATGCAGAATCACAGCACTGTTTGGGTTGAAAAAGACCTAAGACCATCCAGTCCAGCCATCGACCCAGCACCACCACAGCCATTAAACCTCCTCCCACAGTGCCGTGCTCACAGGTTTCCTGAACACCTCCAGGGATGGTGACTGCACTACTTCCCTGGGCAGCCTGTGTCAATACCTGACCACTCTGGCAGAAGAGAAATTGTTCCTCAAGTCCAACCTAAACCTCCCCTGGCACAATTTCAGGCCATTTACTTGTATTCTGTTACCTGATACTAGAAGAGACCAACCCCCACCTGGCTCCAGCCTCCTTTCAGTGAGCTGTAGAGAGCCAGAAGGCCTCCCCTCAGCCTCCTTTACTCCAGACTAAACAATCCCAGTTCCCTCAGCTGCTCCCCACAAGACTTGTTCTGTAGACATACAGCAGATCCTCAGCCTGGTGGCTTTCACCAGTGCCAGTGAGTGGGTGGCCTTGGGGAGAGGGAAAAGCTCAGGGACCTGATGTGCAAGATGCTGAGAGTTTCAGGCAGTAATTGGCTTCTTCAGAGGCTTTATCAAACTAAATGAGCATCTGGTGACATCCCTGAAAACCCAGCAATGGTTGTGCCCAGCTGGCAGCTGAGCTAGTGCTTGCTGCTGGGCATCAGCACTGCTGGGTTTTCAGGCATGTCACCAGGTGCTCATTTAGAGCTGTAAGGGCTCTGGGTCTCAGCTCTGCCTTGGGCTCTGGCAAACTGATTCAGAGCTGTTTCTAAGCACAAGGCTGTTGATTCACAGAATGCCAGCATGGTGGGGCTGGAAGAGACCTCTGGAGATCATCCAGTCCAAGCCCCCTGCTAAAGCAAGGCACCCACAGCAGCTTGCCCAGCAACGCAATGCCCAGCTGGGCTTGGAAGCTCTCCAGACAAAGAGACTCCACAGCCTCTCTGGGCAGCCTGCTCCAGGGCTCCAGCACCCTCACAACAAACAACTTTCTCCTCCTGTTAAGTTGGAACCTCCTGTGTTCCAGTTTGTGCCCACTGCCCCTTGTGCTGTCCCTGGGCACCACTGAGCTGAGTCTGGCCCCATCCTCTTGCCCCCTACAGCCCAGGGTCTCAGCCCCAGGGCTCTCAGCCTTTGCTCCTCCCAGAGCTGCTCCAGGCCCCTCAGCCCCTTTGTAGCTTCACTGGACTCCCTCCAGTAGTTCCTTGTCTCTCTGGAGCTGGGGAGCTCAGACCTGGGCTGTGGAATAGCTGCCCGGGGAGGTGGCAGAACTACAGAACGCGTGGCCATGGCATCTGGGGAGGTGTTTTAATGTGCATGGTGGCATTAGGTTGAAGGTTGGACTCAGTGATCTTAAAGGTCTCTTCCAAGCACAACAATTCTGTGATTCTAACTGGGCCCAGTACTGCAGATGTGACCTCCCTAGGGCAGAGCAGTTCTTGGCCCCATCTTCCAGCAAGGTCTTCGTGGTTTCTCTGCCTGTTTTGTACCCCTTGAAGAAGAGAGCTGGTGGGAAGGTTGGAGTTCTGTACCCAGAGATAAAGCCCCATCCATCACCATGGCTTTCTGCCTTGTGACCCACACGGAGGCCTTAATGACATGTCTGGCAGCAGCTGACAGTGTATAGTGCAAACACAACAGTGCTGCAGGGCATTCTGTGCCAGGCAGCTGTGGCACAGGGATCTGGGGAGGGACTGCAAGCAGGGTTTTGGAAGAAAGAAGTCTTTAGGCTCTGGAGATCGAAAAGAGTTAGGTGCCAGATGGGGGACAGAGCTGGCAGAGAGGGATTTGAACACTTCAGAGAGGTCCTTGAGGGCATGAAGATTTTCTGCTTGATGGGAGAAGGTCAGAAGGGGAGGAAAAAGCACTACTAGCTGCAGTGGTGAGAATGGTCAACCTCAGAGAGCCTCATGGCCATCCTGGGGCAGCTCCGCTGGTCACCTGTGTTCTGGCATGCCCACAGGCTGTCCCATCCTGGTTCCATGGGTGCTGATGAAGCACAGACCTGTGCCTGGAAGGTTATTTAGCGAAGCCAGCAAGCTGTGCTGATAGTGGGAAGGAAGCAGGTGCGCGAAGGAGGCAGCAGCCAGCAGCAGTTGTGCCTGCATGGATCTGGAGGTGTAAGGAAACAGCATTTGGTGCTGCTAATGGTGTTAGAAATCCAGCTGAAGGTCTTGGTGAGAAACACCAATTGTGAGAGGAACTTGATAATGAGGTTCTGGTTGGTAATGAGGCTCTGCTTGATAATGGGGGTGTGCTCAAACTTCCCTGACATACTGTCATCTGAAAACAGAGTCACTGAGTCTTGGACAGGCTTGTGTTGGAAGAGACCTTTAAAGCTCATCCACTCCAACCTCCCTGCAGTCAGCAGGGACAGCTGCAGCCAGAGCAGGTTGCTCAGAGCCCCAGACAGCCTGACCTGCAGTGGTGCCAGGGATGGGGCAGCTGCCACCTCTCTGGGCAGCCTGAGCCAGGGTTTCACCACCTCCATACTAAACAGTTTCTTCTTTCTCTCCAGTCTGAATCTCCCTCTTTCAGTTCAAACCATCACTCCTTGTCCTGTCACAACAGGCCCTGTTGAGCTGTCCCCAGCTCTCTGACTGGCCCCTTGAAGCTCTGAGAGGCCACCAGAAGGTCTCCCTGGCGCTGTCTCCTCTCTGGGCTGAACACCCCCATCGTTTTTATGGCACTCCGTCGTATTTGATACTGTTGTAAAGGTTCTTAGGTTGTAAAGGTTGTAAAGTAGAAGATCAGGAGTAGTGTCCTCAGGAGTGAGTCTGGGACGGCAAAACAGATGGTGAAGGCATCTTCTGGAGTCAGTGCTGTCATCCTCAGGGAAAGTGTAAGTTCCTAACATAAACAGAAAGCACAGCAGCCTGCCTGCCGTGGTAGACTTCACTGTGTCTGTTTTATACTGCAGATCTAGAGACACACTGTGGGGCTCCAGAGCTCTCATGGTAACCATTTGATTAACAGTGACTGTTAGATGACTCTTACTTAGGTCAAAATTGTGCCACAAATCTATTTTTCACTTTTTATGTCAAATCTTGCCATGTTCTGGGGCTGCTGATGGGCAACACTCAGGGAGGGACAATGTGTTCCCTTACTGGTGACCCCACCAAAGGTCTGTGCCAGGACTACCTTGCAGAGGTGGGATCACAGAGCTCTTTGGCTGCAACAGACCTGCAAGGCCATCAAGTCCAACCATTAACCCAGCACTGCCAGGGCACCACTAAACCATGGCCCTCAGCACCACATCTCCATGGCTTTGAAACCTCTCCAGGGATGGGGCACTCCACCACTCCCCTGGGCAGCCTGGGACAGGCCTTGACAACCTTCAAGGGGAAGAAATTGTTCCTCATGTCCAACCTAGACCTTGCTTGAGGCAACCTGAAGCCATTTCTTCTTGTCCTGCTGTTTATTCCTTGGAAGAAGAGAGTGACCCTCACCTGGCTCCAACCTCCTTTCAGGGAGTTGCAGAGAGCCAGAAGCTCTCCCCTCAGCCTCCTCTTCTCCAGGCTGCACACCCCCAGCTCCCTCAGCTGCTCCTCCCCAGCCCTGTTCTCCATACCCCTCAACAGCTTTGTTGCCCTTCTCTGGACCTACTTCAACCCCTCAATGTCCTTCTTGACTTGAGTGACCCAGAACTGATGTCAGGATTTGAGGGGTGGGCTCACCAGTGCTGAGTCCAGGGGGCCAATGCCTGTTCTTGTCCTGCTGTCTACATCACTGCTGACAACAGCCCAAAGAGCTGGAGAGCCTGAGCTGCTGGAGGAGTTGGAGCCTCTGTCTTCTGTCAAGACACCTTGGCAGCTGCCCAGTCTTCATGTGAGGTTGTTGCTGTGCTGTGGGAAGGAGCAGAGCTGGTCTAGGGTTGATCTGGGACTGGTTTGATGGGGATGCTGCAGTGAGCTGGCCACCTTGCTGGTTGGGGCCAACAGTGGCTGGAGAGTGGTGGGATGTCCCACAGAGGCTTGGTTAGACACAGTTTCTCTCTGTGATAGGGGCTTCTGGCAGTTTTTGATATGGGCAAATCATAGTAGTTGGTGTCGGACTGCAGTGTGTGGCCAGCTGGGGCTTGCTCTTTCGAGCTGCCTCGGTTCCGGGGAGTGAAAGCTTGGTTGTGTTTCAGCCCGCAGCGGAGCTGCTCCTTGCCTCGCTGTGCCTCTTTCTTCTCCTGCGTGGCCCTGGAGCTGCTTGGCACTGAGCTGCAGCTAACTCCTGCCACCTGCTGTCCTCTCCTCCCTTCGCTCTGCGAGAGCCTGTGCCCCTGGAAAATCTAGAGGGGTGGAGAACCTGTGGCTGCCCCGAACCTGTGGCTGCCCCACCTCTTGCACTGTCCTCACCACCAGCAACCACCCCGCTTCTTGCACTGCTGATGCTGCCACTTCCTCTCCTCCACCACCACCAATTCTCCTTTCACCCAGCTGAGTAAGAAGAGATGCTGAGTTTGAATGTAGCCTGACTCTGGAGGGAAGGCCAAGGGACAGGCCACCTTAGAGGACAGGTCACCTTCCTTCACAACTCTGAGAGCAGGACCTTCGAGGCTGTTTCCCCTGTGCAGGGACTTGCCCGGCTGTGGTGTTTCCCCTGGCACCACACTTCCCTGGTTGGAGCCAGGTGGGATTGGTCTCTTCTCCCAAGGAACAAGTGACAGGACAAGAAGAAATGGCCTCACGTTGCACCAGAGGGGGTTTAGGTTGGACATGAGGAACAGTTCCTTCCCCTTACATGCCTTGTCAAGGCATGCGAGAGTCTACCGAGGGCAGTGGTGGAATCCCCATCCCTGGAGGGGGTTCAGAGCCATGCAGATGTGGTGCTGAGAGCCATGGTTTGGTGGTGGCCTGGCAGTGCTGGGTTAATGGTTGGACTCAAGGATCTGCAAGATCTGTTCCAACCAAAACAATTCTTTGATCTCAGTCCACATTCTCCTAATGTTGAGTCATGTCAGGGAAACAGATCCTCATTTTTTTTGACTTATTGGAATTACATCATGCTCCTGTGATTAAAAAGCCATGGCAGCAGAAACTTAGACTTGGGTTCTGATAGTCCTGGTGAAGACTTTGACTACCCAGAGCTGTACTGCTGGGGGCACAGAATCAGCCTCTCTCAATAGAGGTAACCACAAACCCTTGGTTAACTCTCACTCTCTGGGGGCATTTTCTGTTCATTCAGTGACAGAGAGCATGGCTGGCTGGCTGCTGGAGCTGGCTCAGGGAAGGGGAGACAGATGAGGAGGTGCACTCAGTTGCTCAAGAAGGCTAACAGGATCCTGGCTTGCAGCAGCAGTGGTGTGGCCAGCAGGAGCAGGGCAGGGATTGTGTCCCTGTGCTTGGCACTGGAGAGGGCAGGCCTCAAATGCTAGGTTCAGTTCTGGGCCTCTCACTCCAAGGACACTGAGGGGCTGGAGGAGTTCCTGAGAAGGGCAACAAAACTGGTGAAGGGTCTGCAGAACAGGGCTGGGAAGGAGCAGCTGAGGGAGCTGGGGGCATTTAGCCTGGGAAAAAAGAGACTGAGAGGAGACTTTCTGGCTCTCTGCATCTACCTGACAGTAGATTGGAGTGAGGTGGGATTGGTCTCTTTTCCCTAGTAGCAGGTGATAGAAGGTGAGGAAATGGCCTGAAATTGTACCAGGGGAGGCTTAGGCCGGATCTTAGGAACAATTTCTTTGTTGCCAGAGCAGTCAGGCGTTGGCACAGGCTGGTGTCCAGAGGTGCTGGTGTCCAGAGGTGCTGGAGTCACCACCCCTGGAGGTATTCAGGAAACCTGTGGGCATTGGCACTTGGGGCAAGGGTTTAATGGCCATGGTGGGGGTAGGCAGAAGGTTGGACTTGGTGACCTTGGAGGTCTTTTCCAACCAAAACAGTTCTATGATTCAATGGTAGCTGCAAGCTGGGCTTGTGGAAAGCAATAAAAGCACCTTCCAGTCCATGCTGCAGTGTCCCAGATGCTGGCATGGGGAGCACAGGCAGTGTGCAGCCAGGAGCTGCCTGCTGGGGTGACTGGGAGCAGCCATGGCACTACAAACTGGGTGTCAGCTGTGCCCAGGACTTCTCACCAACACAGCCTGAGTGTCCTCAGCTCATCCCAGCCTGACCTGCAAGTGCTGTAGAAATCTGAAGAACTTGCACAGTTTGGGCAAACTGGTTCCTGGGGAACTCTGCCTCTGCCAAGGTTTAACCTCCACCTCGAGCCAGGTCACACAGCACCAGGGCCCTCAGCTCCCCAGAACTGCTCACACGCCTAAGTGTTGCAATCCCTGGAACTGAGGTGGGAATTTCTGTAGGAGTGACTCAGAACAGGCCTAGGCAGACTGAGAGGGGATTTTTTCAGTTAAAAGGGAAAGGGAAGGGAATTTTAACAGGGCCTGTTGTGACAGGACAAGGGGAGATGGATTGAGGAAGGAAGAAATGTTCAACACTGAGACTGATGAATCACTGGCCCAGGTTGCCTAGAGGGGTAGTAGAAGGCCCACCTCTGGACCATTCCAGGTCAGGTTGTTGGGGGGTTTAAGCAGTTGCAGATGTCCCTACTGACTGCAGGTGGATTGGACTAGATGACCTTTAAAGGTCCAGTCCAATCCAAACCAGGCTGGCATTCTGTGATCTTCCACCTACCTCAGGATACCAAAACTGTGCTACAGCCAGCTGAGCAAAACCAGTTCCTCTGTTCCTAACCTCACTCCTTTTGCTACTGGGTGATCTTCTTTGCAAAAGATCTCCTCAGCAGCCTTAGTCTCTGCCTCCCTCCCTTAACCTCTGGCTTCTCAAAGCATAGGTGTTAACTTCTTCCCCCAGACTGGTGTTAACTTCTTCTCCCAGGCTGGTGTTAACTTCTTCTCCCAGGCTGATGCCTACCACCCAGTATGGTGCCAACCAACCCTATATACTGCTCACCCTGCTCACCTAAATGCTCACATTGAGTTCATTGCTGTATTCCTGACAGCAGACTAAAAGTTCTCAATTGAAAGGTTTGTAGTAAAATGTTTTAAGTAATCAGAGTTAATCTTTGGAATAGGTATGGAGTAATTCTCAGCTGACTGTTGTTGGTAGATGCCATAGTTACGGAGCTGAGCTGCTGCTTTGTGGCTACAAATCAAGTGTACTGAAGCTGTCACTGGTAAAAAGCAGGTAACAAAGAGGAAGAATAGAATATTAATGGAGCAATTACCAGTTTCAGTATCTCGTTATGGAGGTGAGTAGCTAAATGCTGCAGCGAGTCGTGGTAGATGTAGGGATCTCCTTCGCTGTGTGCTGTGCTGTGGAGTTCCAAGGAATCCAGCAGCCTTTGCAGTGCTGCAGGTGGTGTTACTGCTGAGTGTGTGCTGAATTTCAGTCCTTCATTGGCTGCTCTTTGCACAAAGCAGAGTCAGAGACTTAGACTCACAGAAGAGTTTTGGTTGGAAAAGATCTCACCCAGTCCAACTGTTACCCAGCACTGCCAAGTCACCACTAAACAGTGGCCCTCGGCACCACTTTTTCACAGCCTTGGAACCCTTCCAGGGAGGGCAACTCCAGCACTGCCCTGGGCAGCTTCTTACAGGCCTTGACAGCCTTCGAGGGAAAGAAACTGTTCCTCATGTCCAACCTAAACATCCCCTGGTGCAACTTGAGGCCATTTCTTTTCATCCTGTCACTTGTTCCTTGGGAGCAGAGCCCAACCCCCACCTGGCTCCAGCCTCCTTTCAGGGAGCTGCAGAGGGCCAGAAGCTCTCCTCTCAGCCTCCTCTTCCCCAGGCTCCACACTCCCAGCTCCTTGAGCTGCTCCTCCCCAACCCTGTTCTCCAGACCCTTCCCCAGCTTCATTGCCCTTCTCTGGCCCCTCTTTATTTTACAGGAACATTAAATGCTTCCTGAGAACCAAAGCTGAGGTTGAAGTTGGTGCCTGGACTTTGTGTGGTGGGAGAGTTTGTGCTCTGCTCACTTCTGTCTGCCAATACCTGGAGAACAATGGACAGGGTAGGCCAGAAAATTTGGATTTAAACCCAATTTGTTGATCAGGAGATAGAAGACCTTAATGCTTCAAGTGTCAGGTCACTGCCCAAGTGAGGGAGAAGCTGCCTTTGTTCTGAGCCAGCTTGCTCTTTGGCCAGCTTGTTCTTTTGTCCTCTGCTGCCCCAGGTCTAAACAATGCAGCTGGTGGCATCTGGGTTCAGTGTCCACCTCAGCGGTGGTGTCTGCACAGCAATGGTTTTCTCCGTGACCTTCTCTCCCTGTCTTTTCCTTCTGCAGTGTTTGGTGTGCGTTTACCCCCTCTCTTTTACTCCTTGGTTGAATCTCTGTGTGCGTGCGCGCGTGTGTATGTGTGCGCGTGTGTGCGTGCGCATGTGTATGCGAGCCCGCGTGTGTGTGCGTGTGTATGTGTGTGTGTGCGAGTGCGCGTGTGTATGTGTGCGCGTGTGTGCGTGCGCATGTGTATGCGAGCCCGCGTGTATGTGCGTGTGTATGTGTGTGTGTGCGTGTGCACGTGTGTATGTGTGCGCGTGTGTGCGTGCGCATGTGTATGCGAGCCCGCGTGTATGTGCGTGTGTATGTGTGTGTGTGCGTGTGCACGTGTGTATGTGTGCGCGTGTGTGCGTGCGCATGTGTATGCGAGCCCGCGTGTATGTGCGTGTGTATGTGTGTGTGTGCGTGTGCACGTGTGTATGTGTGCGCGTGTGTGCGTGCGCATGTGTATGCGAGCCCGCGTGTATGTGCGTGTGTATGTGTGTGTGTGCGTGTGCACGTGTGTATGTGTGCGCGTGTGTGCGTGCGCATGTGTATGCGAGCCCGCGTGTATGTGCGTGTGTATGTGTGTGTGTGCGTGTGCACGTGTGTATGTGTGCGCGTGTGTGCGTGCGCATGTGTATGCGAGCCCGCGTGTATGTGCGTGTGTATGTGTGTGTGTGCGTGTGCACGTGTGTATGTGTGCGCGTGTGTGCGTGCGCATGTGTATGCGAGCCCGCGTGTATGTGCGTGTGTATGTGTGTGTGTGCGTGTGCACGTGTGTATGTGTGCGCGTGTGTGCGTGCGCATGTGTATGCGAGCCCGCGTGTATGTGCGTGTGTATGTGTGTGTGTGCGTGTGCACGTGTGTATGTGTGCGCGTGTGTGCGTGCGCATGTGTATGCGAGCCCGCGTGTATGTGCGTGTGTATGTGTGTGTGTGCGTGTGCACGTGTGTATGTGTGCGCGTGTGTGCGTGCGCATGTGTATGCGAGCCCGCGTGTATGTGCGTGTGTATGTGTGTGTGTGCGTGTGCACGTGTGTATGTGTGCGCGTGTGTGCGTGCGCATGTGTATGCGAGCCCGCGTGTATGTGCGTGTGTATGTGTGTGTGTGCGTGTGCACGTGTGTATGTGTGCGCGTGTGTGCGTGCGCATGTGTATGCGAGCCCGCGTGTATGTGCGTGTGTATGTGTGTGTGTGCGTGTGCACGTGTGTATGTGTGCGCGTGTGTGCGTGCGCATGTGTATGCGAGCCCGCGTGTATGTGCGTGTGTATGTGTGTGTGTGCGTGTGCACGTGTGTATGTGTGCGCGTGTGTGCGTGCGCATGTGTATGCGAGCCCGCGTGTATGTGCGTGTGTATGTGTGTGTGTGCGTGTGCACGTGTGTATGTGTGCGCGTGTGTGCGTGCGCATGTGTATGCGAGCCCGCGTGTATGTGCGTGTGTATGTGTGTGTGTGCGTGTGCACGTGTGTATGTGTGCGCGTGTGTGCGTGCGCATGTGTATGCGAGCCCGCGTGTATGTGCGTGTGTATGTGTGTGTGTGCGTGTGCACGTGTGTATGTGTGCGCGTGTGTGCGTGCGCATGTGTATGCGAGCCCGCGTGTATGTGCGTGTGTATGTGTGTGTGTGCGTGTGCACGTGTGTATGTGTGCGCGTGTGTGCGTGCGCATGTGTATGCGAGCCCGCGTGTATGTGCGTGTGTATGTGTGTGTGTGCGAGTGCGCGTGTGTATGTGCGTGCGCATGTGTGTGCGTGCACGTGCGGGTGTGTATGTGTGCGCGCGTGTGCGTGCGCATGTGTATGCGAGCCCCCGTGTGTGTGTGCGTGTGTATGTGTGTGTGTGCGAGTGCGCGTGTGTATGTGTGCGCGTGTGTGTGTGCGCATGTGTATGCGAGCTCGCGTGTGTGTGCGTGTGTATGTGTGTGTGTGCGAGTGCGCGTGTGTATGTGCGTGCGCATGTGTGTGCGTGCACGTGCGGGTGTGTATGTGTGCGTGTGTGTGCGTGCGCATGTGTATGCGAGCCCGCGTGTGTGTGCGTGTGTGTGTGTGTGTGTGCGAGTGCGCGTGTGTATGTGTGTGCGTGTGTGCGTGCGCATGTGTATGCGAGCCCGCGTGTGTGTGCGTGTGTATGTGTGTGTGTGCGAGTGCGCATGTGTATGTGCGTGCGCATGTGTGTGCATGCACGTGCCGGTGTGTATGTGTGCGTGTGCACATGTGTATGTGTGTGCGTGTGTGTGCGTGTGCGTGCATGGTCTCTCAGTAGAGGAGTAAGATGAGGTACAGACAGGACTTCCATGAGGTTTCGCTGTTTGTTTTTTTCCACCTGGATACTTCTTCTACTTCCTTCTGCAGCAGTGCAAAGCACATTGTGTGCTCTGCAGAGTTGGACTCCATGAGCCTTATGGGTCCCTTCCAACTTGGGATGTTTTGTGATTCATAGAATCACAGCATCATTTGAGTCGGAAGAGACCTTGAAGATTGTCTAGTTGCAACCACCCTGGCCGTGGCAGGGACACCTTCCGCTAGGCTTTTGATTCTATGAGGTACTCCCTGGCAAAGTGCTCAGGAGGGATCTTTTAAGTTAGTATCATGACTGGAGAAGGATGAGCAATGTGTGTCAGGGATCATGGCTCAGTGTTGTGGCCACTGTCTGAGTGCATGCCCAGCTGGGTGGTGCAGTTGTGGGTGGTCATCAGGCAGGGTAAATTGGGAGAACATCAGGAACAGGAAGAGGCACTCCCTGGTGGGAGTGGTAGGAGGGTGGACTTGGCTCTCACTGCAAGCGAGAAGAAGCCTCAGACTTCCGAAGGCAAAGAAATTGATGCTGAGCACAGCCACACTTGACTTGTCATAGCAGGGTCAGGTCACACAGCTGGTGTCTGTGTCAGCTGCAGCTGCCCCAAGAGAGGAGCCAACCTGCTCCTCCTCGGGGTTTATGAGGGGTGGCACTTGCTAAGTGTCCAGGGTGACTTCAGCCACAGGTTGCAGCAGCCAAGTTATGAAGCAGTGAAGAAAGTGGGTGTATGATGGAAACAGTGACAGAAGGAGGGGTTGGGGCCTGGCTTTTTAAGCAGACCTCCATCTTGCAGCTGGACTGTTGGCAACTTGCTGAACTCATCTCCTGAAGGGCTAAGGCATGAGCTAGGGCTGCAAAAAGATTTGGGCATCCAGCCTGTACAACTGCCAAGTCCTCACAGGACTTAAAAAGTTTGCTTCCAGTATGGATGGGGACATGTTCTTGAAATGAGTTCCATTTTCTCATTAAAAGATTCTGATTAGCCTCAAACCAGCACAGAACAGGACTTGGCTGGAGGATGGTGGCATGTCACAGCGCCTTTACAGGTTTACAGATTGCACTGGGTTGGAAGGGACCCTCAAAGGGCATCTTGTCCAAACCCCTGCAATGAGCAAGCACACCTCCAACCAGATCAGACTGCCCAGCGCCACATCGAGTTCTTTAGTCCCTGCTGTGAGTGTGAGTAAGGCTCAGAGTGGGGCTTGGCACATCCAAGTTGTGCAGGCACTGCTGCCATGGAGATGATGTGGGGAGAGCCGCAGAGCTTGGTGATGGTGTTTAGCTGCTGCACGCTTGTGCTGAGAGTGACAGCAGCTCTGCTGAGCTTAGAGACATTCAGGCTGAGGGAAGCCTGAGCAGATGTAGTCAGGAAAGCAACCTCAGGGGCAAATCTTTTATTGTAATGCAGTCATAGAATGGGTTGGGTTGGAAGGAGTCAGAGAGGTCATCTAGGTCCAAACCCCCAGCTATGGGCATGGACATACTCTAACAGCCCAGGTTGCTCAAGGTGTTGTCCAATTTGGCCTTGAACACCTCCAGGGAGGGGGCATCCATGACCTCCCTGGGCAACCTGTGCCAGTGTCTCACCACCCTCACTGTAAAGAACTTCTTCCTAGCTTACAGTCTCAATCTTCCCTCTTCCAGCTTCAATCCATTCCCTCTCATCCTGTCACTAAAAGCCCTTGGAAAAAGTCCCTTCCCAGCTCTCCTGTAGCCTCCCTTCACATACTGGCAGGCTGCTCTAAGGTCTCCCTGGAGCCTTCTCTTCTCCAGGCTGAACAAGCCCAGTTCTCTCAGCCTGTCCCCGTAGGGGAGGTGCTGCAGCCCTCTGAGCATCTTTGAGACCTCCTCTGAACCCTCTCCAACAGTTGCATGTCCCTCTTGTGTCGGGAACACCAAAGCTGGCTGCAGTGCTCCAGGTGGAGTCTGAGCAGAGCTGGGGCCAGGATCCCCTCTCTGCCGCACAGAGCAGGAGCGGGGCAGCGAGAGGCTGCAGGCAGCGTGTCCCTGGTGGTGCGGCGCGGGGGGGGGCAGCGAGAGGCTGCAGGCAGCGTGTCCCTGGTGGTGCGGCGCTGAACAGGCAGGCGAGGCGGGCGCAGCGCTGCTAGAGGAGCCCTGTGTGTCACTCACTCTGTTCTGCTTGCAGCTTCGACGTGGAGAATGGCCCCTCGCCGGGACGCAGCCCGCTGGACCCGCAGGCCAGCTCCTCCTCGGGGCTCGTCCTGCACACCACCTTCCCAGGCCACAGCCAGCGCAGGGAGCCCTTCCTCTACAGATCCGACAGTGACTATGACTTGTCACCAAAGACCATGTCCAGGAACTCCTCTCTCCCGAGCGAACAGTAAGCACCAACTCACCTCACATCAAGTTTGGCAGTGACTGAGAGCTTTGCATCACCTCCTGTAACCTCAGAGCTCTCGTAGGAGGATGGTACAGATGGTCCTCACGTTTCGTAGCCCAAGATGGGTGTTTTTATGTCCTGCCAGGGCATGAATTCCCTCTCCTCATCCCACCTTTGAAATCATAGAATGGTAGGATTAGAAGGGGGCTCTGGAGATCATTCAGTCCAAGGCCCTTGCTAAAGCAGGGACACCAACAACAGCCTATCCAGCAGCACAATGTCCAGCTGAGGTTGGAAGTTTCCCAGAGAAGGAGACTCCACTATCTCTCTGGGCAGCCTGCTCCAGGCCTTCAGCACCCTCTCAGCAAAGAAGTTTCTCCTCCTCTTCAGGTGGAACCTCCTGGGCAACAGTTAGTGCCTGTTGTTCCTTGTCCTGTTAGTAAGCAGCATGGAGAAGAGACTGGCCCTATCCTCTTGCCCCTTACAGGTCCTTTAGCTCATGCAGGCTGTGGATGCCCCCTCCCTGGAGGTGTCCAAGGCCAGGTTGGATGAGGCCTTGAGCAACCTGGGCTGTTGAGAGGTGTCACTGCCTATGGCAAAGGGTTTGGAACTGGATGATCTTTAAGGTCCCTTCCAACCCAACCCATTCTATGATTCGGTGATGATTCTGTGTCCACACTGGACCAGCCAACAGGAGAAGCCTGTTACTCCAGTCTGGTGGTTTTCTGGACTGCTTTTTTTCTCTGCTAAACTCTCACCATGTGTTCTCAGAGTCTGCTTAACATCACCTCTGCTTTTTCTTAAGTTGGTAAGGCTCCATTTGCCTGGACAGCAGCAGTATGACTGTACCTGTATTTATAGTGTTCACTGTCCTGTTTTTTGTCATGGGTTGTTGAAAGTACAGCAGACAGCTGAGACAGATGGTTGAGCTTGAGAGGATCAATACAACAGGGAGGGTGGAGCTCAAATCAGCGTCCTGCATTTGCAGACCTTTATTTTAAAAGGCACCATTTAAAGTTTCAAAGCAACCACTAAGCTATTACCAAAACAAAAAGTTTACCTGTTGTGAAAGCCCTGCAAGTTTTGTCATGAAATAGACATCTCAGTATTAGCAAAACCCAGGAGGAGTTCTCTGAAAGAGAACATCCCTGCCTGTTAGTTAACATCCAGTCAATGCTTACCAAAGCACCCACTCCAAATTCTGCCAATAGCATGTTTTGTGGAAATGGTGGGGAGAACCCTGCCCAGCTGTGCCCACCACCCTCATCTCCTCCAGCTTCACCTCTGTCTGCCGATAGAGGTGTTCATCTGCTGCAGGCATCCAGGCCTGTGCCACACACAGGGGAACCAAAATCTCCATGCTGACCTGGTCTCAACATCTCTGCTGAGACAACTGCAATTAAAATGCAGATTTGGCAGCACTGGTATCTGAATCTGGACATGCTCTGTGGCAGCACAGCCAAGGATCGATCCCCTTTGAAGGGGTCCAACACTGGTGGGCACCTCTTGAGATATGCCTGCAGCCATCTGTGCTCTCCTGCCTGCAGCCATGCCTCTCCTGCTGCCTGTAGTCATGCCTGTACTCTCCTGTCTGCAGCTGTGCTTCTTCTCTTGCCTGTAGTCGTCTGTGTTCTCTGGATGATAGGTTGGACTGGATGATCTTGGAGGTCTCTTCCAACCTGGTTGCTTCTATGATTCTGCTGCCTGTAGTCATGCTTGTACTCCTCTGCCGGCAGCCGTGCCTCTTCTCCCTGCATCTGTGCCTCTTCTGCTGCCTGCAGTCACCCCTCTCCTGCCTGCAGTCGTGCCTCTTCTGCCTGCAGCCGTGCCTCTTCTGCCTGCAGCCGTGCCTCTTCTGCCTGCAGCCATACCCCTTCTGCCCATAGTCATTCCTTGTCTCCTGCCTGTGCTGTGTCTCCTCTCCTGTAGGTGGTATCACAACAACACACACACACCCCTTTACTGACCGTGTTCACACGTTTTTCTCCAACCTTCTGGCTAAAGTCTTCCAGGACAGCAGAGGCAGCTAAACCCCAGTGCCTGAATCACATCCCAGGCCGTGTTAGAGGCCCAGCAAGAGCCAGGAAATTCAAAGCTGACTTCCCCCGGACCGCTATGTTTTTTTCCAGGGCAGTGGGAGCGTGCTGCCTTAGCTTTTGGGTTTCCTGGCTTTATGGCAGGCTGGCACCATGGCGAGCACTGGCTCCGGCTGGGGTCTCCTGGACGCACACCGTCAGACTTTTTTTCCATCAGGAGCAAGGCTTTATGAGGTGTTAAATCACCGTGGGTTAACCTTCTGTTTCTCTTGGGTCGTGGCTGCCGCCCGGGGTAACCTCCCCTCGACCAAACGCTATTCTGGGGGCAAATGACGCCGCATTTCGAGGTCAACCGTCTCGTTTTCCTCCCATTTCTCCCTAGGCACGGGGACGACCTGATCGTCACACCTTTTGCCCAGGTGAGTCGGCAGCTTTTTTGGCTTCTATCCGCTAAAAAAAACCAAAACAAAACCACAAACAAACAACTCGAAGCGGAGCGAATAACATCCCCGCGGTGTTCCCTCCCCTCCTAGGTGCTGGCGAGCCTGCGAAGCGTCAGGAACAATTTCACGCTCCTCACCAATTTGCACGGCACCTCTAACAAGTAAGGCTGGTTGGGTTTTGGTTTTTTCCCTTCTTTCATACAGCTGGCGTGCAGCAAAGGGGTCATGGGAGGCCGAGAAGGAGCCCCCCAGCCCCGCCGCCTCTTCTCCGCCTCCCGCCGCGCCATGCTCTGAGCGCCAGGGGGCGCCAAAACGCAACTCGCCGCCTGTCCCGGCGCTGTCTCAGCCCCCAGACTGCCCTCACTGCTTCTGCATTGTGGGCCTGCATGCAAGGGTTGGGCAAACATGGTGAGCTTGAGCAGAAAGCAAGGAGGTTTTGCTTGGGAAGAGGGAGTGCCAGTGTGTTTTGGGGGCACGGCATGGCGTCTTCGCTGGGTTTGGCAGGTTGGCTGCGGGAGGCGTTCAGAGAGTCATAAACTCGTAGAAGAGCAGGATTGGTTTGGTTGGAAAAGACCCTTGAGATGGTTGGGTCCGACCATTAATCCAGCACTACCAGGTCAACACTAAACCATGACCTTCAGCACCACAGCTACACAGCTTTGAAACCCTTCCAGGGTTGGGGAACTCCACCCCTGCCCTGGGTAGCCTCTTCCATTGCCTAACAACTTTTTCAGTGAAGAAATTGGTCCTCATGCCCAGCCTAAACCTCCTCTGGTGCAACTTGGATTTGTTTCCTCTTTCCGTCATATGTTCCTTGGGAACAGAGCCCAACCCCCACCTGCCTTCAGCCTTCTCTCAGGGAGTTGCAGAGAGCCAGAAGGTCTCCCCTCAGCCTTCTTTCCTCCAGACTGCACACCCCCAGCTACCTCAGCTGCTCCTCCCCAGGCCCGTTCTCCAGAACATTTGCCAGCTTTGTTGCCCTTCTTTGGACCTGCTCCAGTCCCTCAGTGTCCTTCTTAGAATCACAGAATGGTAAGGTTGAAAGGGACCTCAAGGATCATCCAGTTCCAACCCCCTGCCATAGGCAAGGACACCTCCCACTAGTACAGGTCACTCAAGGCCTTGTCCAACCTGGCCTTGAACACCTCCAGGGAGGGAGCAGCCACAACCTCCCTGGGCAACCTGTTCCAGTGCCTCACCACCCTCACTGTAAAGAACTTCCTCCTAACATGCAGTCTAAATCTCCCCTCTGCCAGTTCAAACCCATTACCCTTCTTGGAGTGAGAGGCCCAGAACTGAATCCAGTATTTGAGGCATGCTTTCTCTAGTGCCAAGTACAGGGACACAGTCACTGCCCTGGTCCCACTGGTGACTCTATTTTTGATAGGTTCATAGGTGCCCAGCTCTGGATGGAAGTGCCATTGATGTTCAGGTCAGTCAGTCTGTGGTGCTGTCCTGCACTGCTGCAGTTTCTTTGTGAGAGAGGTGCTCACAGCCATGGGGTGGACACCAAGGAAGCAACCCCCAAGCATGAGCTATGGGAATGGTGAGGAGACAGGTTGCAGGGGGATACCCAGAGATCTGCCCCATGCTGCCTGCAGGGCAAGGATCCTATGCTGCTGCCTCTGGCACTGCAGTTGCAGTGTGTGGGGCAGGTGATGCCCGCCAGAGGAAGATGTTGTTTTTCATACCTGCTGAACAGGAGAAACCAAACAAAGTCCTTTCTGCGCCTTGCTCTGGGATCACTGCTTCCCCTCAGCTATTTATAATGAGCAAAGTCGTCATCATCTGCTGGCCTGGCTTGCCCCAGGAGAGCTGTTTTGTATGAAACCAGCATCACTCGTTCCTGGCAAGCTCACTTAGGCACCCACCCATCCCACGCTAGGACTGCCAAGCTCCGCTCGCTCAAAGCTGTCTCCTGACAGAAGGATGGGGTGCAAAACCAGGCTCCACTGGGGCACCGTGAGCTTGCTTCGCTGCCACACGAGTGAGTGGCACCTCCCTGGGCCCTGCTTTCTGCCTGCCAGCATAGTCTTGTCTTTTACATAAAGCCCAGCACTTTCTGCAGGCCTGAGGTTTTCCTGCTCTTGATTTCCATTTGCAAATGTTGATGGGAAGGAACCACTGCATTCCAAGATGGAGGTTAGCAGAAAAACAGATGATTGAAGAAATGCCTATTTTTTTATGCTTCTTTTTTTTTTTTTTTTTTAAACTATTATTGTTGACCAGCTGAAGCCTTTCAGCAGTTCCCAATGAGGAATGTGCAATTGGACAGGGCCGGAAGGAAGCGAGGGCGTAACCTGTAGGACACAGAGGCATCTTGCAGTGTCCTTTTGAAAACATTCCCAGATTTGATTGAGGTCTACATTTGTTTGCCCAGCCAAAGTCATTAAAGTGTTTAAACCATTATATCCCAAAGATCCAAGTCCGTGGCAGAGTGTGCTTCCAGGCACTGTGCAGCTTCCCTCACAGTTTCCAAACAGCTCTGCTAGGTTACAGCCCTGCTGCCAGCTCATGATTTTATCATATGTCTCATGATATGTGGCATTTTACTTAAACTTCTGCTCCAGGGCGATCATGAGAATCTCAGCTTTTTTTTCCTCCTCTCCATCTCTTCTTTTTAATTTTTTTTTCCTCCTTCTCCTCCTCCTCCTTCTCCTCCTCCACCCCTCCTGGTCTGAAAATGAAAGAAGAGGATGCTGTCCCACACAGTTACAGAAAATGCTGGAAAGTATGAATGTTAAGGGCTAGAGGGAAAAAAAAACAGCTGGCAGTCATACTTTTTTTGAGTTTAACGTCAGGGGTTTTAAGGCAGTTTCCTGATTGGAAAAGTGGAGAGGATGATTAATGGTTTCGGAGAGCCTGACTTTGCCAGATGAGGACCAGGACACGGTCAGAAGGCATCCGGCGCCTGCTGCTCTTGCTACCCACTGGCAAGAGGGAGGGAGCAGGAAGCAGGAACCGTGTCCACATGAGAGTGGTGGTGCCCAAGAAGGGGCAATCCTGTCGAAACTCAGGGTCTCTCTCGCAGAAACCAGGGTGGGCGACCTAATTGCAGGGTGCCGGGAGCGGTGCCCATCCCTCTTGGTGCTCCGCGGTGGGGAATACCCNCCCCCCCCCCCCCCCCCCCCAAGACATGTCTGTGCAACTCAGCAGAGGATTGGAGATACCTGGAGCAGGTCTCCCCAGATACCGGAGCCACAGCGTGCTGTCCCTGTTGGGAGTTTCTGTTTTTCAGAGATGTTGAGATTTGGCTTTTCAAAGGCTGGGCGGAGGCAGGTCGAGGCACATTTCGAGGCAGCAGGCATCCAGCGCGCGCCCTGTGCTGAACCCTTCGAAGAATCTGGGTCCTGCAGCTCCCTCCAGAAAAGCCAAGCCTTTGAAATCCCACGTGGCGAGCGGGTGCTGCACCCAGGGCAGCTTTCTGCTGAGGAGCAGCTTTGGTGCCCACGCGCTGCTGGCGGCGGGGGAGGCCGAGGTGCGAGCGGGACCGGAGCTCTCACCTGCTCTGCCAGCCCCTCCCCAGCAACCCCCTGCAGCTACCGCGGCAGCCCGGCCGAGCCGCTCGCCTCCTTTGATTGCAGCTTCAAAGGAGAATTGGCGAAGAATGGAGGTTGCAGTTCAGTGGCTGACTCCGAAAGAATTGGGATGAGGAGGTTGCCCAGGAAAGAGCGGGGGGAAGTCTGGCTTCGGGTAAAGTGTACCAGAAACTTCTTAGGGAAGCAAAAGCCCAGGGTTTCGGTTTGGGCCTGCCTGGAGCACTGCACTTGGTGCAAAATGGAGTGTCCTGATCTTGGTGTCAGCTCATTTTAACATCTCTGGAAGAGAAGACTCTGCCTCCTTGAGTAAATGATGGGTTCGACTTGAAAAATTACGAGTTGGATTTGGCAGGGCTCACAGTGAGGCGTTTGGAGGTTTGGAGCAGTGCTGCATCCTTCTTACAGACAGGTCCTTATTGCTCCTCTCCAGCAACTCATCAAAGAGCTTTTGAGCCTTCTAAAATCTGGACTTCTGGGATTAAATTGTTACCCCTAGTCATAAAAAAAAAAGCCCTTCAGCTGTTTCTGAGCTCTAGTGACTGCAGCCTTGTCTTGCTTGCTTCGGGGTGCAATCCGAACTGTTGACTGTAGGGTTTAAAGCTGTGCATGTCTCACTTCATCTGTGGAGTTGCCTTGCAGCTAGCGTAGCATTGGACATCACTTCAGGGTTGAGTCTAGACCTTGTGGGGAAAAGCTTTTCAGGAGAAGGCCTTGGCTCTGAGGGACCTGCCCGCCTCTTTAAACCACCAACCTCACAGGGCTGCCCAGGGCAGTGCCCATCCCTGAAAGGATCGAAAAGCTGTGGAGATGTGGTGCTGGGGGACATGACTTAGCAATGACCCAGCAGTGCTGAGTTAACGCCTGGACTCAAAGATCCTGAAGGTCTTTTCCAACCTAAACAATTCCACGATTCTGTGATTTTGACCAGACAGTTGCAGAGGTGGTGTGGAGTGATGGCAATTCTTTCCTGCCAGCCTCCTCTCCACTCAGGGCACACAGATCCCTGGGTTCTCCTAACTGCTCTACTGACACTGCTCAAACACCAGTGAAGCTTCTTTGTCAATAGGGGAAAAAAGCCAACGAAACAAAACAGAAAGGATTTTTGACTGTAGGAGTTGGCAATTTGACCTGCCAGGAGGGTTTGCAAAGGTAAATAATCTCTGTTCGTTCTTTATCGCTCCCAGGAGATCGCCAGCAACCAGTCAGCCGCCTGTCTCCAGAGTCAACCTGCAAGGTATGTGTGTGACTTCAGTAATCACCTGCGAGGTCAAGTGCAGACAGCTCTTGTTGCACATCATTTTACTAACAGCTGCTTCTCCTCTCCCTCCCCCTGGTGCAATTCTGGGCTTGGGTTGCTTCTTCTGAGTTACTCGTGCAAAGTGAACCGCGGGAGAATCGTCAGAGCCAAAATGTTGTTATCTGAGTGGTTTGGGGTTTGGAATTATCCTTGTATGTCAGCACAGAAGATGAACATGATGTTGGTTTGATAGTCATGGCCGCAGTGACTGCTTTTCCTCAGAGTCCCTGGTGCTGCGCAGGCCTGGACAAGCCTCAGCCTACAAGCCTCAAACAGGCTCAGACACAGCTGGATGGAGTTTTTATCCTGTTTATTTCCATGTGATCCATGTCAAAATTGCAGTCTCTGAAACCTTCCTCAGGTGAAACTTCCTCTGCTTCCAAGAGGCTGCCCTGGAACAGCATTTCTGTGTTTTCTTGTTTGCTCATGGTCTTTTGAAACCCACGTGTAGCAATCGAACAAGAGCAGAAGTCAGTGAGTGTGGCGTGTTGCATCTCCTTCCCTGCCTGCTGCCCCACTCCTGTCCCTGGGTCACCTTGCTGTCCCCCTGCTGTCACCCCAGCCCGAGGGCAGAGACCACAGCAAACACAAAGAGCTTCCACTGGAGTCACAGAGGAGAATAACCCCGAGCAGAGCCTCGGCACTCATGCTAGAGCCCGGGCAGAGAGGGAACTCTGAGGGTGCAAAAGCAAGGTGGGGGGCAGCAAGCAGAGGTGGGGAGCAGCTGTGGTGGGAGGAGGGAGCTATGTGAGTAGGATGGAGCAGGGCAGCTGGGAACAGAGGCAACCTGCTCTGTACTTACCGCAGGTGGGGAGCAGCAGGCTGAAGGAAGGCCTTCTTGTTCTCTGCAGCTCCCTGGAAGGAAGGCAGAGCCAGGTGAGGGTTGGTCTCTTCCCCCAAGAAACAAGTGATGGAATGAGCTAAAAAGGCCTGAGGTTGCACCAGGAGGGCTTTGGGTTGGACATTTCAAATAACTTGTTCACTGCAAGTCCTCTTAAACACTGGAACAGGCTTCCCAGGGAACAAACTGCCCATCCCCAGAGGTGCTTAAAGGAGGCAGAGAGGTGGTGCTGAGGGTTGTGGTTAGCAGCACACCTGGCAAAGCTAGATGATGGCTGGAGTCAGGGCTCTTGCAGGTCTTTTATAACCAAAACTTTTCCAGCATTCTATGATTGTAAGTTTGTTTTTACACCTGAGTTTAGCCACGCAGTGCTGAGGGCTTGTGGGACCCTTTCCAGGAGCAGAGCTGGCCCTGCTTGCACTAAATTAAAGGTTACTCTCCCAGAGAAGGAGATAAGATTTGGAGGAGTGCCCATTTGCAAGGTTTAATTGCAGCCTTTCCAATCATTATGTGCTTGGAGGGACTATTAAAGCTTAATTTTTACAGCGTGTGAAGGCTGGCTAACCAACTATCACTTCCTTTCACACTGTGCATTATTTACTGTCTGGGGACAGGGACAGTCCTGGAGGCATCCAGATTTGGTTCCTCAGACCTTGTTAAGAGGATGTGGAAACCTCTGATGCAGAAAGAAAGCTGGACAGCAGGATCTTCAACTCCCTTCTCCTGCCCCCCTCTCTGTGAGCAGTGTTGAGTCAGGGCCAGCAGGAATGCAGCACGTAAAACCCCGTGTAAAAGTCTGTCCTAGCAAGATGCTGATTTTGTGGCCTGGGCTGGAAAAAATCGTGGAAAATTTCGTAAGCTCTCCATAGATCTGTTTGTGTAAGCTACAGAACCTACTAACCAGGAGAGAAGTCCCTTCCAGGAATTTTCAGGTTAATTTGCTCTACACTTTGTGTGAGAAGCCTGGCTTGCAGCTTCTGAGCACTGAGGATGTTTTCCTACAGCATTGCCAGCATCAGCTGCAGCACTTAGAGGTGCTGGGGATACCTCTGGACTCACCAAATCACAGACTGCTTTGGGCTGAAGGACCTGTAAAGCTCCCCCAGTCCAACTGCCCTGCAGCCAGCAGGGACAGCTGCAGCTAGAGCAGATTGCCCAGAGCCCCAAACAGTCTAACCTGCAGTGGTGCCAGGGATGGGGCAGCTACCACCTCTCTGGCAAATCTGGGCCAGGCTCTCACCACTCTCAGTGTCAAACATTTCTCCCTTCTCTCCAGTCTGAATCTCCCTCTTTTACTTCAGACCATCACTCCTTGTCCTGTCACAACACACCCTGCTCTAAAGTCTGTCCCCAGCTTTCTTTTTGGACCCTTGAAGCACTGCAAGGCCACCAGAAGGTCTCCCTGGAGCCTTCTCTTCTGCAGGCTGAACACCCCCAACTCTCAGCCTGGCCTCCCAGCAGAGCCCTTCCAGCCCTCCCAGCACTGCTGTGGCCTCCTCTGGCCCTGCTCCCACAGGTCCCTGTCTGTGCTGAGCGCTCCAGAGCTGCCCCAGCACTGCAGGGGCATCTCAATAGAGTGCAGCAGAGGGGGACAATCCCCTCCCTGCCCCTGCTGCTCACACTGCTGGCAGGACAGGTCTGGCTCTGGGCTGGTTCATGTCCAGCTTTGCACCCACCAGCACCTGAAGTCCCTCTCAGAGTTCTTCTCCAGCCCTTCATCCCTCTCTCTGTGTTTAGCTAACCCCAGCTTCTACTGCTTGAATTCACAAAACTTTCAGCTTCCTCTTTGACACAGATAATTGCAGAGAAGCAAAGCTCAAGCAGAGAAAGCAACCAAGATGAGTCTAACTTTTGGTGTCTCTACCCTCGTGATACTGACTCATGGCTTTTAATGTTTCTCTGCTAGTGATAGTGGATAGGTGAACAGATCTAAAATTAATGATATTGACATCTTGCCTGCTCTGTGCAAAAAGAAGCTGGCCAAGTGTGGAAATGAGCCATGCCAGATGCATTTTCAGTACAGAACCATAGAGTCACAGAATCATTTTGGTTGGAAGACCAAGTCCAGTCCTTAACCTGGTACTGCCAGGTCACCACTAACCCATGTCCCTCAGCACCCCAGCTGCACAGCTCTGAGACCTCTCCAGGGACTGGGACAGCACCACTACCCTGGGCAGCCTGGGCCATGCTGTCAGAACCTTTTGGGGAAGAAATTGTTCCTCTTGTCCAACCTAAGCCTCTGCATGAGGCAGCTGGAGGCTGTTTCCTTTTATCCTATCGCTCCTTGGGAGAAGAGCCCAACCCCACCTGTCTCCAGCCTCCTCTCAAGGAGTTGCAGAGAGCTCCCCTCAGCCTCTTCTTCTCCAGGCAGAACAATACTGCTTCCCTCAGCAGCCCTGTTCTCTAGACCCTTCACCAGCTTCATTGCCCTTCTTTGGACCCACTCCAGCACTTCAATGTCCTTCTTGGAGTGAGGGGCCCAAACCTGCACCCGGGATTCAAGGTGTGGCCTCAGCAGTGCCGAGCAGAGAGGGACAATCCCTGCCCTAGTCAGTGCAGAGGTAAATTCCCTTCCCTTGACTTTCTAAAGAAGTTTCCATTTAAAAGCAGTGACAACAAAGACTTTCAGGGGATTTTTCCTTTCAACGTTTGCAGCTTTTTTTTTTCCCCTGGCGACTTCTAATTTGGAAATTCTGAAAGGAAGGAGATTTTCCTATCAGAACACACTTCCAGTTGTGTGCCAGCAGCTCCTGTGCGTCTGAAAGGCCACAGGGTGCTTTTCCTGAAAGTTTTGGAGAAGGAAGCAGTGATGTTTTGATTGGGACTGGGCTGTGCTGCATCCCTCTAGATAAAAGAATGCGTTTGGGACTGAAATGTGTTTGTGTTCCCTGGGTGGGTTCATCGGCACGGGGTGGAATTCCATGTCACACTGATTCATGTGCTGGCCACAGTCAGCAGCAGCACCTCCACTCTGCCTCCTTTCAGTTGGCGTGAGGGGAGTGATTTATATCCTGTTATGAAAAGCAGGGGGCTGGGGGGTTAAAGGGGACTGGCAAACGTTAGTGAAATTACCCTGCAGGGAGGCAAACTGTGCTCAGCGTTTGCTCTGGAAGTCAGGCCTGCCAGCTGTTTGCTGCAGCTGGGAGCTACAGGAGCTGTCAGTTGGTTTAAACTGAGAGGAGCCAAATCCACTCCTTGTGTCCTCCCAAGATGTTGCATCACCAAGGACATGGAATCACAGAGTCCTAGCACGGTGCGGGGTTGGAAGGGACCTCTGGAGATCATCCAGTCCAGCCCCCCAGCTCAAGCAGGGCATCCACAGCGACTTGCCCAGCAGCATAATGCCCATCTGGAGTTGGAAGCTCTCCAGAGGAGAGTCCATAACCTCTCTGGGCAGCCTGCTCCAGGCCTCCAGCACCCTCTCAGCAAACAAGTTTCTCCTCCTGTTCGGGTGGAACCTCCTGGATTCCAGTTTGTGGCTGTTGCCAGTTGTGTTGCACCATTCTGAGAAGAGCCTGACCCCATCCTCTTGCTCCCCACAGGTCCTTTAGCTCTTGCTGAGCATTGCTCAGATCCCTTCTTAGGCTGCTCTCTGCAGGCTCTCAGCCCTGGACTCTACAGCAGTTCCCTGTCTCTCTTGAGCTGGGGAGCCCAGAACTGGACCCAGCACTCCAGATGTGGCCTCTGTAGAGCAGTGTAGAGGGGCAGGAGAACTTCTCTCAACCTGCTGGGCACACTCTTCTTCATGCACCCCAGGAGGAGCCCATTTGCCTTCTTGGCCACCAGGACCCACTGCTGGCTCAAGGGGAGTTTATCCACCATCACTCCCAAGTCCTTCTCTGCAGCATCTGTGGTGAAATGCTTGGGCTGTGTGGAAATCATCAAATCCCTTTTTGCTTTCCTGTTCTTGAAAGAATGAGAAGTTGTGGGCAGAATTTTGTGGGACAAAGAGCTCTCAAAGCTCACAGCGTTGTGCCTGTGAGGTTCATAGCTTTCTTAACCTTAGAACCAGAGCCATAAAAGGAAGAGGAACACGTATTGAGCATCCTGTGTTTTGTCCTTGGTATCAGCTTAAGTCGATCTGGCAGGTTTTTCCTGTTATTTGGTTATAAGAGCAGATCACAGGAATGAACAGAATGGCTTTTGTGAATTAACTGAGAAACCATAACATGGAAATGTGGACCCATAGCAGACAGTACATAAACCTTCACAGGCTGGGAATACTCCAGACCAGAGGTTGCAAAGCAGCGGGGCCAGGGGGATTGAGGGGTGCCACCCGGCTGCCTTCTCGAGGCTGGCAGAAGCCATGGTGCAAGGACATTGCCACACAAGTGCCTGGGATAACTCTTTCTCCTATTTTCCTGTTTCTGAGTCTAAACACAGCCTCTGTCAGAGCTATTTTCATTGACTTTTTTGCTACCTTTTGCTCAGTGAATCCATCAGCACCTTCTCTTCTCCATTCAGCTCTGCCCTCCTCTGCCATCACTCAAAGGTCTTTATTCTTACCAAATTGATTCAACTCAAAGTCTTTAACCAACAACAAGCCTGGCAGTTGCTGCTTAGTTTTGTTCCTTCCTCCATATTCATTTACTTTACTAATCCCCTCTGAATTAAATCATCTGTCTCTGGCTGCCACATTCAGTCAAAGCCTCTCATTCTTGCACCCATTTTGATGGAGCCTTTTCTCCATCTGTTTTGTTTCCTTTGTGTTTTTCCCAGGGCTTTTTAACCTTGTGCCACATTCTTCCTCTCGGCTCAGCAGAGCTGATCAGTGCTGTTATTAGATACCCAGGAGCAAGGCTTGTCCCTCGCTGCGTGGCAGTGGTTCTGTACCCGATCCTCATGTTTGTTCTGTAGCTGCACAGGCTCTTTGAGTGCCATCACCTTTCCCAGGTCTGTATAAACCCCCAGCTCCCATCACACAGTTTGCAGAGAAAGCAGGGCTGCAGTCACAGAGTCCCAGCATGGGTGGGGCTGGAAGGGGCCCCTAGAGAGCATCCAGTCCAACCCCCCCTGCTCAAGCAGGGCATCCACAGCAGCTTGCCCAGCAGCACAATGGTCAGATGGGGTTGGAAGCTCTCAAGAGAAGGAGCCTCCACAGCTTCTCTGGGCAGCCTGCTCCAGAGCTCCAGCACTGTCACAGCAAAGTTCAGATGGAACCTTCTGGGTTCTCCTCATGTTTAAGGAAAATGCCATCAGAGTCCTTTCTTCAGGAGAAAACTGAGACCTCCATGGAAAACTAAAAGTTTCTCCTCCAGTTCAGAAGGAACCTCCTGGGTTCCACTTTGTGCCTAGTGCCCTTTGTCCTGCTGCCAGGCACCACTGAGCAGAGTCTGGCCCCATCCTCTTGCCCCCCACAGCTCCTTTAGCTCTTGCTGAGCATTGCTCAGCTCCCCTCTGGGGCTGCTCTTCTGCAGGCTCTCAGCCTCAGGGCTCTCAGCCTTTGCTCCTCCCAGAGCTGCTCCAGGCCTCTCAGCATCTTTGCAGCCTCCCCTGGGCTCTCTGCAGTAGTTCCCTGTCTCTCTTGAGCTGGGAAGTGCAGAACTGGACCCAGCTGTGGCCTCCCTAGGGCAGAGCAGAGCAGAGCACAGGACAGAAGTTCCCTCAGCCTGCAGGCCACACTCTTCCTAACGCACTCCCGGAACCCACTGGCCTTGGCCACAAGGGCACATTGCTGGATGGTGGTTAAAGGTGTGGCACAACAGGAAGCAGGAAGCCTGTTTGGATGAGCAGGGGGACAGGGGAGAGGTGGCACATTTCTGCCAGAAGGTTGGCACCCATGGAGACAATATTCTTCCATACTTGTTCATTGGAGAGTCTGCTGCCTTTGGCTGATACTGGTGGCTGAGAGGAGCTGTGTGTGGTGCTAGGGGTCAGACAGTGCCGTCCTGCAGGTTTGCAGAGATCTACCTGAGGAGCAGGCCCCTTGGATGCTTTCCTCAGGGAGCTATTGCAGCCTGTCCCCACCCCAAGGCCCTGCCTGGCTGTAGAGCACAGCTCTGCTTTGCCACCCCAGGCTTTTGTGGGGGAGGGAGGGGAGGGTCGTGTGCAGCCTGCTGAGCTATGTCCCACAGTAGCTTTTAGCTTTCGAGGGCTGTGCTGAGTCTGCTGTCTGGGGATGGGAGTGAGAGGTTGATGTGTTCCTAGCTTGTGCCTTAGCCTGTGCTTTGCTGTCCAGCTGCACGTTTGCCTGCACTTCTCGCAGGCCTTTGCAGGGACTCAGCCCTTGGACTCTGGCTTGCTCTGGGAGTGTAAGGCGTAGGCAGCCCAGTGCAGGAGCGCTGGGATGGAGCACAAACAAACGGCTGGCTGGGGCTGGTGCCTCTGCCGAGGAGGGCTTCTGTGAGGACTTAACGAGCTCCAGCCCCCTAGCTCCACAGATACCTATAAATCCCACGTAATTAGGATGGAGCTTACGCTGTGCTGCTGCTGCTGCTGCTGCTTCTTGGCATCTGGAGAGTGGCTCTGGGCATGTAGAAAGCAGAGGATTCATTCTGAAGCTCCAGGTCTGCCGTGAGCTTGGCTGAAGGTCTTTTGGTTTGCAGACAGAAGGTACAAGCCAAGTAGACTTGGTGGTTTGTGCTTTAATGAGCGTGCAAGAGGTGCTGTGTGGTGCCAGGCAGCTGAGCTCTGAGCTCACTGCTTGTGCACAGTGAATTCAGCCCTGCTGCAGACTCACCTGTAAATGTTATCAGCTACAAATGTGATTTTTAAAGCATGCTAGAACCATGGAATCACAGACAGGGGTGGGTTGGAAGGGAGAGTAAAGATCAACCAGTTCAACCCCCCACCATGGGCAGGGAAACCTTCTACTAGACCAGGCTGCTCCAGGCCTCATCCACAACTCTGGGCAACCTGTGCCAGTGCCTCACCACCCTCCTGGGGAAGAATTTATTCCTGATGTCTGACCTAAATCCAGCTTCTTCCCAGTTTGAAGCCCTCACCCCTTGTCCTGCTTCTCCAGGACACTCTTTGTAATGAGTCACTCTTCAGCTTATCTTCAGATGCTGGCAAGGAGCTCGAAGGTCTCCCTGAAGCCTTCTCTTCTCCAGATTGAACACCCCTTGCTCTCTCAGTCTGTCTTCATAACAGAGCTGCTCCAGCCCTCTGATCATCTTTGTGGCCTCCTCTGGCCCTGCTCCAACAGTTCCATGTCCTTCTGCTGTGGGGGGCTCCAGAGCTACCCCCAGCACTGCAGGGGAGGGGTCTCAGCCGAGTGCAGCAGAGTGGCAGAATCCCCTCTCTGCCCCTCCTGCCCACACTGCTGGGGATCAGCCCAGGACATGGCTGTCTCTGGGCTGTCAGTGCACAGTGCTGGCTCATGTCCAGCTTTGCACCCACCAGCATCCTCCTCAGGGCTGCTTTCCATCCATGCTTCACCCAGCCTTTGTTTGTGCTTGGGATTGCCCCAACCAGGTACAGGAGCTTGCACTTGGCTTTGGTGAGCTTCATGAGACTGACCCTGGCCCACCTCTCCACCTTGTCCAGATGCCTCTGGAGGGATCCCTTACCTCCAGACAGCACCACAGAGCTTGGAGCCATAAGGAAAACTGCTGAGGGTGCCCTGATCCCACTGCTCGTGTGGTCAGTGCAGATCACGTAGAACCTAAGCAGAGCTGTGTAAGAGACCAGCCTGGTGTCAGCTCAATGACAGCCTTCAGTAGAGTTAAGCCTGTTGAGCAGACCTGCTTTAGCAGGTCCAGAGGAGGCCACGAAGATGATCTGAGGCCTGGAGCAGCTCCCCTGCAAGAACCTGCTGAGAAAGTTTGGTCTGTTCATCTTGGAGAAGAGAAGGCTGTGGGGAGACCTTAGAGCTGCACTGCAGTATCAGGGGGACCTAACAGGAAGGCTGGGGAGGGGCTGCTGGGAAACGCCTGTGGGGATAGAATGAGGGCAGTGGTTTGAAAGCAGAGCTGGGGGGATTCAGGCTGGACCCCAGGAGGAAGTTCTTCACAGTGAGAGTAGTGAAACACTGGGATAGGTTATCCACATATGTGGTTGTGGCCCTGGAGACATTCAAGATCAGACTTGATGTGGCCCTGGACAGCCTGATGGAGTTGGAGGTGTCCCTTCTGAGTGCAGAGGACAAGGTGCCCTCAGAGGGTCCCTTACAACCTGCTGCAACCTGTGAATCTGTGAGTGGTGAAGTGGTTCTTACTGCCTGGAGAATTTAAAAGTGTGTTTTTAGGTTGCATATCTAGAAACATTTGTTTCCTGCAAGAGTGGTCAGGCTCTGGAGCAGGCTGCCCAGGGAGGTAATGGAGTCACCACCCCTGGTGCTGGTAAAGAAACCTGTGGCCATGGCACTGTGAGACATGGTCTAATGGCCACGGTGGGGTTGGGTTGAGTGTTGGACTCGATGACCTTAGAGGTTTTGTTCGGCTCAAAGACTTGTATGATTCTCTATGCTTTCCCCCCTGCTTTTATCAGGCTGCCCAGCTTCCAAGTGAGTGCCTTGGCAGGGTTTGTGAGTCATGGCCTGCTGGTACAGCAGGGGCATTTTCTCTCGTGGTGGCCACCCTGCAATGTTGTATTTGGCATTAGGCAGCTGTCCTCAGCCTGGGTGCTCTCCAGACACCAGGACTCCCTCAGCTCTGTGGCCCGAGTCAGAATGAACCTCGGGAAGTGCCCTGGGGAAGCAGCAGCAGCAGCTGCCCCGAGCCCGGGGGCTGCTCGTCGGTGCCTGCTGGGGCAGTTCGTTCCCGTTGCGGTCCGGTCCGCCTATTGCGCCCGCCCGGAGCACGCCCCCCGCGCTGCGCCTGCTTCTTACTAAGTATCTCAGTTATGCTATTGACGTCAATGCAGTCATTAAAGAGATTGCAGGCCCTCCCAGCGGCAGACCTGTGCCAAAGACCTAGAGGCAGACACGTTTTAAAAGGAGAACAGCAGGTTTGCTTTCAGCCTTTGGAGAGAATCGGGGCGGGGGGGACACGACAAAAACAAAAAGAAAAGTTTCTTCTGAAGTCGCTGAGCCTTGCAGCCGGGGGCTGGGCTCCGGCTTTGCTTTTCTCTTGTGCTCCCTTCCTTTTCTAGGGCCCCTTTGTCTCCCCTGGTGATACCCGAGTTTTATTTAACACCCTTTTTTGTTCTCTTCCTGCGAGCATAAGCGACTCCAAAAGTGGTTTCTTTTGCCAAGCTGAAAAGCGACACTCGTGTGAGGTGTCCCCCCTCCCCCGGCTAGATTTATTTGTGTCTCAAGTAGCAGAAGGTATTCAGGCAAACCTGCTTAGCCTTTGACTCCAGAAATGCCGCCAGGATTGATTTCATGACATCTATACAAGAAAATAGCCTTCGGTTCTCCTCGGCGGGCTCTGAAGACACACGAGCTAATCACGGCTCCATAGCAACGCAGCAAAACTGTTCCCCCCCCCAGCCCACCTGTGGGTGTCACATGAAGATGCTACACGTGCCGCTGCCATCAGCAGCCTGTCACTCCGGGGCACAGCTGCCATCTGCGGTGGCAGGGGACTCCCCACCTGCCCTCCCACTGCCCCCCTGTGCTGCTGAGCCGGGCTGGGCTCTCCCGGGCTGACCAAGACATCCATTCATTATCCAGGGAGATGCCTCCCTCCCGGAGCTGCTGTCCTGCTCCTTGCTGAAGGCAGCTCTGTGCCCTGCAGTTCTCCTTGCCTGCTGTCAGGGATGGCTCTGGCTGGCAGACAGAAGCTCCGAAGGGACCGCAAGCTGAAAACCTAAGGACACGTAGAGGTGGCATCCTCACCCAGGTGGAGCAGCACCTTGCCCTTGACAAGATAAGCAGGTATGTTGTAATCCACAGCAGCAGCAGCGTGGTTTGAAGGACCTTTGAGGAGCCAAACCACTGCTTTTTGTGTGGAGGTTGTTGTTTCATTGGCCATAGCAGGCTGCTCCCCAGAGCGAACCATCGAATCTCCAGAGGCTCTAGAATCATGGAATCCTTTTCCTTGGAAAGGGACTTTAAGGTGCTTTAAGGCCATCAAGTCCAACCAAGTGTGGTGTCAAACCATGTCTTTCAGCATCACATCTACACAGCTTTTCAGTCTTTCCAGGGATGGGGACTCCACCACTGCCCTGGGAGCCCGTTCCAGGACTTGACAAGCCTTTGGGGGAAGAACTTGTTCCTTATGTGCAAGCAAAACCTCCCTTGATGCAGCTTGAGGCCATTTCCTCGTTTCCTTAGGAGAAGTGACCAACCCCGACCTGACTCCAACTTCCTTTCAGGGAGTTGTAGAGAGCCAAAAGGTCTCCCCTGAGCCTCCCTTTTTCCCAGCTGCCCAACCCCGGTCCCCGCAGCTGCCAGAGGTTATTAGACAGCTTCCACCTGATGGCTCATTGCTTTCTGAGTGATGCAGGAGACTGCATGCCCAAGGTGGCAATGACGAGGCCTTGGTGGGGGCATGCTCTCGTCATGTCCCTGTGTTCACTCTGCTCTTCAAGCCCTGGTCAAGCCCTGAGAACTCCATAGTGCTTTAGTCAGCTCCCACTCAGATTGGGTTGCTTAAGGCCTCTGTGAGGACAATGAGACTTAGCTGTTGCTAATATCAGTGCTGATTAAATCTGTGTTTCTTTTGTTTCCTGCATAGAATGATAATAGTGGCTGTGGGTGAGGTTTGGACATCTCAGTCTTCAGTGCACTGAATCAGTTCCAGATGAGCTTGAGAAATGTGTGCTTGATCTGAGGAAAAAGAAAAAGAACAGAAAAAACAACAAAAAAAACCAAGCAAAAAACCACCACCCAAACCAAACTGCTGGCAGGCTGAGCTGCTTTTTTTGTTAGGCTGTGGGGCACAGTTTGTGCATGCCTGAGTGATGAGTGGGGTTCTTCATTGTCCCACTCATCTGAACCCCTTCAGCTTCCATGTCATCAGCATTTCCCAGCCAGTGGGAGCTGAAAGAGACTCCTGAGAGCACCCATCAACTCATGCCTACAGCTAGAGAGAAGCTTCTCCTCCCTCCCCCAGGGATGAGCTCACTGCTGCAGCATTGTGTCTTGGACACAGCTGGCCATGGGAGTGTGAGAGGCTGCATCCCAGGATCTGTGTGGACACTTTCCCAGGGAAATGCACTGCACAGCTCTCAGCCTGTCCTCACAGAGTTCCCAAAGCCATCAGCCTGTCCTCACAAAGTTTTCAAAGCCATCAGCCTGTCCTCACAAAGTTTGCAAATCCATCAGCCTGTCCTGGAGCAATC
This sequence comes from Eubucco bourcierii, assembly GCA_013396675.1. NCBI lineage: Eukaryota > Metazoa > Chordata > Aves > Piciformes > Ramphastidae > Eubucco > Eubucco bourcierii. Next base: position 81,141 of record VWZE01005074.1, on the reverse strand, counting down.
CCAGAGACATCAACCAGTCCTCAGGCAGATCCCAGAGCCATCAGCCTGTCCTCACAGAGTTCCCAGAGCCATTAGCCTGTCCTCACAGAGTTCCCAAAACCACCAGCCTGTCCTCAGGCAGATCCCAGAGCCATCAGCCTGTCCTCACAGAGTTCCCAGAGCCATTAGCCTGTCCTCACAGAGTTCCCAAAACCACCAGCCTGTCCTCAGGCAGATCCCAGAGCCATCAGCCTGTCCTCAGGCAGATCCCAAGCATCAAGCAGTCCTCTGGTAGCCTCAATGGTCCAAACTTTGTCCCTCTGCAGGATCTGATTCCAAGTGCAAGTTGCTGTGCTAGTGGGAGGTGTCCCTGCCTATGGCAGGGGGTTGGAACTGGATGATCTTTGAGGTCACTTCCAACCTTACCATTCTGTGATTCTATGTAGGAAGTTCCACCTGAACATGAGGAGGAACTTCTTTAAGGGTGATGGAGCTCTGGAAGGGGCTGTCTGAATAGATGGTGGAGTCTCCCTCTTTAGAGACATTCAAAGCCCCTCTGGATGTGTTCCTGTGTGACCTTCTGTAGGTGACCCTGCCGTGGCAGGGAGGTTGGGCTTGCTGGTCTCCGGAGGTCACTTCCAATCCCTGCCATTCTGTGATTCTGCATCGACTGTCAGCAACCAAATGCTTCTGCGTGTCACTGGGCAGGAATTCCCCTTGCCTGTTCTCTATTTGTTAGTCTTGGTGGGGCCTGTGCTTAATTCCCATTTGCAGGAGCATGCACAGAAGGCCAAGCAGTGGCCTTGCTGGGTTCAGGTCCCCCTGTTCTGGTCCTCCGCAGCGCTGACATTCTGCCACCAAAGTTCACGCTAGGATTACAGCTATCAGTTGGAGATTAGAACTTGAAGAGCTTTTAAAATCAGGTTAAAAGCTGAAGAGGTTTTTAAATCAGTCTGTAATCCAGGTGGAATTACAGGAGGGAGCAAAGAATGGTTAAAGCACTTTTCCCTCATTTGTCTAGAGAATTGCAGCCATCTGAGGCACAGTTTGGACCCAGCAGTTCCCTAATGGTGATTGTAAACTCAACAAGGAATTCAGTGTTTAAATCACACAGAAATTTTAATGGTTAGAGCTGGTGATCTCAAAGGTCTTTTCCAGCTGAAATGATTCTATGATTTGATGGTTCTGTAACTCCATGAAACAATTTGGGTTCATTAGCACTATCTATGAGGTGCTGAAGCAGGACCATAGAAGGGCAGCAAAGCTGGGGAAGGGAGAACAGCTGTGGGGGGAGCAGCTGAGGGAGCTGGGGGTGTTCAGCCTGGAGAAGAGGAGGCTGAGCAGAGACCTCATTGCTCTCTACAGCTCCCTGAGAGGAGGTTGGAGTGAGGGCTGCTCTCTTCTCCCTAGTGTCAGGTGATAGAAAGAGAGGAATGGCCTAAAATTGTGCCAGGGAAGGTTTAGGCTGGATCTTGGGAACAATTTGTTTCCTGCCAGAGTGGTCAGACATTGGAAGAGGCTGCCTAGGGAGGTGCTGGAGTCCCCATCCCTGGAGATGTTTAAGAAACCTGTGGGCTATGTGGGACATGGTTTAATGGTGGGCTTAGGTCAATGGTTGCCCTCAATGATCTTAGAAGTCTTTTCCAACTGAAACAGTTCTGTGATTCTGTGATCTTGGAAAAGAAGAGCCTGCAGTGAAGTTTGATGTGCTTGCTGATGTCACCACAGCACCTCTGAGCAGCTGCTGGAGAGTGTGGTGCTAAGAGGTAACGAAACCTGTCATTGGCATCTTGGGTGCTCTGCAAGAACAGGCTGCACACAGCAGCCCTGAGTGCTGCATTGTTGGGAGAGCTTAGTGACAGAGAGGACTCAGCTTTGTTAAGTGTTTATGGTAGCAATAACTGAGGGGAGGCCTCCTTCTCTACAACTCCCTAGAAGGAGGTTGGAGACAGGTGGGAGTTGACCTCTGTCCCAAGGAACAGGTGACAGAGTGAGAGGAAATGGCCTCGAGTTGCAGCAGGGCAGGTTTAGGTTGGACATGAGAAGAAAACTCTTCACTGAAAAGGTTCTCAAAGAGTGGCACAGGCTGCCCAGAGAGGTGGTTGGATCCCCTTCCCTGGAGGAGTATAAAGAAGGCAGAGGTGTGGTGCTGAGGGCCATGGCTCAGCACCAGCCTTGACAGAGCTGGAGAATGGTTGAACTCGATGGTCTTACAGGTCCTGTCCAATCAAACCTGTTCCATGATTCTCTGCCTGATTGGCTTTGTAGTGCACTCATGCAGGTCATCATTTTAGGGATTGAGCATGTAAAAAAGCCAAGCCCAGAAGCCCTCCAGCCTGCAGCAGGGTGGTGATGTGACAGTGAGGATCTTTGGATTTTGTATCGGGCTCTGTGCCCATCAGAGGCCACTGACAAACAGCCTCTGGTGAGCCAGCAGAGGAGCATGACCTGACCCGAGGTTAGATGCTGTGGTTTGCTCTTTGCTAAGAGCTGTTCAGTGCTGCTGGGCACAGAGTGGCTGGAGAGCAGCCAGGCAGAGAGGGACCTGGGGGTGCTGGCAGAGAGGAGCTGAAGATGAGGCAGCAGAGTGCCCAGGTGGGCAGCAGAGCCAATGGCATCCTGGGCTGGCTCAGGAGCAGTGTGGGCAGCAGGAGCAGGGAGGTTCTTGTGCCCCTGTGCTCAGCACTGCTCAGGCCACAGCTTGAGTGCTGTGTCCAGTTGTGGGCCCCTCAATTCCAGAGAGATGTTGAGGTGCTGGAAGGTGCCCAGAGAAGGGCAGCAAGGCTGGGGAGGGGCCTGGAGCACAGCCCTGTGAGGAGAGGCTGAGGGAGCTGGGGGTGTGCAGCCTGCACAAGAGGAGGCTCAGGGCAGAGCTCATTGCTCTCTGCAGCTCCCTGAAGGGAGGTTGGAGCCAGCTGGGCTTGGGCTCTGCTGCCAGGCACCCAGGGACAGAAGGAGGGGACACAGCCTCAAGCTGTGCCAGGGCAGGCTCAGGCTGGATGTGAGGAGGAAGTTGTTGGCAGAGAGAGTGATTGGCATTGGAATGGGCTGCCCAGGGAGGTGGTGGAGTGCTCATCCCTGCAGGTGTTGAAGAGGAGGCTGCAGGAGGCACTTGGTGCCAGGGGTTAGTGGATTAGAAGGTGTTGGGTGGTAGATTGGACTCGATGATCTCGAGGGTCCTTTCCTGGTTACTTCTGTGATTGTGTGACTTCCTGAGGTAGATGCTGCAGCCTGCATGTCCTGCTGTCAGGTTCACCTTCCCAAGAGGGCATGAAACAGCTCTGCAGATGAAAGCTCCTCCAGCACATCTCCACGCTCTTCAAAACCTTTCTGAAACAGATTTTGTTTTCCACTGCATTGCACCAAAAGGCTCCAGGTCCCAGGGCTTCCGAGCTTTGGGTCCAGCTTGCTAGGGCCCTTGGAGCAGATTCCAGACATCCCCAAGTTTTTATATCAAAGGGGTTGAATCCAGTCAAGCCTTTTGTGGTGCAAGCATGTCTGGAGGGAGGTTTGACAAGCACTTCATACCAAGGTGGCTCTAAAAATGTCACATCTAACTAAGTGATGTGTTTTTCCTCAAGTACCATGTATTAGGGTGACCAGAGTAGGGCACAGCTGGAGCAGTTGCAGTGTTCTCTGGAAACCAGCATATTCTTCTAGGAACTGGAAGGGCCAGCCTGGCCTTCTGCTGCCTTCCCTCCTTCCCTCTCTGCCTTTTTCCCTCTCCCAGTGACCTGAAATTGTGGCCATGCTCTTACAGCATCACAGAATCCCAGCATGGTGGGTGTTGGAAGGGACCTCTGGAGATCACCCAGTCCTACTCTCTGCTAAAGCAGGGCACCCACAGCAGCTTGCCCAGCAGCACAAATGCCTGAGGAGTTGGAAGCTCTCCACACAAGGAGACTCTGCAACCTCTCTGGGCAGCCTGCTCCAGGGCTCCAGCACCCTCACAACAAACAACTTTCTCCTCCTGCTCACATGGAACCTCCTGGGCTCCAGTTTGTGCCTGTTGCCAGTTGTGTTGCACCACTGAGAAGAGTCTGGCCCCATCCTTTTGCCCCCCACAGGTCCTTTAGCTCTTGCTGAGCATTGCTCAGATCCCCTCTGGGGCTGCTCTTCTGTAGGCTCTCAGCCCCAGGGCTCTCAGCCTTTGCTCCTCCAGGCCCTTCAGCATCTTTGCAGCCTCCCCTGAGCTCTCTCCTGTAGTTCCCTGTCTCTCTTGAGCTGGGGAGCCCAGAACTGGACCCAGGGCTCCAGCTGTGGCTTCCATAGGGCAGAGTAGAGGGCAGGGAGAACTTCTCTCAACCTGCTGGCCACACTTCCCCAGAGACGATTGTCTCTCTTTGCCATGAGGGCACGTTGCTGGCTCATAGTGAACTTGTCCCCCAACACTCCCAGGTCCTTCTCCTTGGAGCTGCTTCCCAGCAGGTCACCCCTCACCTGTACAGCTGCAGGGGTTCTTCCTGTACAGGAGCAGGATATTTGGATCTGCATTGGGATCACTCACCCTGGTCTTGGCAAGCCCAGGACAATGTGGTATCACCATCTGTTCTGCAGGAACTGCCTCCTTATGGATGTGTGACCAGCCCTGCTAACAAAAATTCCAGGTGACCATTCCCAAGGCAGCAAGCACACGTGCAGGGCTTGTCCAGAACAGAGCTGGCTGGCGCTCGGCAGCCGGGAAGCCTTTTCCTGCCTTTCTTCCCGAAGGTCCTTCTTGAGGAGGAATCCAGACATGAGTTTCCAGTCTAGCTGAAGCAGCCTCTGTTTCAGCAGTAATATTTTATGGGATATGGTCCCCATCCAGATCCCAGCCTGCTCAGAGTGCTGAGCCCTTCTCTCTGGGCAGGGTATTTCCCGAAATGCCTGTGACCCACGTTTCACAAGCGGAGTTTGCAGCTTCCCAGGTTTCAGCTGGACTGCTTGGAACACTTCAGTATTTCCACCCACTTAGAGTGGGAACACACAGTCCAGGTGAGAGCCAAATCCCTGTTCCACACACTTGAGAGATCAGGCACCGAAACACAAACCTGAAACCAGGGAGGAGAGGATCCCCCCCCCGGCTCTGTGGCAGCAGCAGCAGCAGCAGCTGCTCGTTCTCGGCCTGCCCTTGTACCGTGGCCAAATGTGGTCAATTTAGCCTGCTGCTAGAGTGCCTCTTCCTGCAAGTTGCCTGAAATGGAAAGTCCTCTGCAGCTGCACATCAGATGTTTCACAGAAATCGGATGACTTCCACCCAGCTTCTTTCACAGAATTAACTGTGTCGGGTAAGTGCTGCAAGTGGCAGCGCAGGGCCCTTGGCCACGGCGCCTGTGTTGCGCTGCTGCGTGGAAGGGATCTGAAGGCTGCCACACAGCATCACACTCAAAGCATTGGAAGCTACCACAGGGTTCGTCTCCGTAAGGCCAACCCATACTTGGCCTTCAGTGAGGAACATTTAACCTGATGTTTTAGCCAAGAGTGATAATTGGGGTGCCCTCAGGAGGGCTGACATTGGGATTTCCTTGAACTTGGTTTCAAGTGCTTAAAGAAATACGTTTTGAGGACCTTCACTAAAGGTCTTTTGAGAGTGAAAGGCTGCTCTTACCTGTGCTGGCTGCAGGGAGTAGCTCTGGAGCACTGGGTCCACTTCAGGGCTCTTCAGTTCAAGACAGGTAGCTGCTGGAGAGAGTCTTCCTCCTGCTTCTCTGCTCTGCCCTAGGGATGCCACATCTGAGCTCTGGGTCCAGTTCTGCACTTCCCAGCTCAAGAGAGACAGGGAACTACCACGGAGAGCCCAAGGGGAGGCTGCAAAGCTGCTGAGGGGCCTGGAGCAGCTCTGGGAGGAGCAAAGGCTGAGAGCCCTGGGGCTGAGAGCCTGCAGAAGAGCAGCCCCAGAGGGGAGCTGAGCAATGCTCAGCAAGAGCTAAAGAAGCTGTGGGGGGCAGGAGGATGGGGCCAGACTCTGCTCAGTGGTGCCCAGGGACAGCACAAGGGGCAGTGGGAACAAACTGGAACCCAGGAGGTTCTATTTGAAGAGAAGGAGAAACTTCTTTGTTGTTGAGGGTGCTGGAGCCCTGGAGCAGGCTGCCCAGAAGAGATTGTGGAGTCTCCATGTCTGGAGAGCTTCCAAACCCATCAGGCATTTGTGCTGCTGGGCAAGCTGCTGTGGGTGCCCTCCTTGAGCAGAGTGGTTGGACTAGATGGTCCCCAGAGATCCCTTCCAACTCCTACCATGCTGGGACTCTGGGATTTGATAAACATTTATGCTTCCCAGTCTTACTGTCATTGCTGGATTCAAGTGTACCCTCCATCTACCTCCTCAGGGCTGCTCTCCAGTGGCTTGGCTCAAGCCACACAGCCTGATGTGGGTCAGGACTAAGACCTCAGATTTGAGTCCTACAGGGCTCAGACCTCCAGGTTTAGCCACCTGGCTAAAATGATCCAGATAGAAGGAAAAAAAAAAACCACAAATAGATTTAATCTTGTGGTCTATCTTCTGTACTTCTGACTATGGACAACCCTGTAGTGACTCTGGTGCTGTGTCCCTGGCAGTGCTGGGGAACATTTGGTCCAGTTCTGCCCCGTGTCCCAAATAGACCTTTGAAAAAGCTCTTGACCAGGGTGTGATGGCCTGACTTTGAAGATGACACAGAGGTGCAGTGGAGCTCAGCACGTGAGAGGATTAATATGGAATATTAAAAGCTGTCAAAACAACTGATGCTGCTTTGTAGGATCCTGACATCTCCCTCTTCCTCCCCACCCTTTGTCCCCGTGGGACTCGCTGGGTGATTTTAAACAGATCATTCTGAAAGGGTTTGGTAAACAGAAAGCAGACTGAGTCACTACCATGAGCAGCTCAAATTGTTCCCTGGGCTAGGTTAATACAGATGATTAGCACAAGGAATATTTTACCTCTGCTGTCACCTACTGCAGGTCTGCAGAGTTTTAGGTTTGTGACTCGAGGCTGCTCTGAACATTCAGAGTTAGCGTGGATGTCTGGAGAGTGGATCTGGACTTTTGGAGATGCCACCAGTGAGCTAGCACTGGCTTAACACACAGAGACAGTCCTCTTTTTCAGAAGCTGGAGGGTCATGGAAGAGAGGAGGCTCTCTACAACTCTCTGAAATGAGGTTGGAGTGAGGTGGGATTTGATCTCTTCTCTATAGTATCAGGGGATAGAATGAGAGGAAACGACCTGAAATTGTGCCAGGGGAGGTTTAGTTTGGACAGGAGGAGCAATTTCTTTGCTGCCAGAGTGGCCAGGCATTGGCACAGGCTGCCAGGGAGGTGCTGGAGTTACCATCCCTGGAGGTGTTCAAGAGAACTGTGGCCATGGCACTTGGGGACAGGGTTTCATGGCTGTGATCGTGTTGGCTGATGATCTTAGAAGTCTTTTCTAACCCGAACAGTTCTGTGATTGTGTGGAGGAAGCAGCAAAGTTTTTCACTTGCTTTCAGACTGCTGAAGCCCTTTGGGCTGGTCCTGCTCCCTGCCAGGCCCACGGCCCCGCGGTGAGCAATGCTCTGACTCCCCACAGTGTCCTCTGGTGCCGCTCCAGATCAGGCGATAGAGCTTACTCAGTCTCACTTGAACACCAAATCTCTCCAAACAGGTCATTTTTTGCAACAGGCAGCAGAGTGCAGAGGCTGTGCTCAGCAGCATCTCTGGGTTTGAGCTGTGGGGTGGCAGCCATGACCATTCCTTCTGAGAGGTCAAATGAGGGCAGAAGGTTCAGCTGAGGTAAAGCAGCCAGGTTGACTTCCTTACCCTTGGAGTAGTAAAATGTCTCTTGTAGGAACAGAGATTAACATTCCAAACCAAATCAGATTTTTTTAAGCTTCCATCCCAAAGGATAATGCTTTCAATAAATTACATTTAGCCATGGAAGAAAACAACCCCAGCCCATTTAATTATATTTTATAATTAATATCACTTAAGTAGCTGGCATGGTGGCTCCCAACGAGCTGTGTGCCCACCTTTCCAAGGCATGGAGGCACAAAGGTTGGGGAATGCCTTCAACAATTCTCATGATTTCAGGTTGGGATGCTTCCAGGAGCCACACTTCAACTCTCCTGTTGAAGACCTGAAGGAAATGAAATGGAGAGGAAGCAGAAGACAATCTGGTGTTAAATTGACACCCTCCCAGGAGCCGAGGAAGCTGATTTGAGCAGTTCTAACACTTCACCAGCAGCTTGTTCCACACTGCATTGTGGTTTAGCTTTGGCCTTGATAGTGTTGGGTTAATGGTTGGACTCCATCTTGCAGGTCGTTTCCAGTCTAAATGGTTCTATGGTTGCTGTGGGGCATGTGGGGACCCTGATCCTGGCCCTCATTTAGATTATCTGATGAATTTTCCTCAGGAAGACCACACGATTATGAATGAGCTTTGTCTTTGTATCTAGTTGCAGTGGGCAGGTGGAGCTTTTGGAGTAGATCTGCACTGCGCTTTGAACTTCCAGGGTTTGTTCCATTTGCAGTTTTTGGGTGGCACCCTGTCAGGCTGTGCTGCCATTCAGCCAGACCTGGGCTGGCTGGAGAGCTGAGCAGAGGGGAGCCTCATGGAGCTCAACCAGGGCAGGTGCAGGGTCCTGCAGCTGGGGAGGAAGAACTCTCTGAGCGGTACAGGTGAGCACAGCCCACTGGAAAGCAGCTCTGTGGAGAAGGAGCTGGGACTGCTGGGGGACATCAAGTTCCTCATCAACCAGCAATGTGCCTGCATGGCCCAGAAGTCTCTTGGGATGCATGGAGCAGAGTGTGGCCAGCAGGTGAAGGGAGGCTCTTCTTCTCTACTCTGGTCTGGTGAGTCCACAGCTGGAGTCCTGGCTCCACTTCTGGGCTTCCCAGTTCAAGAGAGACAGGGAACTACTGGAGAGAGTAACAGGGAACTACCACAGAGAGTCCAGAGGAGGCTCCAAAGATGCCAAGGGCCCTGGAGCAACTCTGGGAGGAGGAAGGGCTGAGATACTTGGGAAGAGCAGCCCCAGAGGGCATCTGATCATTGCTCAGCAAGAGATAAAGGATCTGTGGATGGGGCCAGACTCTTCTCAGTGGTGCCCAGTGACAGCACAAGGGGCAATGGGTGCAAACTGGAACCCAGCAGAAACTTCTTTGGTGTGAGGGTGCTGGAGCCTTGGAGCAGGAGGCCCAGAGAGGTTGTGGAGTCTCCTTGTTTGGAGAGCTTCCAAACCCGCCTGGCCACTGGGTAGTGCCTTACAGCCTTTATGCTAGGGCTTTTGTCCCTTTCCCAAATGAAAGACCCAGGCAGGAGCGCCGAGTCCAGCAGCCAGCCCCTGGGTGTGTGACCCCAGGCAGCAGCGCACCCGCTCCCCAGAGCAGGGAGGGCCCAGCTGCAGAGGCGGAAGCTGTCTGGCCGCAGCAGCCCGGGATGGTGCAGCAGCCCGGGATGGTGCCACGCCTAATGAAGCCTGTTGAAAGGCAGAGCTAATTAGCTTAGGTGGAGCTCCTTCTTAGCAGGAGGATGTCGCTTGCAGGATCCCAGTTGGTTTCCCTGCACGTGGAAGCTGAGCAGCCTCCTCCAAGCCAAGCCACATGAGATGATCCACTTCACAGCAGAGGCAGGGCCCAAGCTGGGTAATTTCATCATCATCCTCATCATTGTTTCCTGAGGTTCTGGTGCCTTTCTTAAGCTGTTCCAGTCCCTGCCATGTGCTCAGGAAGAAAACACAATGCAAAGAGACTAAGTCAGGAGCTTCCTTCTAGCTGCAGTCAAGGAGGTGCCAGGAACAGTTTTAGGCATCCTAACATGGTGAGAGTTGGAATGGACCTCTGGAGATCATCCAGTCCAACCTCCTTCCCAAGGCAGGGTCACACAGGAACACGTCCAGGTGGGGTTTGAATGCCTCCAGGGATGGAGACTCCACCACCTCCCTGGGCAGCCTCTTCCAGTGCTCCATTACCCTTAAATTAAAGAAGTTCCTCCTCATGTTTAGATGGAACTTAGGTTCAGGTTCATGCCTGTTACCTCTTGTACTGTCACTGGGCTCCGCTGGGAAGAGTCTGGTCCCATCCTGACAGCTGACAATACTGTTGAAGTACTGATCATCCTCGAAGAGATCCCCTTCATTCTTCTCTTCTCCAGACTGCAAAGCCTGATTCTCTCAGTCTCTCCCCATCACAGAGGTGTTCCAGTCCCCACGGTGTTTTGTAGCCTTCCAGCATGTCCCTGCACTTCTTGAACTGGGGAGCCCAGAACTGGACCCAGGTCTCCAGCTGTGGCTTCACCAGGGCAGAGCAGAGGGGAAGGAGGATCAATTTTTGTTGTTCTCCTTGCAGCATTCTGTCTGAGGTGCAGCGTTGGGCTTTGGCACTTGCTTTGCTAGGCCCCACGGAGCAGAGGTCCTCTCCTGCACTGTTTTCTCTCCTGCCCTGTGCCTAAGGCAGGAATCATTGGGGACAAGGAGGAGAGAAGTGACTCTGTGAAACAACGAGGTGCCACAGCACGTGTTTGCTCCCTGAGATAAAGTTGGAACTGAGCAATCTTTCCCCTTCATTCCAGGGCCAAGATTAGATTCTGCCCCTCTTGCCACTTCTGCTTCTCCCTCTCGTCGTGGGCTGGGGAATTCCTGCTATGTAAGCAAATCCCACTCCCAGATTCCCCCACGATGTGGCTGCTAAGTGACATCTGACAGGATGCTTCCTGGATTTTGTTACTTCCATTTGGCACCGTAAAAGCTCTGTCACTTAAGCCTTCTGATTTGTGGCAGCTACCTTGCATTGTTCCCTCCATGGGGCTGCAGAACGACAGGGCAGAACCTGGGCACTGCCTGCCCTGTGGCAGAGGGCTCCATCCCAGCCCGCAGTGGGAGATGGTGAGACACACTGGTATCTCCAAGCACAAGTCCCTCAGCACTTCCCCAGTTTTCCCTTGCTCGTTAGCATTTCAGATTAAACCTTTAGGCTTATCTTCAGATCAGAAATTACCTCTCTGGGAAGCTTCTATCAACCACCTCGAGGTGTTCTTGGTGTTTGCTCCTCATTTTTGCACCTCATTGTCATGCAAAAGGTGCAGTTGTTGGCCTGGGGAATCTTCATCTTACATCTTTATACTTGCAGCAGTTTGCACGTTGAGGTTTCCACAGCTGCTCTCCGGAGCACCTGCCTGCCTGCCTGCCTGCCTGCCTGCCTGCCTGCCACAGGTGAACCCGCAGCAGGAGGGTAAGAGGACTTTAGAGTTTCAGTCAGCAGCCTCACTCCCTACTTTCTTTCCCTGCTGGCTCCCCAGTAGCTTCCAGCTCTACCATCTCAGCCCAAGAGCCACCTTGGTGTTACCTATTCTGCAGGAATGACAATTCTGGATCTTGAGGTGTTGGAGCAGGTCCAGGGAAGGGCAATGAAGCTGCTGAAGGGTCTGGAGCACATGTCTGGTGAGGAGCAGCTGAGGGAGCTGGAGTTCAGCCTGGAGAAGAGGGGGCTGAGGGGAAACCTTCAGGCTCTCTACAATTACTCCCTGAATGGAGATTGGAGCCAAGTGGGGGTTGGACTCTTCTCCCAAGGAACAAGATAAGAGAACAGGAAACAGCCTCAAGTTGCCCAGGGGAGGTTTAGGTTGTACATGAGGATCCGTTTCTTAGCCTTGAGGGCTGTCAAGGCCTGGCCCAGGCTGCCCAGGGCAGTGGTGGAGTCCCCATCCCTGGAGGCTTTTCAAAGCTGTGTAGCTGTGGTGCTGAGGGCCATGGCTTAGGGGTGACCTGGCAGTATTGGGTTGGTGCTTTGAGCTGATGATCTCAAAAGCCTTTTCCAACCAAAAGTTCTCTGGTTCTGTGCTGAAACACCTTCTGCACTGCACTGCAGAAATGCCTCCTGACCCCTGCTCCTTCTCTCTGAGCAGCATTTGACTAATCCAGTTCTTCCTGAGGCCATGCTCAACTGCTGTCCTCTCCCAGTTCCCTGCCTTCTTTTTCTGTTTTTAAGATGCCTCTGGGGACACAGAGGGACTGTAGAACTGTAGCTGTACCCCCAAAATAACTCCTTCACTTCAGAGCTTCACCTCCTTATGCTCAGCTGGACACTGTGCCCAGGATGAACTGCTGAGATTGTCCCAGGCAGGTATCTTGGCTTTTGGTTGCCTCCTCCATGTCACCATCCTCTCCTAAGGGAGCGATGCTCTTGGTGCTCTCCATACCCTGCAGCCCAACCTAGGGCACCCTGGGCAGTTGGCATCAGAGGACTGCCCGATGGTCAGTGCTGCTTGTGGACACCCACAGGCATTGCCACAACACCTGGTGACTTCTCCAGCCTCTGATAACAAACTTCAGTTGCCCTACTTGACTAATTGCTAAGCAATTGCAGTCACTGCTAGCAGCCAGTGGTCTGCTCAGGGAGCTGCCAGCCCCTGTGGGCCCTTGACCTGATTCTCATGACCTGGGTGGTGATCTTGCCCCAACCAGCCTGCACACCTCTGCTGGTGGGGACAATCAGGGCTTCTACAGGTTTGTCCAGTTCTGCCCTAAGTGGCTTCATCAGGGCTTGGCCCTTACTCCAGGCTGACCTCTTGGTGTGAGTTTCCTTGAGCTGTCTCATTTTGCCTCGCAATAGTGGCAGGGTCCTCATGACTGATTCTCTTGCTGCTCACTGTGGGCGTGGGTTGCAGGAACTGTCATCAGTGCCAGGCTGGGTGGGATGAACTGCCCAGCACCAGGGCTCTGCAAAAACTCTTGAGGGCTTCCATTTACTGCTTGGTCTCAAGGCTGTCATTGTCATGAGATTAATTTCACCTGCCTTCAGACACCTAAAAATTATAGACCAAGCCTAAGTAGTGTCTGGTTTTTGAAGAAAACCTATTGTGTGCTTGGGAGCAAACCTTCCTGTTGTGCAGGAAGATCAGGAATTGCACCAGCAGGCAACTCAGTGAAGCAAGTTGCTTCTCAAGGAGCCCAAGTGCAGAAGGAGAGCAGGCAAAGGGTGCAAAGGGCTGGTGACAAGGGAGGGGTGTAAAAGTGCTGTTTGGGTGTGTGGGGTGAAGTTGGGCAGCACAAAGGCTGCTGGAGCTGTGACTAGTGAGGGGATTCCAACGTGGCTATGGAGTAGGGAAGGGAAGTTCAGAACAGCCTGGTGACAACTGGCACATGAAAGGCTGAAGTGCTCCATCTCTTTTTGTATAGAGTCACAGGCCCATAGCACTGCTAAGGCTGGAAGAGACCTTTGAGATCACCAAGTCCAGCTGCTCACCCACAGCTCCCAGTCCCACCACTGCTGCTCAGCCACTGCCACTGCTCCACGGCCCTCAGCACCACTCCCATCTGTCTTCTCAGTACCTCCAGGGATGGGGACTCCAGCACCTCCCTGGGCAGCCTGCCCCAGTGCCTGACAACCCTTGCTGGGGAGAAATTGTTCCTGATGCCTATCCTGAGCCTCCCTTGGCACAGCTTGAGGCTGTTTCCTCTTGTCCTGTGGCTTGTTGGATGTGAGAAGAGACCAAGCCCCACCTGGCTCCAGCCTCCTTTCAGGGAGTTGCAGAGGGCAATGAGGTTTGCCCTCAGCCTCCTCTTCTGAAGACTAAACCAGCCCAGATCCCTCAGCCACTCCTCAAGGCCCTTCACCATCTTAGTTGCTCTTCTTTGGACATGCTCTAGCACCTCAATGTCCTTCTTGGAGTGAGGGGCCCAAAACCAAGCTAAGTTCTCAGTCTTTACATACAGAGTCTTTGCCCAGGCCCCAGCACTCTCCAGCCTGCTTGGGAAGGAGAGCAATGAGGGAATAGTAGTTTAAGGGCAGGCTCAAGGAGGTAGATGTGTTCAAATCCATGGTGTTGGACAAAGTTCAGGCTGGAAAAGCTGTTTGATGTGACTGCAAGTTCCAATGTGTGCCATTCCTGAAGAACTGTGGTGCTCAGGAAGGTCTGTGGCAACAGGGCACGAGGACACCTTTGAGAAAAGTGAAGCAGTGAGGGACTCTTTACCAGGGAGTGTAGCAAGAGGATGAGGGGTAACAGTTTGGGTTGAAAGAGGAGAGGCTCTGGTCAGGTATTAGGAAGAGATGCTTCATTATGAGGGGGGTGAGACAGTGGAACAGGTTGCCCAGAGAGGTTGTGGATGCCCTTTTGCTGGAGATGGCAAGGCAGTCTGGTCTAGTGGAGGGTGTCCTTGCCCATGGTAGGTGGCTTGGAGATAGATGATCTTTAAGGTCCCTTCCAACCCAAACTATTCCATGGTTTTATGTTCTGAGGAACTATGGACTAATCCCTGCCATTGGAGTCCATTTCCAAACACATGATGGACAAGAAGGTAGCTTGAGAATGGTAGACACAGATTTGCCAGGGCAGGTTGTGCTGGAAAGCCCTGATCTCCTGAGGGTATGGCCATGGACTGCTCTGGGTGACTGTACCTGCTGCAGCAAGCACTCTGGCAGCCATTCCCACAGCATTCCCACATGGAGGCTGAAGTGACACTGGCCAGACAGAGGAACCGTTGACAGGGTTGGATCTTACTGGACCACCAGGCTGCAAGGCTGCATCTTCAGTTAGTGGTTGATGACAGGAAAGGTGTGGGGTGTCAGAGTGCCCTACAGCTGCTGGAGATGATGTTAGTGGTTGTCTGAGGATGCCCTTGCTGTAAGAGGATAGAGCAGGTGACCTCTGGAGGTTGCTTCCATCCAGTTTCTCTGACTGCAATAGAAGGGTGTAGGAGCCATGGAATCATAGAACCAGAGAATGGGTTGGGTTGGAAAGGGCCTAAAGATCATCAAGTTCCAACCTCCCTGCCATAGGCAGGGACACCTCCCACTAGCTCAGGTTGCTCAAGGTGTTGTCCAGCCTGGCCTTGAACACCTCCAGGGAGGTTGTGGAGCACAGAAGACCTCTAGGGAGGTTGTGGAGTACAGAAGCACCCAACGTAATCAAAGATCCCATTCTGTGCTTCTGTGCTCCACAACCTTCCTGGGCAACCTGTGCCAGTGTCTCACCACCCTCACTGCAAACAACTTCTTCCTAATCTCCAGCCTAAATCTGCCCTCTTCAATTTAAGGCAGGGAGGAAGGAGAGGCAGCTCCGGGGGTGGTTCAGCGATCATGGGCAGCAGCGGTGCTGAGAATAGAGCAGGATCACCCCTCGGAGGTCCCAGGCACTTTCCACTGACTGTGCCGGGAGCTTAAGGCGATTAACTTTTAGCTGGCTAAAGATAGCAGGGATGAGTGCCCCCAGCCTGGTGACATTTCTCCAGGCTCCTGTTACCGCTGCTGTGCCTGGCTTGGGTTACAGGGCAGCTGGCTCAGGGCTCGGCCGCCAGCGCCTTGCCGTTGGCTCAGAAACGTCGCCGTTGCTGCGGCACTTGAGACAACTTCAGCGCTCCACGGTGTGAGCCTGGCAAGTCATGCTGCAGGCATTCCTCCCGTCACTGGAAACCTCCTCTCTGGTGGTTATGTGAGCTGTGGCTTCTCCCCTTCTTGGGCATGGCTTTTGGACATTTCTAGGTGTGGGGCTGGAAGTGAGAGAGAAGGATCCTGTGCCTCAGGAGTGCGTTAGCTGATGGGGCAGAGCCTTTGAGCACGGCGCAGGAGGTCCAGGCTCTGCTAGCTTTGGGGTGCGCTGCCCACCGGGGCAGGGCCACCAGCCTGGACGCTGGAGTGGCAACTTCTTGTGAAAGTGACTATTTCCTGTGGCTTGGCATCTCAGTAAGGGGGAAAACAAAGCTGGTGATGGGGCTAGAGCACAGATCTGGTGAGGAGCAGCTGAGGGAGCTGGGGTTGTTCTGCCTGCACACAAGGAGGCTGAGGGGAGACCTCCTGGCTCTCTGCAGCTCCTGAAAGGAGGCTGGAACCAGATGGGGTCTGTTTCCTCTATTAAGGAGCCTGGTGGGGGGATGTTTTCTCTATTAATAACCAATAGGATGAGGAAGTGGACTCAGACTGCACCTGGGAAGGTGTAGGTTGGACATGAGGAACAATTTCTTTCACAGAAGGGTTTTCAAGGCCTCACTCAGGCTACCCAGGGAGGTGGTGGGGTTCTCATCCCTGGTGGTGCTCAGGAAACAGGTGGGCATGGCACTCTGGGACGTGGTTTAATGGCCATGGTGGTGTTGGGTCGATGGTTGGACTCGATGATCTTAGAGATCTTTCCCAGCCGAAACAATTCTGTGATTCCAGGGCTGTGAAGTGGTTTGGGTTTGTGACAGTGCCCACAAGCAGGAGGTTTTTCCTTCTCCTTTTATATTGCTTTCTGTGGTCCTCCAGCCTTTCCTTGATGAGACATCTCTGCTCACTCCCCAGAGCCTTCAGTTTGAACTTGGATGTGTCCCTGACGTTCTTGTTTTAATCACTGCCTTGGTGTATCCAGCAGTTTTGGAGCCATTCTTTCTAGGGGCTGAGTTTTCCCAGCAGCTGAACTGCAGCATCCCAGAAAGAACCTGTCTTTAATTAGGGAACTTGCAGTGCCAGACTCCTCAGCAGCGCAACGCCGAAGTTCATTTCTTCTGCTCCTGGTCCTTTTGAAAGAAAAATACAACCCAGGAAAAAAAAAAAAAAAAAAGGCAAAAAAGTCCCCAAATTCTTGGCCTGGTTTTGCATGTCAAACACTTTGATGAACCATTTTGGTATCACAAACGTTGTTCCTGGCAGCAGCATCTCGCTCATTTCCTGGCATTTTTTGCAAGCAACAGTAGAAAGCTTTCACTTCTTTTTTTTTTGCCTTCTCTCTTCCTCTGTCCCCTCTGCAAACTGACTCTGTGCTTTCTGCTGCTCTTCAGCCTCTCTGAAGATTTTGTCTGCATTATCATGAAACTTGTTCCAGCTGGAAAATACCTCCTAAGATCATTGTGTCCAACCAACACCACCATGGCCATTAAACCGTGTCCCCACATGCCGTGTCCACAGCACCTCCAGGGATGGTGACTCCACCACTTCCTTGGGCAGCCTGTGCCAATGCCTGACCACTCTGGCGACAAAGAAATTGTTCCTGGTCTCCAACCTAAACCTCCCTGGCACAATTTCAGGCCTTTTCCTCTTGTTCTAGCATCTGATAGTACAGAGAAGAGACCAACCCTCAACTGAGCCTGACCTCCTTTCAGGGAGTTGCAGAGAGCCAGAACATGTCCCCTCAGCCTCCTTGTGTCCAGGCAGAACAACCTCAGTTCCCTCACTGCTCCTCACAGGACTTATTCTCTAGACCCTTCTCCAGCACTCCTTCAGTGCCACCTCTTCAGTGTACCTCTTGCAGTGGATTTCTCAGTTGGTCACATCCTCCACGTGGCTTTGCCAGTCCATCCCAGTGTGTCTCTTTGCAGGGCTTTTGTTACCCTGGCTTCTCTCACCACATTGCATTGTTTAGAGCACAGGGCTGGTGAGGAGCAGCTGAGGGAACTGGGATTCAGCCTGGAGAACAGGAGGCTGAGGGGAGACCTTCTGGCTCGCTGCATCTCCCTGGAAGGAGGCTGGAGCCAGGTGGGGTTGGTCTCTTCTCCAGAGAAAAAAGTGATGAGATGAGAGGAAATGGCCTCAAGTTGCCCCAGGGGAGGTTTAGGTTGGACATGAAGAACAATTTCTTTACCAGAAGGATGTCAAGGCCTAGCCCAGGCTGCACAGGGCAGTGGTGGAGTCCCCATCTCTGGAGGGGTTTCAAAGCCCTGGAGATGTGGTGCTGAGGGCTGTGATTTAGCAGCAGCCTTGGCAGACTTAGATAATGGTTGGACTCGATGATCCAAAAGGTCTTTTCCTATCAAAGTGATTCAGTGTTTCTGTTGTTCTGTGACTGATCTACTAACTCTGCCTAACACAGAACCCCACATTGTGAAGATGCTTTTTGGTAAAGTCAGCTTTACTCTGGGACACGTAGCTCCCTGTCCACCTGCATGCAGTGCCCATGCCCACGCTGGCTGCAGCCTGCCTGTCTCCAGCTGAGCTCCAGCACCGCCTGGCCCTGTACACAGCTCTCCCTGTAGCACCATGGAGCGTCCCAAGAACCCTTTGCTCATCCTCCCACCTCCCTCACAGGTTGCAGAGAGGCTGCCGGCAGTGGGGCTGCAGGTGTGAGAAATGTGAGAGGGGCCAGCTAGAGTTACTGGTTGAACTGGAGTCCCAAAAATACGCTCTGGGAAGGGGGGAGAAGGGCAGGGTCGTCCATTGGTTCAGGGAGTTGCTCAAGAGCCTACTGGCTCCACCTGTTCCACAGGTGCTGGGGCTTTGTGCCCTTCTTAGCACATCTGCACTTATCTTTGTGGGAGATATAATTAGTTTCACTGCAGTGCTGAGCTGCTGGGAGGAGGGGAGGTGCAGTGGGAGGCTCTGGCGTTCCCACAGCCCCGAGCTCCCTGGCGCTGCAGCCCTCTGCTCCAGGAGTCCACCAATGCCCAGCAGCCTCTGCAAGGGGAAACATGTTCGGGCACAGGCCTTGGGTGGTTCTGGCCACATCCCTGGACACATTCAAAGTCAAACTTGATGTGGCCCTGAGCTACCTGCTGTAGCTGGAGGTGTCTCTGATGACTGCAAGGGGGTTGGGCAAGATCCCCTTGGAGGGTCCCTCCCAACATGATGCATTTTGTGGTTCTGCTGGATGCATCTTGTTCGGAGCAATCCCTTCTTTTAGGTACACGGCCACTTTTGGCCTTGGGTAAAAAGGTGGAAATCTGGTCTTTGGACCCTTTGAATATTGGAAAACTTGCAGGGCATCTATAAAAGCAAGCTGTAGTTATGGGATGGAGGGGGGTGTTGGTGCCCGCTGTTTGCAGGATGGTGCTGCAGACTTGGGTGCTTGTGCCGCGGACTGTAAATGAACCTCTGCAGTCACAATCACAGAATGGTGAGGGCTGGAAGGGACCTCCAGAGGTCATCTAGTCCAACTCCCCTGCTAGAGCAGGATCACCCAGGGCAGGCCACACAGGAACACATCCAGATGGGTCTCAAAGGTCTCCAGAACTAAAGACTCCACAATCTCTCTGGGCAGCCTACTCCAGGGCTCCAGCACCCTCACACCAAAGAAGTTCCTCCTGCTGTTGAGGTGGAATTTCCTGTGTTCCACTCTGTCTCCATTGCCCTTTCACAGGACACCACTGAGAAGAAACTGCCCTTGTCCTTGACGCCCACGCTTCAGGTATCTGTTGAGAAGGGATTTTATTAACGTTTATAAATCACAGAATCATAGAATCATTTGGGTCAGAAAAGGCCTCTCAGATCACTGAGTCCAGCTGTTTTCTGACCCAAATGATTCTATGATTTATAAACATTAATAAAATCCCTTCTCAGCCTTCTCTTCTCCAGACTCAACAGCCCCAGGTCTCTCAGCCTGGAGAAGAGAAGGCTCTGGGGAAACCTAATAAGGACCTTCCAGTATCTAAGGGGACCTAAGAGAAGAAGGGAGACTGTTTACAGGGGTCTCTAGTGATAGGACAAGGCACAGTGGCCTCAAACTAGAGCAGAGCAGATTTAGATTGGGAATTAGGAATCAGTTCTTTACCACGAGGCTGGTGGAACACTGGAACAGATTGCCCAGTAAGGTGGCTGAGGCCACATCCCTGGAAATATTCAAGGTGAGGCTGGACAGGGCTGTGGGCAGCCTGATCTAGTTGAGGATGTCCCTACTGAGTGCAGGGGAGTTGGACTGGATGAGGTTTGGAGGCCCCTTCCAACCCGGGCCATTCATTGTGTGTCTCTCTCAGCCTTTCCCCATCAGACAGGTGCTCCAATGCCTTTGTCACCCTCACGGCCCCGTGGGACTCTCTGTGTAACATCCCTGTCTCCCTTGAGCTGGGGAGCCCAGAACTGGACACAAGGCTCCAGCGGGGGGTCTCAGCCAGCAGCCTTGCCTTGTGCCTTTGACTTGGTTTCCTGTGGCTTTCCCACCCCCCTCTACAGAACAGTTTCTCTCCCCTCTCTGTGTTAGCTGTGTTCAAACAAAGGCTTAATGGGAGGAAGCAGCTCCTGGGCCGTCGGAGCGCGCCGGCAGGATGCCTTAAGTAAATTCTCCGGTGTCAGTTACTGGCTCGGCATTGTCGGGGATAGATGTGTAAACACGGCCGCACAATCTGTAAGCAACCGCAGGTACATCGGGGGAGGTGAAGGCCCGCAGCTGCCGGCCCCGTCAAGTCTTGGCACGCCCCGTGTCGGTAAACCTGCTCCACTGAAGGTGCTCCGGGCTGGGAGGGTGATGCTGGGCACTGCGGGGCGCAGAACTGCTGCGCTGCTGCAGTTAAAGCACTCCTGGCCTTTGCTGGGGAGGGAGCACCTCTGGGGGGCTGCAGCTGGCTGGCTTAGCTAAGCCACGGCCACAGGAGTACCTCATCAAGTTGTGCAGCCCACCCTTACTTCTCCTCCTTCTCCTTCTCCTTCTCCTTCTCCTTCTCCTTCTCCTTCTCCTTCTCCTTCTCCTTCTCCTTCTCCTTCTCCTTCTCCTTCTCCTTCTCCTTCTCCTCTTCCTTCTCCTCCATTTTTTGCCCTTCTCCTCTTCCTTCTCCTCCATTTTTTGCCCTCTAAGCTGCCTCACAGCTTCAAGCCAAACCTCTTTCCTGAAGCACAGGTGAGCTGACCTGGTGGCTCAAGTCTTCTGTGGATCAAATGGTTTATGAGGCTCCCACAGAGAGGGCTTCCACCATCCAGTTTAGCTCTTAAGCTCTTGTGCATCAGCAGTCAAGGACTGAGAAATGGAAATGAAGCCCTCAGCAAATACTGAAGATACCACAAAATCATGGTCTGTCATTCACATGGTTACCTGGAGGACCTCCTTTTCCTTCTAATCTTTGTCATCCGTAATACTGGCAAGAAGTGTGACAATCCATGATGAGTATCATTTGTTCTGCAGTTCAAATCGGGTTGGTTTTAAACCCTCTGGTGAATCCTGAGCCATTTAACACTTGAAGAGTGCACCCTTGCTGTCCTGCTGAAGCCAGGAGCCTGACAAGCTGCCCGCAGACATTTCCTAAAGCAGAGCTTTCAGTGCCTGTGGCAGGATAAACATCTCCTCCTTCCCATACAAGGCCAAGAGGACTTCCAAAGCCCCAGCTCACCTACACCTCCTCAGGCAGCTCAGTTCACCAAATCTCCTCCTTAGGGAGCTTTTGTTTCCCTGTCACACGTGGGGATTAGGAAGCATTTCCTTCTGTGGCATTTCGGTTTGAGTCTTTTGTTTGTCAGGAGTGTTTGCTGAATTTTATCAGCTGGTTAAACATTGAGGACCATTTCAGTGCCACGTTGTACACGCTGGGTTTGGGAACAGATTTGTCCCCAAAAAGCCTTTCCAAGCCAAAAGTTAGCAACCTGTCTGGGTAATTTCACTTTGAATGAACAGATTTGATTCGGGACCTGGGTTGCTAAAGGAGAGGGATGATGTTTTTATTAACTCAACTGGAGTAACTGCAAAGGGACACTTTGGTAACCTTGGTGGCCATCCCTTGACTTTTAGATGAATTGTTGCTACAAAGGGAGGCTGGAGTTGAGCTCAGAGAGCTCGTGGGAAGGACGGTCCCAAGTGTTGAAGAAGTATAATTATAAAGAGCTACAATTTACTGCAGCCAGGATGCAATTAGAAGTAAATAACCCAGAAGGTGGCTTACTGGTGATGTAAACAAGTGGCTCACATGTGGAGTGGGGCAGACTGTGTTAAAGTAGGGAACTCCAAGCCTTTAGAAGTTACAGTTTCTTTTCTTTGCCCCATTAATGTCTTTTTCCACTACACTGAGTTCACAATTTGGTCCCTTTAAGAGTTGAGGAGAGCTGAGATCGTAAAGATGTCTGCAAATATTTATAGGCAATGTTCTGGCCTGCCAGATTGGTCAATCTCTTCACAAGTTAGCCTGCTAGATTGTGTAGAGCTTCATTGTGTGGCCTCTGCAATATTCAGCTGAACAAAGAGGAGAACTGCAGCTCCTCTCCAGCTTTCTTAACTCACTTGTCTGGGAGCTAAGGACTGCTCTGGCCACTCTTGAAACTCTTTAGCCTTTAGCTCTTTAGCCAGATGCAGGACATGCTCTGTCTTAATTCATTATTCATGAATATTTGGTTCAGTTTTCAGGTTCCTCCCTCTAAGAAGGACATTGAGGGCCTGGAGCAGGTCCGGAGAAGGGCAATGAAACTGGTGAGGGGTACAGAGCACAGGGCTGGGGAGGAGCAGCTGGGGGAGCTGGGGGTGTTCAGCCTGGGGAAAAGGAGGCTGAGGAGAGACCTTCTGGCTCTCTGCAGTTCCTTGAAAGGAGGTTGGAGCCAGGTGGGGGTCAGTCTCTTCTCCCAAGGAACAAGAGACAAGAAGAACTGGCCTCAAGTTGCACCAAGGGAAGTTTAGGTTGGACATGAGGAATAATTTTTTCCCCTTAAGGGTTGTCAAGGCCTGGCCCAGGCTGCCCAGGGCAGTGGTGGAGTGCTCATCCCTGGAGAGGTTTCAGAGCCCTGGAGATGTGGTGCTTGCCTGGCAGTGCTGGGTTACCAGTTGTACTTGATGCTCTCAAAGGTCTTTTTCAACCAAAACAATTCCATGATTCTAATGTATTCATTTAAAGGGCACTAGAGTGGCAAGAGCGAGTCATGAGGGAATCAGGAGAGAGAAAACCTCTGACGTTTGGCCTTTGGAGCTAGTTTCAAAATGTTTCCTGGCATGGTTTATCTCCTGTGTCAGTTGAGGGCAAATCCATTGTTGGGTGCTGCAGCGTGGGGCTGAGGATGTCAGCCCCAGCACCCCACCTTGCTGCCTCGGGGCCCTTGGGTAACAGGATGGGGACAGCGGTTTGTGGCGTAGGAGAGGAACCAGGCAGCACAGCTGCAGCTGCAGACAGCTCTGCCTCTGTGCTCACAGATCTGCTGGCCAGCAGTGAGGGAGAACCATGCAGCAGCGAGGGGCTGCAGAGAAGCAGGGTACAGATGGGGCTGGTGAGGGAGCATCAGGCAAGGCTTGCTCATGTTAAGGCCCCTTCTAGAATCATAGAACCATTTGGGTTGGGACAGACCTTGCAAAGTCACTGAATCCAAACATTCAGCTGACACTGCCAAGTCCACCCCTGCAGCATGTCCCTAAGCACCATATCTACATGTTCCTTGAACGCTTTCAGGGGTGGTGATTTCACCACTTCCTTGAGTAGCCTGTTCCAACCTTTGCCCACTCTTTCAGTGAAGAACTCTCTCCTAGCATTCAATCTAAACCTCCCCTGGTGCAGCCTGTGGCCATTTCCTCTCACCCTGGGAGAAGTAACATCTAGTACAGGTTGCCCAGGGCAGTTGTGGCTGCTTCTTCCCTGGAGATCTTCAAGGCCAGGTTGGATGGGGCTCTGAGCAACCTGGGCTGGTGGAAGATTTCTTGCCCATAGCAGGGGGTTGGAACTAGATGATCTTTAAGGTCCCTTCCAACCCAAACCATTCTATGAATCTTCATTCTTGCCTGTAACACTTTGTAGGCTTTCTGGTGTGTAGTTGTTCTGACACTGAACCACTCCCAGGGGAGAGGATGATCTCCAAAACCTTTCACTTTTCAAGTGTTCCAAGAAGAAAACAAGCCTCAAGTCCACATCCATGAGTAGCTCTCACTGTGAGAAAATGATAGCAGGGCCAAGTCAGCATCTAAAAATGGAACAGGCATTGGAATAGGTTACCCTGGGGGGTGGTGCAGCCACCATCCCTGGAGGTGTTCAAGAAACCTGTGGCCATGGCACTTTGGCACAGGGTTTAATGGCCATGGCAGTGCTGGGTTGATGGTTGGACTCAATGACCTTAGAGGACTTTCTTAACCAAAACAATTCTCTGAGTCTATGGACTGCAGGGAGGGACACTGCATGTTCCACCACCTTACAGAGATGAAAGAGGCAGCAAAAAATACCCCAAAGTGCCATAGATGCAAAATTCCAGCAGGTAAATCAGTCACATTCCTGCACCTTAGAGCCTCCTGTGTGCCAACAGAGAAATACCAACCAGTGTGCTGCTCCCGAGGGCTTGGCCAGGCTGTCCTCTGGTGGACTGGCAGCAGATCAGGGCTCATGATGAAATGGCACCTCAGGTTCTGCTCAGTTGCAGTAGCTGCAGGCTTGTGCATGCATCGAAAGCCATGCACAAAGCCTCTGTAAGAGCGGGAAGCTGCAAGCAGCTCCCTTTGTCCATCGCTTCTTTGTCTCAGAAATGATTGCATGTGGGGCACGAGAGGAAAGGACAGAAATGTCAGTCTGCACTTTACTGGTAAGGGCTTGGTTATGCAACACCCAAATATAAACTGAAACAAGAGCCTGTTGAAGATGCTGCAGGAGATCAGATCCAGAAATGGCAGCGCTGCTTCCCTAAGTGGCCACGAGCCCCAGCACTACCGGGAAGGTTACCGAAGGCTTCACGTGGAGAAGGCTGAGAAGGGTCTCTGGCAGAGGATGTCACACTCCTGGTGTCAGTGGATCCTCATGTTGAGCCAGGGAAAGCAGAGGGTGTCATGTAGCATCCAAACTTCTGTTTACTGTTTACTTGAATCTCCATAGAGACACCAAGAGAACCCTTGTGAGCCTTCTCCACTGACACTGCCTTTGCTTTCCCCTGCTTTTATAGGGTCCTTCTGTTCTCCTGCAGAATCAAACAGTTGCTTGGGTTGGAAGAGACCTTTCAGATCATCCAGTCCAACCATTAACACAGTACTGCCAGGTCACCACTAAGCCATGGCCCTCAGCACCACATCTCCATGGCTTTTCCATCCCTCCAGCGATGGAGACTCCACCACCACCTAGAGCAGCCTGGGCCAGGCCTTGATGACCCATTTGGGGAAGAAATTGTTCCTCTTGTCCAACCTAAACTTCTCTTGAGGCTGTTTCCTCTTGTCCCTTGTTCCTTGGGCAAAGACACCAACCCTCACCTGGCTCCAACCTCCTTTCAGGGAGTTGCAGAGGCAAAAGGTCTCCTCTCAGCCTCCTCTTCTCCAGGCTGAACAACCTGAGTTCTCTCAGATGCTCCTCACAAGACCTCTGCTCTGAATTCTTCATCTTCTTTATCCTCCTTTGAGGATTCTTCATCTTCTTTATCCTCCTTTGAACAGTTGCTGACTTTCTTGGTCCTCCTTTGGACCCTTCATTTCAACCCTACCATTGCTGCCAGTCCCCTGCTGTGCCCAGGCCACTGCTGAAGAAGCAAAGGCTGCTGCAGGCAGTGCCAGCACCAGAGCATCATGTCAGTGGCTATCCAGTGTGTGTCACAGTCTTGTGTGTCCTGCTGTATCAAGCAGCACTGGCCACGCTGGGTGCTGGGTGACACAGAGCAAGGTGGGTCATGGCACAGTGTCAGGAAGGGACAAGCTGCTCCTTCTCTGTGTCAGGTTCTTCTACAATGTTTTCCTTTATCAGTATCAAAATGCAATTAATTTTCTTGTGACTGTTGTGGTCTACATCCATGGCAGACTATGGCGGCAGAAAATCCATGTTGTGTTCATCCCTTTTACCATCATTCCCACAGCAATTTACCATGTTCTTAGAAGAGCAGCTTCTATGGCCACAGAAGGAGGTGGAGGTGCTGGGGCAGGTCCAGAGAAGGGCATTGAAGGTGGTGGAGGGTCTAGAGCACAGGGCTGGGGAGGAGCAGCTGAGGGACCTGGGGTGTTTGGGCTGGAGAAAAGGAGGCTGAGGAGAGACCTTCTGGCTCTCTGCAGCTCCCTGAGAGGAGGCTGGAGCCAGGTGGGGTTAGTGTCCCTAGTAACAAGTGATGGAAAAGAGAGGAGACGGCCTCAAGCTGCAGTAGGGGAGGTTTGGCTAAGAAAGGAAACTTCTTTGCAGAGAGGGTTCTCAAACACTGGAGCAGGCTCCCCCAGGAGGTGGCTGAATCACCCTCCCTGGAAGAGTTTAAAAGCTGTGTGGATGTGGTGCTGAGGGCCATGATTTAGCACCAGACTCGGCAGAGTTAGGAAATGCTTGGACTCGGTGATCATAAAGGTCTTTTCCAACCCAAACGATTCTGTGATTCTATTCTCACTGGCTTTAACTCTGACTTACTTTTGGAGTGCTGAGTATCTTACAGCATTGCAGGAGGGACTTCGAAAGTGGCTGAGGAGACAGTTACTGGGTTTGCAAGAAGAGCTGAGCTGGGGCAGTTCCTTCTGCTGAGGAGGATTGTGCCTTGTCTCCTGCTCAGCCATCTCATTTCCTGAAAGCCGTAGGAATGCTGCGGCTTTGACGTACTTAGTGGTCGAGCAAACCCATCTCGAACCCTTCAGCAGGCTCAGAGATGACTGAGGAAGGAGGGCGGGGAGGGTGGAGGAGCTGCGGACACGAAGACACCTGGAGGGAGGCATTTCACAAGACTCATTTCCTTAAGAAAAGGAGTGAGAAAGTATTTAGATCAGTGAAAAAAACCCAAAAATCATTTAGGAACTTCAGAGGAGCTCCTCAAGCAGGGGGACGATGCTCCTTTTCCTGACCCGATGCTCCTTTTCCTGACCCGGCTGGAGCTGTGGGCAGGCCCAGGGAGAAGCAAAGGCTGCTCTGGTGTCAGAAAAACCAAGTTCTGGGAGAAAACTGACAGTGGTTTGACATGAAAATCACTTCTTCCAGGCTGCACACCAAATAGGTTCTGAAGGCAAGCAGAATTCACCTCTGCCTCCCTTGTATTGAGGCTTAGCCAGAAGTCTCGGTTGGAACTTTGCTGTCTCTTTGCCACTGAAATCAGTGGAGATACTTTAAGTGGTGTGCTTCAGACCGTCTGCATGTAAATGGTTAAGCCATTCTCCTCTGCCCGTTTTGGTTGAAAAGGCCACAGGAGGGCTAATGCTCCACAGTTACCTGAGTAAACCAAGCTCCATCCTGAAGGGCTCATCCCGCGCTGAAATGGAGCCCAGGGGCTGCAGGGCTCTGGTGGGGATGGTCGTTTGGCACCAGGGCCCAGCTGTAGTCTGCTCAAAGTTCTGGAAAACGCCTGGAATGTATAAAATATTAATTGCATCTTTATCTCATCTGCTGAAAAGGGAAGATTTCTATTATTTTAGAGCTGTCCTGTCAAACCCTCTTGCCCTGAACTTTCCTAATTAACATTTTTCTCCATATGTAAAAGCTTTCCTTGGTTTTGGAGCTTTTTCTTTCATGACACAAAATTCAGATTGCAAAGAAAGGGAACAGCCTGAACACTTCCTGAGCTCTGGGCCAAGTAACTCTCAAGTGCAGACTTGTCTTCCTGGTTGCTCCTTCTGGAGGTGAAGACCTGGTTGTGGCGAGCAGGCTTAGGGCAGAGACCATCCCTCCGCTCCACACTGCTGAGGCTACACCTCAAATACTGCATTTAGCTTTAGGCCTCTCACTCCAGGAAGGACATTGAGGGGTTGGGGCAGGTCCAGAGAATGGCAACAAAGCTGGGGAAGGGTCTGGAGAAGGCGGCTGGGGAGGAGCAGCTGAAGGAAGCAGGGTGTTCAGCCTGGGGAAGAGGCGGCTGAGGGGAGACCTTCTGGCTCTCTGCAGCTCCCTGAAGGGAAGCTGGAGCCAGCTGGAGCTTGGGCTCTGCTCTCTTCGCTCCCAAGGAACGAGCCTTAGGACAAAGGGAAACAGTCTTCAGCTGCCCTGTGGGGAGGTTTAAGTTGGACTTGAGGAACAATTTCTTCCCCGAAACAGCTGTCAAGGCCTGGACCAAACAGTCCCCAGGGTGTCTAGCTGTGGTGCTGAGGGTCGTGGTTTGGTGATGACCTAGCACTGCAGTGGCAGTGACTGGACTCAGTCATCTTGGTGGTCTTCTAAATTCATGACTCTCACTCTGTGAAGCGATAGAGGTGCCAGGTCCTGCCAGCCCAACCCTGGGCAAGGCTGGGAATCCCCAAATGGCTTCAGTTAGTCTAGTGCCGCATTCTGTCTGCTGCAGGAATGCGCTCGCAGGTCACACCGTGCCTGCATGCCGTGCTGCACACCGTGTCTGCATGCCGTGCCGCACACGACACCGTGTCTGCATGCCGTGCCGCACACGACACCGTGTCTGCATGCCGTGCCGCACACGACACCGTGTCTGCATGCCGTGCCGCACACGACACCGTGTCTGCATGCCGTGCCGCACACGACACCGTGTCTGCATGCCGTGCCGCACACGACACCGTGTCTGCATGCCGTGCCGCACACGACACCGTGTCTGCATGCCGTGCCGCACACGACACCGTGTCTGCATGCCGTGCCGCACACGACACCGTGTCTGCATGCCGTGCCGCACACGACACCGTGTCTGCATGCCGTGCCGCACACGACACCGTGTCTGCATGCCGTGCCGCACACGACACCGTGTCTGCATGCCGTGCCGCACACGACACCGTGTCTGCATGCCGTGCCGCACACGACACCGTGTCTGCATGCCGTGCCGCACACGACACCGTGTCTGCATGCCGTGCCGCACACGACACCGTGTCTGCATGCCGTGCCGCACACGACACCGTGTCTGCATGCCGTGCCGCACACGACACCGTGTCTGCATGCCGTGCCGCACACGACACCGTGTCTGCATGCCGTGCCGCACACGACACCGTGTCTGCATGCCGTGCCGCACACGACACCGTGTCTGCATGCCGTGCCGCACACGACACCGTGTCTGCATGCCGTGCCGCACACGACACCGTGTCTGCATGCCGTGCCGCACACGACACCGTGTCTGCATGCCGTGCCGCACACGACACCGTGTCTGCATGCCGTGCCGCACACGACACCGTGTCTGCATGCCGTGCCGCACACGACACCGTGTCTGCATGCCGTGCCGCACACGACACCGTGTCTGCATGCCGTGCCGCACACGACACCGTGTCTGCATGCCGTGCCGCACACGACACCGTGTCTGCATGCCGTGCCGCACACGACACCGTGTCTGCATGCCGTGCCGCACACGACACCGTGTCTGCATGCCGTGCCGCACACGACACCGTGTCTGCATGCCGTGCCGCACACGACACCGTGTCTGCATGCCGTGCCGCACACGACACCGTGTCTGCATGCCGTGCCGCACACGACACCGTGTCTGCATGCCGTGCCGCACACGACACCGTGTCTGCATGCCGTGCCGCACACGACACCGTGTCTGCATGCCGTGCCGCACACGACACCGTGTCTGCATGCCGTGCCGCACACGACACCGTGTCTGCATGCCGTGCCGCACACGACACCGTGTCTGCATGCCGTGCCGCACACGACACCGTGTCTGCATGCCGTGCCGCACACGACACCGTGTCTGCATGCCGTGCCGCACACGACACCGTGTCTGCATGCCGTGCCGCACACGACACCGTGTCTGCATGCCGTGCCGCACACGACACCGTGTCTGCATGCCGTGCCGCACACGACACCGTGTCTGCATGCCGTGCCGCACACGACACCGTGTCTGCATGCCGTGCCGCACACGACACCGTGTCTGCATGCCGTGCCGCACACGACACCGTGTCTGCATGCCGTGCCGCACACGACACCGTGTCTGCATGCCGTGCCGCACACCGTGCCTGCATGCCGTGCCGCACACCGTGCCTACCCAGGAGTCGCGGAGCGGAACGCGTCACAATACCTCCATTCATCAGTGCAGTCCATGGTCAGCTCCTCCTGGGTTTGTCCGAGGAGATGATGTTTACTCCTAAAATCAGGACCTAGCCAGCGTTAGCCTTTTCCATGCAAACAGTTTCTGTTACAGGGGATTTAAGCCCTTCCAGGTCACACATGATAAAGCAGCTGGTGGGGAGTATGTGTGCTAGAAAGGAAAACACACCCAAGGTCTGTGTGTTTTGGCCATTTCCACCTGATTTTTGATGTATGCATCACAGAAGTATGCAGGAACGTGGTCGCTTGCCACGGTTGGAACTCTGCAAGCACAGAAAAACCCAGTAACTTTCTCTGCCATGGAGATTCAGATTTATTGACTCTTTGAAATATGCCTGTTCCTAGTGCTCCCTGTGAGTTAATTGTCAAATTGCTCTTCGGCAGCATTGGTTTTGTGCCCCGTCCCTTCAGACATTAGATAAATGTCTCTGTGTTGTCCAGGGAAGTTGTGGAGACCTCAGCACTGGGAGTGTTCAGAGCCACATTGGATGGGACCTTGAGCAGCCTGGTTTAGTAGGAGGTGTCCGTGTCCATGTCCATGTCCATGGCAGAGAGGTTGGAACTAGATGACCTTTAAGGTCTCTTCCAGCCCAAATCAGTGAGCAGGGGAGCAAAGCTGGTGGAGGCTCTAGAGCACAAGCCTTGTGAGGAACAACTCAGGGGACTGGGGTTGCTTAGTCTGGAGAACCTGAGGCCCAGGGCAGAGCTTCTGGCTCTCTGCAGCTCCCTGAAGGGAGGCTGGGGTGATGTGGAGGTCTGTTTCTCCTCCCTAGTAACAAGTTGTAGGACAAGAGGAAAGGGCCTCAAGTTGCCTCACAGGAGGTTTAGGTTGGACATCAGGAGCATCTTCTTACTGAAAGGGTTCTCAAGGGCTGGATCAGACTGCTCAGGTAGGTGGCTGAGTCCCGGTCCCTGGGTGTGTTTAAATGAGGCAGAGATGTGCTGCTGAGGGAGGTGATGTAGCACCAGCCTTGGTACAGTTAGAGAGTGCTTGGACTCGGTCATCTTCAAGGTCTTTTCCAACCAAAACAATTCTCTGTTTCAGCCATTCTGTGACTATTCCATACTGACCAATGGTGTTCATGCTTGAATGATGAAGAGGAGGCAGTTACCAGCAAGGGGTGCAGCTCCTGTGAGGAGCACACCCCACGTTTAGTAGGGAGGGCAGTAGCACCTGCACCTATGTGCCACACGTCCCCCACCTGTGCTCTGCAGCAGCTGTTTTGCTGTGTGTCTACCGCAGCACTCCTGAGCTGTGATGTCACTGCTACCTGCCCAGCCAGGGCCGTGAGAAATGCCGAGCCATTAGCTGACAGCTGGGTGGGTAAGTGAGTGTCACTAGCGAGAGGAGAAGCAGCTACATCCATGGGGAGATTTTATGATTCACTTCATCAGCTTGTGTAAAGCTTGACTTGGATGCCGAGAGCCACGCAGGAGAGCAGTGTCCTGCTGCCAGGGTGGAGGAGCTGAGCTCAGTAGCAGCAGGAGCCTCTGGGGAGCAAGGCCCTGCGCGGCAGGACCAGCGAATGGCACCGGAGCGTGGGACGACTGGGATGCTGGGTTGGTGGGGCTGGGGGTCAAGGGTGGTGGGGAGCAAGAGCAGCAGAGCCGGGGAGGTAGGACTGACGGGGAGCAGCGATGGCTGGCCTGGGAGGCAGGGTCCTGCAAGGAGCAAGGGTTTAGTGGGACTAGGAAGCAGGGCAGGTGGGGCTGGGGAACGAGGATTAGCAGGGAACGGGACCAGGCTGGCAAGGCTGGGGAGTGGGGCCGGTGGGGAGCAGGACCAAGCAGCATCTGCAGTTAAGAGAAGCATAACTGTTGGGCTTG
The DNA here is from genome assembly GCA_013396675.1 of Eubucco bourcierii. Taxonomy (NCBI): domain Eukaryota; kingdom Metazoa; phylum Chordata; class Aves; order Piciformes; family Ramphastidae; genus Eubucco; species Eubucco bourcierii. The sequence goes on along the minus strand of VWZE01005074.1, from coordinate 49,936 downwards.
CGAAGCAGAGCTGCAGGAGAGCAGAGTTGGTAGGCAGCTGAGCTGTCGGGAATCAAACTTGGTGGACAGCTGGGTTGTTGGGGAGCTGGCCTGGTGGGGCCCAGGACGGCTGGGGAGCTGGGGGCGGGGAGTTGAGCTGCTGACAGTGAGGAGCCATCCGGGGAGCAGGCTCCAGCGGGGCTCAGGGAGCGCGGCTGGCGCAGCACCAGCACCCCGGGCCCCTCGCAGCGGCGGCAGCCAGGGCCGGACGTGGGGAGGACGGGGGACGGGACCTCTGGTTCTGAGGCCGCCGCAGCCCTGCCCGGGGGTTCTCGGTTCCCCCATCCCCTGCGCGGGGCGGGGCAGGGCCGGGGCGGGCCGGGGNGATTTGCTCGCCGGCGGCGAAGGGAGCGCAGCGGCGGGCGCATGATGAGGGAGCGGTGCGGTACCTCCGGCGGTGCTGGCGGCCCTGCAATGGAAAGGCTCCCGCCGCCCCAGCCCGACTATATGTCCGTCTGCCTCTTCGCAGAGGAGCCCTACCAGAAGCTGGCCATGGAGACTTTGGAGGAGCTCGACTGGTGCTTGGATCAGCTGGAGACCATCCAGACCTACCGCTCCGTCAGCGAGATGGCATCCAACAAGGTGAGCCGGCTGCGGGGGAAGGCAGCTGCTGCCCGCCTCCGCTCCGGGACAGCAGCTTCCAGCCCGAGCGAAGCTGCGGGTCCTGCCCGCCGGGGCCCTTTCGGAGAAGATACTTCGATTAGCGCCATGCCCCTCCAAAGGCGATTTCCGCGGCAGCGCTGGGAGAGCACTCGCCTTTAGCAGGTTATCGCTTCCCGAGTCAATTAGCTGCCTGGCCGTAATCAAGCGCGGAACGCTGCGGTGCGTTGTTTTATTGCGCTTTTGTCTTCCGGGGAGCCTTTAATTTTGGTTTTTAATGTGGTGCGGCTGGCTCGGCACCGCTTGCCAGTACAGGGTGAGGGTGCGAAGTCAGAGATAGTGCGGAAAGAATGAGCTCCAAGAGGGAGCTGCTCCACCTTGGTCTCCCAGGACCTTTTTTTTCTTTGGGATTTTAATGCGTTCTGAGCCAAAAGGGGAATTTAGAGTTTTTCTGTAAGGTGCTAAAATGCAGTCAGAAATTTACGCTGTGCTTAAAGTCAGAGAAAAAGGAAGGAGAGAGTCCCAGGTGCATGCTGAGAAGCAGCACCGAGAAAAGCAACGTCTGAACAGCTTTGTGCAACTCTTGGAAGCAGATCTCCTTGCCCCCTCCTCTCCCACTGCTGGAGACAGGCTGCACATCCGCGTCCTGTCGCGCTACAGCGTCCCGCTGAACTTGGCTTCAGCATCTCCCCGAGTCAGCCCTTCACTCCTGGGGTGGCTGCTGCTGGATGGAGACTCTCCCTGCCCCGGGGCCGGGGCCTCTTCCCCGGCTCTGATCCCAGCCGCTGCCCCGGGCATTGCCTGGCTGCCAACGGAGCCTTCACACCTCCGGGACAGGCTCCCCGGCTCCCTGCCTGGCCATTCGCAAACCGAATTTCTGCGCCCAGGCTTAAATGTAAGACAGCGTAAGACCGAGCCGCTCCATCTCTGGGGTGAGTGGAGGCCGTGTCTGCTGTATCCATACCTTGGTTGTTGTGGTTAAACCCTGAGCCGTACAGCCGTGTAATTATCTTTTTGCAGTGCACAAACCCAGCGTTGTTATTGTTTTCCTAATTGGGAATTAGTGAAATCAGAAATGCTGAACCAGAAACTGATCTTACAGACAGAGTTGGGTGCAGAAGTGCTGTGCAGCATCCTGCTCTGGTAGTGATCACCACGACATGCAGGGGCAAAGGAAGCAATAAAAAGTTTTATAGACCCAGCTTTCAAGAAAGAAATAATTTTTTTTAATGTGTCTGTTTGAGTTGAGGGGAAGGCAAGGTGAAAGTGGAGGAAGGTTTAGGCTGCACCTCTGAAGTGGACGCTGATGCCCTTCCCTTTTGAGGTTGTTGTTTTTTTCTCTCGAGTGCCAGGTGTGGATTTGTGAAGGTGAAAAGGTACCTAAATGGCTTATTGTTGCAATTAAGAGTGGTGATCTCGTGCAGATGGCTGACAGCTGAGTCGGGCAAAAGCTTCCCGAAACTTTGTTCTTTCATAACCACTTTCTGAGATATCTGCTGCTGTTTGGGCAACTTCCAGTACGGTTGTCAGCTGTGAAAGAAAAGCACGAAACAGCCCCACACCTCGCGTTCCTCTCCTCTTCGGCAGCAGCTCCTGACACAGATGAGTTTGGGGGTTTGTGGCTTCCGCGCGTCGCGGGCGGACGTGCAGCCTGCAGGGTGAGCCTGCAGCGCTAGGGAGCCACCGGGCTGCAAATGTGCGCCTTGAGAAGGCTGCAAGGGTCACAGAAACACAGCGTGGCAGAGGTTGGAAGGGACCTCTGGAGATCCCCTAGTCCCACCCCCCTGCTAGAGCGAGGTCACCCAGGATCAGAATGTCCAGGTGGCTTTGGAATCTCTCCAGAGAAGGAGACTCCACAGGCTCTTTGGGCAGCCTCTCCCCATGCTCTGCCACCCTCAAAGGGGGGAAGAAGTTTTCCCTTATATTTACATGGAACCTCCTGCGTTCAAGTTTGTGCCTGTTGCCCCTTGTCCTGTCGCTGGACACCACTGAGAAGAGTTTGGCTCCACTCCTGACACTTCCCCTTCAGCTCTTGCTGAGCGTTGCTCAGATCCCTCTGGGGCTGCTCTTCTGCAGGGTCGGCAGGCCCAGCCCTTTCAGCCTTTCCTGCTAAGGCAGATATTCCTGTGCCCTCGACTCTTACTGGCTGTCTACTGGACGCTTTCCAGCAGGTCATGAACTGGTCGGGTTTTTCACCAGGCATCCCGCTCGGCTGCCCGCCTGGGCCAGAGGCATTTGAATTTGTCAGGGGTAAGCGGCAGGCCAGTCAGATGTTTTGAAAACAGGATGCTGGGGCTCCATGTTATTAAAGAAAAACGGAAAGAGAACCGGCAGAGATAGGAAGAAAGCAAATGGACTCAGCATGCTCCCAGCGCCGGAGCAGTATCAGCAGTGACCTATCTTCCTGACCTCCACTCTCCCCGAGTTCCTGGCCCTGCGCCACCCAAGCCAACCTACGTCAGTTGAGGCTGATAGTAGGCATGGCACAGCTGTTGCAAGTGTGACTCGAATTTCCTGTCTCCTTCCTGACAGACGTAGTTTAGAAAATCCAGAGTTGCAACAACAGCAGGCAGAGAGAGGGAGGAGGAGGAGGATCTCGCTGCATACGTGTTGGTGGGGCCATTCTCAGAAGCCCTGCACCAAAAAGGAATCTCTGGGTGGGGGAGGGAAGCAGCGAGTACATGGCTGAGCTGGTGGTCTGGGGAAGGCAGCAGCTCAGACACATGCATAGACTTTTTGGAAGGTGTGAGTTAATTGCAGGAGAGGCAAGGAAAGGAGCAGCCCATCTCACCCTGCTGAGCTACGGAGCCAGGTGGTTCTGGCAGCAGTCTGAGCCAAGGGAGTGGTTTGCTGCTGCCAGAGTGGGACCCTATGGTCCCACCAGTGGGGATCAGACATCAGGCTGGCACAAAGAGGAACTGTTGTGGGCCTCCTTGAGTCCCAATGCATTCCCACGGCAGTGCTGGATCCACAAAACAGCCCAAAGAACCCAGCTGTGAGCCTCTGCCACAGAGCTGGCCGTGCTCAGTGCCCAGAACTTCCCAGAGCTGGCTGTGCTCAGTGCCCAGAACTTCCCAGTCGTTTACCTGGTTGCAGGCAATGCAGCTGGCATGGTGGGAATTGATTTTTCCCACTGTCATCCTAACCTTTTCCTGTGGCACTGCAGCTCTGTGGACAAACAGCCTTACCTGGGGAGCTCTTCAGGCCCCTGGTGCTGCCTGCAGAAGTCATCCATGCCTCCTTACCAGTTTTGACATGTACCACAGCCTGGGGTGGGGCTTGGGGGGAGCATCTGGGGATCATTATCCAGCCCAAGACACTGAGCAGCTGGAGTGTGTCCAGAGAAGGGCAGCAAAGCTGGTGAGGGCTCTGGAGAAGTTGTCTCATGAGGAGCAGCTGAGGAAACAGATTGCTTAGTCTGGAGAAAAGGAGGCCAAGGGGAGACCTTCTGGCTCTTCATAGCTCACTCAAAGGAGCTTGGAGCCAGGTGAGGGTCGGTTTCTCCTCCCTAGTATCAGGTGATAGATTGAGAGGAAATGGCCTGAAATTGTGCCAGGGGAGGTTTAGGTTGGAGCTTAGGAAAAACTTCTTCACTGCAAGCATGGTCATGCATAGGAACAAGCAGCCCAGGGAGGGGCTGGAGCCACCATCCCTGGAGGTGTTGAAGAACTGCGTGGATGTGGCACTGCGGGACATGGTTTAGTGGCCATGGTGGTGTTAGGTTGACTGTTGGACTCGATCTTCTGTGATTCTATTATCTTTTTCTCCCTGCTTTTATCAGGCTGCCCAGCTTCCAACTGAGTGCCTTGGCAGGGTTTGTGAGTCATGGCCTGCTGGTACAGCAGGGGCATTTTCTCTCTTGGTGGCCACCCTGCAATGTTGCATTTGGCATTAGGCAGCTGTCCTCAGCCTTGGTGCTCCCGCAGACAACCAGGACCCCTTCAGCTCTCTTACCTAATATAGTATCTGGGATGTGAGGGAGGACATGCTCAGTGCATGCCCTGAATCACAAGAGCAAGTACTTTTCCCAGCTGAAATGCTGGTCTTGGCCAGCTCAAACTTTCTGTAGGGCCTTAATAACACAGAAGTGAGATGTGGAGAAAAATCTTATCATTTATGGAGAGCCACCTGCCTGCCTGTGGAGAACTGAGACAGATCACACCTAAAATGTGTGTGAATCTCTGAATGGACCTAAGCAGCACCTTTCCAACTCCTTAACTTAGCCAGGGCTTACTGAGAGCTCTGTGCAGGCCATTGAGTAAGTAAAAGGACTGATAATGTAATTAGTGGTCTGTGGTGATGTTCTGATTTTCAGTGTTTTCATCAGGGTGCAACTTCCAAAACCCAATTCTCCTCCCAGATCATAGATTCAGAGAATCATTACAGTTGGAAGAAGACCTCTAAGATCAAGTCCAGCAATCCAAGGGTTGTCGCCTGTGGGACCTTTCACTGCCAGCTCTGCCCATGTGGCATATGTAAATAAGTCCTTACAGAATCACGGAATTATTTGGGTTGGAAAAGACCTCTAAGATCATTGGGTCCAACCTTCAACCCAACACCACCATGGCCATCAAGCCACGTCCCAAAGGGCCACGTGCACAGGTTTCTTGAACACCTCCAGGGATGCTGACTTCATCACCTCCCTGGGCAGCCTTAAGTTCCATGTATCCTCGGATTTCATATGTAATTAAGCTCCCTTATTTCAGCTCTCTAAGGTGTTTCCTTTACTCCAGGATCTGAGTAACAGAGTTCACCCCTTGCCACCCAAGGCCCTCTCCAGCCAGCAGTTCAGGGCAGCAGCATGGTGGGGCTCCATGCTCCTGTCTTGGCTGTTCACCAGCAGTTCAGGGCAGCAGCATGGTGGGGCTCCATGCTCCTGTCTTGGTTGTTCACCAGCAGTTCAGGGCAGCAGCATGGTGGGGCTCCATGCTCCTGTCTTGGCTGTTCACCAGCCAAAAGCCACTAAGATAAAACAAGAAGTGATTTCATTTTGCTCGTATTTCAAAGGCCGATTTGGTCAGCAAAGAGGAGCAAGGCCACACCTAGCTTTTAGCAGACAGCAACTAAATAAACATCTGGACATTAATGTAAACTCCTGAGCTCCACGCTGGAGGTCAAGCACGGCACAGGGCCAAGTGCCAGCAGCCTATGTGCCAGGCTGCACAAGCCTCTGCTGATTGCTTGCCTGTCTTCTGTGCCACTGTCAACCCTAAATCTTGTCCCTCTACAAGAAAGTTGGGGAGGGACTTTTTACAAGGGCTTATAGTCATAGGATGAGGGACAATGGCTTGGAGCTGGGAGAGGGGAGATTAGGAAGAATTTCTGAGCAGTGAGGGTGGTGAGATGCTGGCACAGGTTGCCACATGAGGAAAGGCTGAGAGGACTGAGTTTGTTGAGCCTTGAGAAGAGAAGGCTTAGGGGAGACCTTGTTACCATGTACCAGTAACATGAAGGCTACCAGGAGGATGGGGTCTCCCTTTTTATGAAGAGCCCCTTGGGAAGAAGTTACTGCTGGGGAGATTCCCATTGCGATGGAGAAGAAAATTTTTCACTATGAGAGCAGTCAGGCATTGGAATCATCCCACAAGTGAAGCAGTGGATTCTCCTAGGACCCAGCTTGCCAGGCTGCTGGGCCAGTTCACCTCAGCTACACCATCACCTAGGAAGGTTGGACCAGATGATCCTCGGGGTCCCTTCCAACCTGGCATTCTGCGATTTCCTTGTGGATGCCCCCTCCCTGGAGCTGTTGGAGGTCAGGCTGGACCATGCCTAGAACGCCTTGGTCTAGTGGGAGGTATCCCATGGCAGGGCTGGGGTGTGGGTGAGGATTAGCTGCTCTCGAAGGTCCCTTCCAGGCCAGCCCCTTCCGTGAGCCCTACGTGATGTTTCCCTTGAGCGGTGCCGAGCTGTTTAGTCTTTTCCCTGGCGCTTCGCTGGGACTTCCTTTGTTTGAGGCGCTCTAAAATAGCCGAGCGGCGCACAAAGAGAGGCTTGTTCGCCTCTGCAGCAGCCAGCCAGACAAAGACACTTCCACGTCTCCTGTTTTTACAAGCCGGGGGTGAATCACCGAGCTGGGCCGTGCGCGGCTCCCCCTCTCGCACGCCGCCGGTGCCTTGCCAAGGGGACTCGCCTTGGCGAAGCGGCCCCAGGGCGGGCGGCACCGCGGAGCTCCCTGCGGAGCCCTAGCGCAGCCCTCGCGGTGGAGTCTTTGACGTCGGCGCTTAACCCTTTGCTGGTCGCGGAGCTGCCGGCTGCGGAGCAGGACGCCAGGCGGTCGTTATGCACGCTGAGAACTGCGGTAGGAGCTCTCTCTGTCTGAGGTTGGGAATGTTCACAGCCTGAAATCCTACCAGGGAGGTTCGAGATGAGGGAAAATGTCTTTCCTGCCAGAGTGGCCAGGCACTGGCACAGGCTGCCCAGGGAGGTGCTGGAGTCACCGTGGCTGTAGGTGTTGAGTAAATGGCACTGTGGGACATGGTTTAATGGCCGTGGGGGTGTTGGGTAGAGAGTTGGACTCGTGATCTTAGAGGGCTTTTCCAACCCAAACGATTCTGTTCGCTCCATCCTTTATCTTTTCACGTCTGATGAGGATGTCCTTGTTCTAGAGGACAGAGCACTGCATATCCTCAGGCAAAGCTGCTCCTGGCACAGGAAGCCAGCCTGGCACAGACACTTGGCAGTGGAGAGCAGGAGGGCCAAGAGAAGCTCACTAGGTGAGAAGGAGAGTGGGGGCTCTGACTCTGAAAACCCTCAAAGCTTCTCATGGGTGTTCAGGACTTGGGACACTGGCTCCAAGTTAGCTCCTGGGCCTCCTGTGTATCAGTTTTCATTGCTGCCATAAATGGACTTTTGAGCAAGCAATGTGTTCTTGGGGACGAGAAGACAAATGATCTCCTGGGTGCATGAAGAAGAGTGTGGCCAGCGGATCAAGGGAGATTCTTCTGCCCCTGTGCTTTACCGAGGCCATATCTGCGGTACTGAGGCCACTTCTGGGCTCCCCAATCTAAGACAGAGAGAGAACTACTGCAGAGAGTCCAGTGGAGCTACAAAGCTGCTGAGGGGCCTGGAGGAGCTCTGGGAGGAGCAAAGGCTGAGAGCCTGCAGAAGAGCAGCCCCAGAGGGGATCTGAGCAGTGCTCAGCAAGAACTAAAGGATCTGTTGGGGGGCAAGAGGATGAGGCCAGACTCTGCTCAGTGGTGCCCAGGGACAGTACAAGGGACAGGGCACAAAGTGGAACCCAGGAGGTTCCACCTGAAGAGGAGGAGAAAGTTGTTTGTTGTGAGGGTGCTGGAGCCCTGGAGCAGGCTGCCCAGAGAGGCTGTGGAGTCTTCTCTGTGGAGCTTTCAAACCCCAGCTGGGCACTGTGCTGCTGGGCAAAACTGCTGTGGATGCTGCTGCTTTTGACAGAGGGGTTGGAGTGGATGATCCCCAGAGGTTCTTTCTGATCCCTACTGTTCTGGGATTCTGTGACCCAGGTAGCTGTCTTGTGTCCATCCTATTCCTCCTCCCTTGCTCTTTGGGCTCTAAACCAAACTGTTCTGATTGTAGCAATCACTGGATTGGAGTGGAATGGTGGGGCCAAACCTGGGCTTCTTTAACAACTTCATACTTTGGTCTTGCAAGCCTGCTGGTCTGTCTGCTTCCAGATAGCATAGACTATTAAAAAGTCAACTCTTAGAAAGCTGCACCACTGCCTGTGGGAAGTGTTGGTAGAGTATTATGGGCTGGTGCTACAACTTGAGACACCCTCCTAAAGCACAATGACTTAGAGTGGTTGATGCTTTCTCATCTTCTGGGGGTGTTGTGGTAAATGGGTGGGAGGGAGATCACACAGCCCACACCATGCGTGCTGCTGCTGCACACTGAGCTAGCCACAGATGAAGACTTTGGGCTTTGACTTTTGTTTCAAACCCATCCTCATAGGAGCCTTTCTGGGCAGCTGCCATCCTCTGGGACACAAATGTGCCCAGTACCTTCCAGGATGCCCTTTAAACCTTTCTGCGTGCGATGGGTTTTCAAGTTCTGCATTCTCAGACTTTTACGTTATAAGACATTAGGGTGGGGCTTAAATAAATAATAGCTCAGAGGCAGGTTCAAAATGAATCACGATTTGAGGGCAGGACTAGAGAGTGACTAACTGTTTGGAGCTGTGACTTCTCTGGAAGTGAAGTGAGAACGCTGGAGACACAGGGAATCTCAGAGGAGAGCATCACTCATGATTAGGGCAAGCTCTGAAGGATTTCACAGCAGGATATCACAGAATTGTTTGGGTGGGAAAACCCCTCTAAGATCACCGAGTCCACCTCTTAACCCAACACCACCATGGCCATTAAACCATGTCCCCAAGTGCCATGGCCACACCTTTCTTGAACACCTCTAGGGATGGTGACTCCAGCACCTTCCTGAGCATCCTCTTCCAGCGCATGACCACTCATGCATGAACAAAATTGTTTCTAATCTCCGACCTAAACCTCCCCTGGCACAATTTCAGATTGTTTCCATCACCTACCAGGCATCCTGGGAGCAGTCCCTGGTTTTGAGGACTGGGCTGTTTTCCACAACCTGCCCCCAAACTCCTGTGTTTTGACCCCACTGCAGAGCAGCAGCTTTCGGTGGGGGGTAGCTGGTGATGAGCATATTTGCACTAAGTGCAGCTCAGTTGTGAGCCATTGTGCTGTCACAGCCAGGAGCTGCTGTGGCCATGCCTCAGTTTGCCATGCCAAGGCTCATCCATCAGAGCTCTTGGAGGGAGAGATTCTCCCTGATTAGAGCCTTTGCTCTGTGTTCAAAGCAAACAAACCAGGAGGGCCTCACCTTTCTGCTGGTGTAGCTCAGCTGGGCCAATGCTCCATACAGGTTACTCTGGGAATCATTTGCCTATCTCTGTGTGAGAAGCATTTTTCATTTAATTGTATTTACATTAATTAGTGTCTTCCGTATGGCTCCGGTGCTCGCGTTGGGCTTCACGCTGAAAGAAGCTGGATTTAGATTAGATTTAGGAAGAAATTCTTCCCTGTGAAGTTGGAACAGGTTGTCCAGAGAGTTTGTAGAGGCTCCAAGCCTGGAAGTGTTCAGAGGCAGGCTGGATGGGGCTTCGAGCAGCCTGGTCTGGAAGCTCAATGTAGCTTAGAACTGAAGAAGCAATTCTTGCCCAGGAGGGTGGTGAGGCTCCCAGGAGGGTGGAACAGGTTGTCCAGAGCAGCCGTGGAGGCTCCAAGCCTGGAAGCGTTCAACGCCAGCTTGGATGGGACTTCGAGCAGCCTGGTCTGGAAGCTCAATGTAGATTCCAATTCTTCCCTAGGAGGGTGGTGAGGCACTGGAACAGGTTGTCCAGAGCAGCTGTGGCAGCTCCAAGCCTGGATAGGGGCTTTGAGCAATCTGGTCTAGTTGAAGGTGTCCCTGCTCACTGAAGTGGGTTGGAACTAGATGGTCTTTAAGGTCCCTTCCAACCCCAACCTGTTCTGTGACCCCACGATTCTCATTTTGGCAGGACCAGCTGTGTTTTGGGGGGTTCCCTCATCCTAGAGCACTGACTTCCCCTCAGGGCTTAACTCTTTAGCCTGCATTCTCAGAAGCAAAATCTGCTGATTGAAAGCTGTTAAGGACTTTCTCCCCTCATGGGCATCTTGGAAAAGTCATCTCGGGGCACAAAGCCATTTGAATTTTCCAAAGCCTGTTCTCCAACTCAGGTAAAACCCCAGGTGGATTTGCCTAAATGATGACTGCAGAATCCTGCCTTGAATTTAAATGATATTTAAATTGCTGCTTCATGTGATCAGCAAAATCCCATCTTTAATTGCATTGCTCTCTCATTCAGTGACAAATTCTCTGCCCTCTTTGTTGCTTGGGCTGTTTGCTGAAAGTCAAGAACATAATCCAGGTGTATTAATCCAAATGTCTGGCATGGTTAAGAGACTGAGGGAAGCCCTGGGTGCTCTCCACAACTCCCTGAAAGGAGGCTGGAGCCAAGTGGGAGTCAGTCTCTTCTCCCTCACATCGGTTGGTAGGATGAGGGGAAATGGCCTGTAACTATGCCAGGGGAGGTTTAGCTTGGACATGAGGAACAGTTTCTTTCCTGCCAGAGTGGTCAGGCACTGGCACAGGATGCCCAGGGAGGTGCTGGAGTCCTCATCCCTGGGGGTGTTCAAGAAACCTGTGGCCATGGCACTGTGGGGCATGGTTTGATGACCCTGGTGGGGCTGGGTTGAAAGATGGACTGGATGGTCTTGGAGATCTTTCCCAACCAAAACAATTCTGTGACTCTATTTTGTCTTCTTAAGATTAATCCCTGAGTCGTGCAGGAAGGAGGAGTAATGTTCCAGCCTGCTCCCTGCCTACCCTGGCAGGGGTGAGCAGCAGAGGAGGCTCTCTGGTTTGTGGGCTTCTCTTTACGTAGCTGTTTGGCTTCCTCTGGCACTGGAGGCTTCATCAGTGTGGTTTGCATGGGTGTGACTGACAGAAGATTTTGGTCTGAGATCTGCAGCCTTTCTGCAGCTCTCTCTGCTCTGGAGGCCACAGATGTTGTCAGCTGCATTAGGGCTTTCTTTTAATCAACTCCATGCCAACAAACGAGCTGCTGTAGGTTCTCATTTGGCTGCTGCTTCCTGGCCTTCAGCTGGGGCTGGTGCTGCTCATCAGCTCCTGGTCCTGATCTTTCCTTTTGCAGTTTAACAGGACAAACATTTTCCCACCTGGTAAAGCTCCATAAAAATGATTTTGCAGAAGAAGTGTTTGTGCTTCTTCCTGGTTTTATTGACTGCCCTCTGGTCTGAATGAAGAGTAACTGCAGCACAGGGATGAGAGACTGCTTGAGAGCTCTTGCCATGTGCATTTGGTACTTACTGGTGAGGAAATCCTGGCGTCATAGAATGGTTTGGGTTGGGAGGGACCTTAAAGATCATCCAGCTCCTTGCCATGGGCAGGGACACTCCTACTAGACCAGGTTGCTAAAGGCCTCATCCAGCCTGGCTTTGAATGCTTTCAGGCTTGGAATTTCTCTGGACAACCTGTTCCAGTGCCTTACTACCCTCATAGAGAAGAATTTCTTCCTAATGTCTGATCTAAATCCAACTTCCAGCCTGAAGCCATCACTCCTTGTCCTGTTGCTCTTTGCCTTTGTAAAAGGTCCCTCTGCAGCTCTCCTCCAGATACCTTTCAAATCCTGGAAGGAGCCTTCTCTTCTGCAGGCTGAACAACTCCAACTCTCTCAGCTGGCCTCACAGCAGAGCCCTTCCAGCCCTCCCAGCACTGCTGTCCCCTACTCTGGCCCTGCTCCAACAGGTCCTCGTCGCTGCTGTGTTGAGGTCTCCAGAGCTGGCCCCAGCACTGCAGGAGGAATCTCAGCAGAGCAGAGGAGAGCAGAATCCCCTCCCTGCCCCTGCTGCCCATGCTGCTGGGGATCAGCCCGGGACAGGAGTGGCTCTGGGCTGTGATTGCTCATTATCAGCTTGTGTTGAGCTTCCCCCATCAAATCCACTAAGAGACTCCAGATAGATTTGCTTGTGTTAATTGGCTAGAAGAGACTTAAGTATAGGAAGAACATTTTGAATGAAACCAACCTGAGCCTCTTCCAAAGTAGCCCAAATCTTCAGTTCAAGCTGCAGATTGGCTCAGAACCTGCTGCCAAGGTTTTTCCACCCAAGAAGACACAGGACATGTGCTCTGTCACATGAAGTCTTCAGCTCTCTCCATCCTAATGTTCTATATCAATGCAAACCTAACCCAGGGGCTGCTGAGCAGCAAACAGTGATGTTGGGTACACCGAGGTGAATTCCTCAGTAGTAGATGCTGGAGGAGTGGCCCGGCCGAGGAGGCGGGAAGCAGATTTGGCCCTGCAGGGTATGGCAGGGCTGTTCTCTGTCTGCCAACAAAAAGGCAGGCAGCCACACCTTAGAAACACACCGACACAATCATTTTCAGGAAAGGAAAGGGGGTGGTTTCTCCATGGCCATAGCAATTCCCCACCATCAGGTGGAGGGGGATTTCTCTGCTGCCTCCCCAGCTCCCAGCTGCTGACTAACATGCCCCAAGCCTGCTTGGAGATGAGAAAACCCAACCTTCTTCCTAAGAGTGCTACTTCACAGCCCTCTCCTCGGGCAGCATCTGAGGGGGAGTCTTCTCCTCTTCTCCATTTGACTGCAATTTGCATATTTCAAGTCTCATTTGTCTGGAAAGGAGCTGGAAATGTGCTGGTGATAAGACTGCAGCTTCCACTAAATCACTTTTGGAGCCCTGCGTTGCGTAAGTAGGTCCCACCCAAGGGAGGGTTCTGCTCTCAGAAATGCTAAACCTTTCAGGGTAAAATCTGAATATTGGGCTGTCTGCATCAGATATATCTCCTGGCTTTCATGAGCAGCCACATGCTGATTTATGGCAGCCTGCTGTTTGTTTATCAACATTTACATTGTGGATTTTCCAATTATTCTAATAACGTCAGGCCAACAAGTTGGTCATGATGTTGCTCCTTTAAAGTCTTGCCTTTGAACATACATATATAAATCAGCTCACCTTTGATGTGAAATTGGAGATTTCATAACCTTCTATTTACTTTTGGGTTTGTAAAAAAAAACAAAAACAAAAAAAAAACAGCTGAAGGGAAAAGCAAACACGAAAAGCACCCACCCCAAAGCCAACAGCACTTTGTATCTNGAGGCGGGAAGCAGATTTGGCCCTGCAGGGTATGGCAGGGCTGTTCTCTGTCTGCCAACAAAAAGGCAGGCAGCCACACCTTAGAAACACACCGACACAATCATTTTCAGGAAAGGAAAGGGGGTGGTTTCTCCATGGCCATAGCAATTCCCCACCATCAGGTGGAGGGGGATTTCTCTGCTGCCTCCCCAGCTCCCAGCTGCTGACTAACATGCCCCAAGCCTGCTTGGAGATGAGAAAACCCAACCTTCTTCCTAAGAGTGCTACTTCACAGCCCTCTCCTCGGGCAGCATCTGAGGGGGAGTCTTCTCCTCTTCTCCATTTGACTGCAATTTGCATATTTCAAGTCTCATTTGTCTGGAAAGGAGCTGGAAATGTGCTGGTGATAAGACTGCAGCTTCCACTAAATCACTTTTGGAGCCCTGCGTTGCGTAAGTAGGTCCCACCCAAGGGAGGGTTCTGCTCTCAGAAATGCTAAACCTTTCAGGGTAAAATCTGAATATTGGGCTGTCTGCATCAGATATATCTCCTGGCTTTCATGAGCAGCCACATGCTGATTTATGGCAGCCTGCTGTTTGTTTATCAACATTTACATTGTGGATTTTCCAATTATTCTAATAACGTCAGGCCAACAAGTTGGTCATGATGTTGCTCCTTTAAAGTCTTGCCTTTGAACATACATATATAAATCAGCACACCTTTGATGTGAAATTGGAGATTTCATAACCTTCTATTTACTTTTGGGTTTGTAAAAAAAAACAAAAACAAAAAAAAAAACAGCTGAAGGGAAAAGCAAACACGAAAAGCACCCACCCCAAAGCCAACAGCACTTTGTATCTCATTAAAAGCCGTTTCTAGCCCATTAAAAACTAGATTGTTTTAGGAAGCCAGAACTAGAAAGTGGCAAGAGCCTTTGGAGTGTTGTCAGGTCTGATCAGAGGGTTGGTTTGGGTGGAAAAGACCTCCAAAGTCATTGAGTCCAACCACCAACCCAGTGCCACCATGGCCCACAGTGCCCTGTCCAGATGGTTACTGAGCACTGCCAGGGATGGGGACTCCAGCACCTCCCTGGGCAGCCTGTGCCAGTGTTTGACCACTCTGGCAGGAACAAAATTGTTCTTAATCTCCAACCTAAACCTCCTCTGGCACAATTTCAGGCCATCTCAGTTCTTTACAGTGAGAGTGGTGAGGCACTGGCACAGGTTGCCCAAGGAGGTTGTGGCTGCTCCCTCCCTGGAGGTGTTCAAGGCCAGGTTGGACAATGCCTTGAGTAACCTGTGCTAGTGGGAGGTGTCCCTGCCTATGGCAGGGGGTTGGAACTAGATGATCCTTGAGGTCCCTTCCAACCTTACCATTCTATGATCTCCTCTCCTCCTATCACCTGATGTGAGGAAGAAGTGACTAACCTGCACCCGGTTCCTTTCAGGGAGCTGTAGAGAGCCAGAGCCCTCAGCCTTTTTGCCCCTCCAGGCTCAGCAACCCCAGTTCCCTCAGCTGCTATTCACCAGACCTGTTCTCCACACTCTTCACCAGCTTCCTTACCCTTCTCTGCTCCCACTCCAGCCCCTCAATGTCTTTCTTGGAATGAAGGGTCCAAAACTAAACCTCAATGCCCAGCACAGGGGGACAGTCATTCCCCTCCTTCTGCTGGCCAAACCAGTAGTTGAGTGCAGCCATTCCACTGTTCTTCACACACTGAAACACATCTTCAGACCTCCTTTGTAACAGGGGATTTAAACTGGTGTGAAATGTGCTGCTTCTTTCCAAGCCTTTCCCATCACCCTTCCTGTGAGTGCTGAGAGAGAGGAAAATCGACAGAAATGATGAAGTAACAATGAGAGCTACAGATTTCTTGGCACAGCCCTTTCTGTAAATGATGTAACATCAGGAAAGCACAGAAAAATGACACAGCTATTGCTCAAGTGAGCTAAACTCTGAACTCTTTCATTCTGTTGACTTGCAAACTGGTGAAGTAACAGGGTAAGAAATGCTCCAGTGCTCCAAAATCAGCAAGATGACCAAAACACAGTTTGGGGGGAGGGGGAAAAAAACACAGAGTAATGGAAAATGACATTCAGTGAAGGGGGCCTGCAAGGAAGTCAAGGAGGGACTCTTTACAAGGGCTTGTTGCAACAGGACTAGAGGCAGTGGTTTGAGCTGGCAGAGGGCAGATTTAGACTGGAAGAAGTTCTTTACAGTGAGGGTGGTGAGACACTGGCACAGGTTGCCCAGGGAGGTCTTCTGTGCTCCACAACCTCCCTGGAGAGGTGTTCAGGAGCAGGCTGGATGAGGCCTTGAGCGACCTGTTCTTGTGGGAGGTGTCCCTGCCCATGCCAGGGGCTTGGAACTAGATGATCTGATTTAAGGTCCTTTCCAACTCGACCCATTCTGTGAGTTACAAGGTACTTGTGTGCCAGAATTCTGCCTCCCTGCCAGTCAGAGGAGCAAGCAGGGGGTGTCCAGGTTTGGTACTGCCCCAGGGTTGCACCCTGTGAGCCCCGTTCTGCCTGTGCTCAGACAAAAATCCTCACTCCTAGGGTTTTGTCTTCCTAAGGAGTTTGGGGTCTCTGTGGCAGACAGGAAGGAGGTATCCATGCCAGGAAGCAAGATATGGGCATAACAGATACTCCTTCCACTTCTCCAGCAGGCAACCTCAGAGTCTAAATCAACAGCAGCAGCCCATGAGCATCACATCCATCCCTTCCCAGGAAGCAGAGGTCTAGACAAAGGCATTACACAGGGGCTGGTGCTGTATGCACCCATGAGTAATTTCCCTCCTGCCTCTAAATAATTTCTGCCTTGACTCTGCCTCTGTCACATGGGCAGGTGAGTGTCAGCTCTTCCAGCTCCCAGTGCTGGGCACCCACTTAGTCCCACAGGAACCCCACAGTCTCAGCAGGGTAGGGGTTGGAAGGGATCTCTCAAGATCACCCAGTCCAAGCCCACTGCTCAAGCAGGGCACCCACAGCAGCTTGCCCAGCAGCACAGTGCCCAGCTGGGCTTGGAAGCTCTCCAGACAAGGAGACTCCACAGCCTCTCTGGGCAGCCTGCTGGAGGGCTCCAGCACCCTCACAACAAACAAGTTTTTCCTCATGTTCAAATGGAATCTCCTGGGGTTCCAGTTTGTGCCTGTTGTCCCTTGTTGTGTCACTGGGCACCTTTCTGAGCAGAGTCTGGCCCCATCCTCTTGCTCCCCACAGGCCCTTTAGCTCTTGATGAGCATTGCTCAGATCCCCCCAGGGCTCTCAGCCTTTGCTCCTCCCAGAGCTGCTCCAGGCCCCTCAGCAGCTTTGCAGCCTCCCCTGGGCTCTCCCCAGCACTTTCCTGTCTCTCTTGGACTGGGGAGCAAAGAAGTGGACTCAGGGCTCCAGATGTGGCCTCGCTAAGGCAAGGTAGAAGGATTAGGGAGCCTCCCTCAACCTGCTGGCCACACTCTTCGTGCACCCCGGCAGGCCATTGTCCTTCTTGCCGGTGAGGGCACATCCCTGCTGATGGAGTTGTTACCCACCAGCACTCCCAGGCCTTTCTCCTCGGAGCTGCTTTCTAGCAGGTCGACAGCCTCACCTGGGCTTAAGGCTGTTGAAATTAATGGGGTTACACCAAAGTTTAATTGCACCTCTGGACCTGGAGTAATTTAGTGAGACAATTAAGCTGAGCAGGATTCATCCCAGCTGCCTTGGGGTGGAAATCAAAGGGGAAAGTCACCCTGGTAGCAGAGATGCTTTTGTTCTGGAGCACTGCAGGAGCGGAGCGAGGGCTGTGGGTTTGCGTCAGAAGGGTGGGTCGCCGGGAGCAGAGTTTATAAACAGCTCTACACACTGCAGATCTGCACCGAGATTCCTCCTCCATCAAAGTGTGGGGTGGGACCCCACTCGCCCTCGCTGCTCGGGGATGGAGCCCCGCAGCATCTCGGCAGCTCTTTTATCTTGAAACTGCCCTGGGCTCCCGCAAAGGACTACAGGGTTTTGTTCAGCAGCCTCTTTGCATAAGGACTCTTGGCCCGAGGGGAGCCCAGCTGGTAGGAATAGACTTCAAAGGCTTTGCATCAGCAGCAAATGCATCCTCCTGTCTTTCTTCTGGCTCTGAAGCAGCAGGAACACCTCTGACGCTGTGCTCCAGAGGGCGATGGGAACAGGGAGAACCGCAGGACCGTGGCCGGAGCTGCTCTGGGGCTGGCAATGCTGAGCACTCTGTGTGCCTCTGCGAGGCTTTCCCTAACCTGCCTTGCAAAGGAGGAGGCTTTTCTTCCCTGCAGAGACAGAGATGTGCTGCCACCTTTCATGCTGAAGGCCCAGGGAGGTGTCCCACGGGTGGCTGGATGCTGCCCTGGGCTCCACCCAGGTGGTGTCCCCAGAGGCAGAAGGCTTCCAGCGTTCTTGTCTGTTAAATCTGCCAAAGGTGGGCCCTGTCAGAGGGACCTGGGCAGGCTGGGTGGGTGGGCAGAGGCCAGTGAGGTGAGACTGAACAAGGCTGAGACTGAACAAGACTAAGTGCAAGGTTCTACATTTTGGCCACAAGCCCAAGCAGTCCTCCAGACTGGGGACAGAGTGGCTGGAGAGCAGCCAGGCAGAGAGGGACCTGGGGGTGCTGGCAGAGAGGAGCTGAAGATGAGGCAGCAGAGTGCCCAGGTGGGCAGCAGAGCCAATGGCATCCTGGGCTGGCTCAGGAGCAGTGTGGGCAGCAGGAGCAGGGAGGTTCTTGTGCCCCTGTGCTCAGCACTGCTCAGGCCACACCTTGAGTGCTGTGTCCAGTTGTGGGCCCCTCAATTCCAGAGAGATGTTGAGGTGCTGGAAGGTGCCCAGAGAAGGGCAGCAAGGCTGGGGAGGGGCCTGGAGCACAGCCCTGTGAGGAGAGGCTGAGGGAGCTGGGGGTGTGCAGCCTGCAGAAGAGGAGGCTCAGGGCAGAGCTCATTGCTCTCTGCAGCTCCCTGAAGGGAGGTTGGAGCCAGCTGGGCTTGGGCTCTGCTGCCAGGCACCCAGGGACAGAAAGAGGGGACACAGCCTCAAGCTGTGCCAGGGCAGGCTCAGGCTGGATGTTAGGAGGAAGTTGTTGGCGGAGAGAGTGATTGGCATTGGAATGGGCTGCCCAGGGAGGTGGTGGAGTGCCCATCCTTGGAGGTGTTGAAGCAAAGCCTGGCTGGGGCACTTAGTGCCATGGTCTGGTTGGTTGGGTAGGGCTGGGGGATAGGTTGGGCTGGGTGAGCTTGGAGCTCTCTTCCAACCTTGGTGATTCTATGGTTCTATGATAAATTAGGCCTAATTTTCCTCCTCTGCACTGTTGGAGTAGCTCCAGAAGAGGGCCATGAGGACGATCAGTGGGCTGGAGCACCTGCCTGTGCAGACAGGCTGAGAGAGTTGGGGCTGTTCAGCCTGGAGAAGAGAGGGCTGCAGGCAGCCTTCCAGTGCCTGAAGGGGTCTAGAGGAGAGCTGAGGAGAGACCTTTTACAAAGGCTTGTAGTGACAGGGTGAGGGAAATTGGATTGAAGCTGGCAGGTGGGAGACTTAGACTGGGAATTAGGGAGAAGTGCTTTACAGTGAGGGCGGTGAGGCACTGGCACAGGTTGCCCGGGGAGCTGTGGAGCACAGAAGCACAGAATGTGATCAAAGATCCACAACCTCCCTGGAGGTGTTCAGGACCAGGCTGGATGAGGCCTTGAGCAAGCTGTGCTGGTGGGAGGTGTCCCTGCCCATGGCAGGGGGTTGGACCGGGATGGTCTTTAAGGCCCCCTCCAACCCAACCCATCCTGTGATTCTCTGATGCAAACGGAGGCAAGAACCTTTGGCTGCAGAGCTTTTGCTTGGGCTGGGCAGAAGGAGCTCCCATGCAGTGGTGCTGATGCCTCCCATCTCCCACATACCGTAGCTGCGGCCCTGGCACACAGCCTGCCCTCGGCCCCTCACCGCAGCTGGGGAACAAAACCTTCCTGCCAGCTTCTCCAGCAGGCCAGCAGTGTGCTCAGGTGACCACCAGCATTCTGACCTGGAGTGGGAACAGTGTGCCCAGCAGCCCTGGAGATGTGTTTGTCCCACTCTGCTTGGCACCATGCCTCAAATACTGGGTTCAGTTTAGGCCTCTCGCTATGAGGAGGACATTCAGGTGCTGGAGCATGTCCAAAGAAGAACTAAGCTGGTGAAGGGCCTTGAAAACAGGTCCTGTGAGGAATGGCTGAGGGATCTGGGCTTGTGGCTAGGACAGTGCCTGGTATCAGTCCAAGCTGGGCATGAAAGGCTGGAGAACAGGCCTGTGGAGAAGGATCTGTGGGTGCTGGTGGGTGCAAAGCTGGACAGGAGCCAGCACCATGTACTGCCAGCCCAGAGCCTGCCCTGGCCTGGGCTGATCCCCAGCAGTGGGGGCAGCATGGGGAGGGAGGAGATTCTGCCCCTCTGCTGCTCTCTGCTGCAACCCCCCTGCAGAGCTGGGGCCAGCTCTGGATTCCTCAGCACAGCAGAGACATGTGCAGCTCTCTGGACAGCACATTGGGAGGTGAAGGGAATCTTCTTGGCCCCTCATTCCAAGAAGGACATTGAGGTGTGAAGCATGTCCAGAGAACAGCAGCTAAGCTGGTCAGTGGCCTTGAACACGAATCTCACAAGGAGTGGCTGAGGGGCCTGGGCTGGTTTAGTCTTCAGAAGAGGAGGCTGAGGGCAAACCTCATTGCCCTCTGCAACTCCCTGAAAGGAGGCTGGAGCCAGGTGGGGCTTGGTCTCTTCTCACATCCAACAAGCCACAGGACAAGAGGAAACAGCCTCAAGCTGTGCCAAGGGAGGCTCAGGATAGGCATCAGGAACAATTTCTCCCCAGCAAGGGTTGTCAGGCACTGGGGCAGGCTGCCCAGGGAGGTGCTGGAGTCCCCATCCCTGGAGGTACTGAGAAGACAGATGGGAGTGGTGCTGAGGGCCGTGGAGCAGTGGCAGTGGCTGAGCAGCAGTGGTGGGACTGGGAGCTGTGGGTGAGCAGCTGGACTTGGTGATCTCAAAGGTCTCTTCCAAGCTCAGCAGTGCTATGGGCCTGTGAAGTGGTGCTGAGGAAAAGGTGGGCAGCCAGGAGGGAGCTGTGAGTGGACTTTCCCAACAGTAATCAAGGAAGTCAGCACTCAGACAAGACTGGGGAGCTGGAGTGAGGCTGTGACTCCCTCTGCCAGCCAGCGCCTGAGGAAGGGTCACTGCTGGTAACCAAAGAGTGATTCAGTTTCTGGGAGGCTTAATTTGCTGCAGATGACTTCTGCAGTGACTTCAGAATCTGCAAAACAGGAAAGCTCCACACGATGTTTTGTTGGGTTTTTTTTCCCCTCTCACACAACCCTCCAGATGGTTTCAGACCTCAGTGACTTGCTGGGAAGGTCAGCTCCACCATCATGTGGCTTTGGTTAGTAACAGTTTCAGTCGGGGCTTTATCTCACTGACGTTATCTCACTACGTGAGTGTGACAGGTCCTGTGATCTGAGCTTGGGCCGCAGGGAAGGGAACCTCAGGCACATCCCCTGACTTTCAGGGAATTGTCAGAAAAGACCTCCAAGGGCATTGACCATCAAACCAACACCATGGCCACTAAAGCATGCCCCAGGGGTCCATCTCCACGTGTTACCTTGAACACCCCCAGGGTTGGGCACCCTTGCTGGGGGCCGTGGTGAAAGGGCAGAATGGTTTTGGCTGGAAGAGACCTTTAAGGTCGTTGAGTCCAACCCTTAACCCAGCACTGCCAAGTCCACCATTGAACCCTCAGCACCACATCTGAGTGGCTCTGGAGTGATTCCACTACTTCCCTGAGCAGCCCCTTTTGGGCCTTAACCACTCCTCCAGTGAAGAACTTGTTCCTCATGTCCAGCCTTCCACCCTGAGCCTTCCCTGGTGTTCCCTCTTCTCCTGTTACTTGGAAGAAGAGACAGACTCTCACCTCACTCCAGCCTCCTGTCAGGGAGCTGCAGAGAGCCAGGAGGTCTTCCCTCACCCTCTTTTTCTCCAGGCTGGACAACCCCAGTCCCCTCAGCTGCTCCTCCCCAGCCCTGTTCTCCAGACCGTTCAGCAGCCTCCCTGCCCTTCTCTGGGCCCGCTCTAGACCCTCAATGTCCTTCTTGGGGTGAAGGCCCCAAAACTGAACCCAGTATTGGTGGTGTTGCCTCCCAGTGCTGAGTGCAGGAGAACTTCCCATACCCACAGGCATGTTTAAAACCACACCTGCAGGCAGGGGTGGCATTGGCAGCTCCATGGCTGAGCTTCCTGGTGGCTCCTGCTTCATCCAGGCTTTGCTTATGGACAAGACGTGAGCCTCGTGCAGCATTGTAAAGGTGCAGCTTTGTGTACCAGCAGGTTGTACCTGCAGTTAGACTGTGCTGGTTTGGGGGCTTGCTCTGGGGCAGGGAGTGGAGGTGGATATCTCCTCTGGTGTAGCTCCTAAGTGCACATGTGTGGCCTTATGCCCACCCCAGCTCCCACCTGCTCAGTGAGGCTCTCACTGCTCATTGCCCTTGTCAGGGGCAGGCAGGTGATTATTAGCTATGAAGATGACATTCTTGTGATAGCTGAGCTGAAGGGCTGTGCTGGGCTGGTGCAGGAGCTCCTGAGAGCAGCCACTGCTCTGTGTGCTCCTCGGCAGAGCAGTTGGCACTCTCTCAGTGCTGGCCCTGCCATCTGTGTGCTTTGCCCTTTGCTGTCAGATGGGTTTAACGGAGGCATGGCTACAGAGGTTAGCAGGTGGCATCAGTCCTTGGTCTGTGCAGAGAGGTGGTGCTGGGCTTCCTCTCCCCACAGGCAAAGCAGCTCAGGGGAAGTGGTTGCAGTCCAGAGCACTCTGGTGTCAGGGGAGGCTCAGGAAACACCCCAGCTGCCCTCCCAGAGCAGGGAGGAGGTGATTGCTGCCTGCAGCACCAGCATGCCTCACTCCCTGGTGCTCTTCAAAGGCCATCAAGTCGTTAAGTGAACCCTGCTTAGATGCCAGCCTCACTCAGGTGGCAAAGTGCAATCACCTTTGCAAAGCATGTGAGTGCTCTCAGAACACCGTGGGTGTCTCAGCTGGGTTTGGTCCTCTTAGCAGTGCTGCAGTGCTGCTCTCTGCTTTGCAGGAGGTTGGTGGTTAGGAGTGAGCCAGGTTAAGGCTGCTTGGAAGAGGTGATGAGGACAGATTTGGAATTAGAGATCAGACAAGAGGGTACCAGGGTCTTAAATCTGTCCTCATCTCTGCTGCAGATGGGTGACCCTGTGGGGGCTGTTTGCCACAGAATCATAACATTGTGGAATGGTAGGGGTTGGAAGGGACCTCTGCAGATCGAGACCATCTACCTTACCATAGCAGGATCACCCAGGGCAGGTCACACAGAAATGCATTCAGGTAGGACTTGAAAGTCTCCAGAGCAGGAGACTCCACAACCTCTGGACAGCCTCCTCCAGGACTCTGTCAGCTTTACAGTAGAGAAGTTTTTCTTCACATTGAGGTGGAACTTCTGTGTTCTAGTTTGTGCCTGTTGCCCCTTGTCCTATCAGAGGGCATCACTGAAAAGAGACTGACCCCATCTTCTTGACACCCACCCCTCAGAGATACTATCGGATAGATACATCTTCAGAGAGCCACAGAGTTGTGTTGGAAAAGACCTCTGAGATCAAGTCCAGCTGTCAGCCCAGCACCACCATGGCCCCAAGTGCCAGGTCCCTACATTTCTTGAACACCTTCAGGGACAGGGACTCCAGCACCTCCCTGGGCAGCCTGCTCCAGTGCCTGACCACTCTGGCAGAAAAGAAATTGTTCCTAACACCCATCTTAGACCTCCCCTAGCACAATTTCAGACCATGTCAGTGGTTCATGCCTCTGTGGCAAGGCAGCAGTTGGTCCTTTGGTACTTTGTGAAGGCAGTTGTGAGGGAAGCACAGCCCTGTGAGGAGAGGCTGAGGGAGCTCATTGCTCTCTGCAGCTCCCTGAAGGGAGGTTGGAGCCAGCTGGGCTTGGGCTCTGCTGCCAGGCACCCAGGGACAGAAGGAGGGGACACAGCCTCAAGTTGTGCCAGGGGAGGTCTGGGACGGACGTTAGGAGGAAGTTTTTGGCAGAGAGAGTGATTGGCATTGGAATGGGCTGCCCAGGGAGGTGGTGGAGTGCCCATCCCTGCAGGTGTTGAAGCCAAGCCTGGCTGGGGCACTTAGTGCCATGGTCTGGTTGGTTGGGTAGGGCAGGGGGATAGGTTGGGCTGGGTGAGCTTGGAGCTCTCTGCCAGCCTGTCTGATTCTATGGTTCTGTGACATTTTGCTTCAGCTGTTTGTTCGCCGCTTGGCACCGTGTGTCTGAAAGGGGCAATTGTGCAGGGAACCAGACTGCCCCAGCCTTGCTGAGAGGCTCTTTGCATGATCATCTGCTGATGATGTTTTCCTTGGAAGCATAAAGGCCTGGATCCAGGGAGATGTTGAGCCCATGCTGCAGCGTGAGGCCGTGGGAGTGCTCACGTGTTGGTGGCTGCTGCTTGTGACCGCCGGCAGTACGTCAGTGCCAGGAGCAGTGGGTCGCAGCTCTCCTGCTCCCGCAGCTCTGGTGCTGCAGCCTGGCTGCCACCCATCCCCCCTCACTAAGGGGGCTGTCAGAAAGGCTTTTGGCCCTCTTGGCTGGCAGGAAGTCCAGTGGAGACCTAGCCCATGACCCAGCACTGTGGGATGCCCTCCTGGGCAGCCAGCATCCTTCACATCTCGCTTCTGCTTGTACCCTGTGAGATGGCATCCTTCACCTTCTGCTTGCATCCCATGAGATGATATGAGCTCTCCTGCTCGTATCCCATCAGATGGCATCCTTCACATCCCTCTCCTGCCCATATGCCATGAGATGCCATCTTCCCACCCTGCCCATATCCCATAGGACAGTGTTTACAGTGGTTGAGTAACCCAGAGAGCGAGGGCTCGCTGTGCCGTGTGACAGTGTCAGGTCACTGCAGAAGAAGACAGGAGAGATGGTGGTGGCAGAGCCTGAGCAGGGAGCACCCATCCTTGGTCCATGAAAGCAGCCAGGTGGTCTAAGTGAGGTGAGATCAGGTTTCCACCCGTGACAATCATGAACTCAAGGAGGGGATAAGGTCACAGCCTAGTTTGCTCTCTGAGGTTCTTCTGGCAGAAGGCAGAAAAGAGGTCAGGAGGAGTTCCACCTGGCTGGTGCTGAGCAGTGGCTGGACCATGCCCGGCCAGCCAGGCATAATGTTTGTGGTACTTAGTGCTGGTCCAGGCAGGGAGCTGTGGGCTGTGTGTGGGCTCTGCCTGTCCCTGCCCATCACCTCTTGCAGCAGGGGCAGGGCCGTGATGCAGCACAAGCTGCCCCCTGTGCCTCCCAGCCCTATGATGTTACAGCAAGGAAATGATTTGAGACCAGAGATGGCACTTGGGTTTAGGAGTCCTGGCTGCTGTCATGTGGCACATTGCAGCCAGCAGTCACCAAGGATGCCCTGAGGCTGGGTGGATGCTGGACATGAGTGGTCCAGCACCCACCCAGCCTTCCTGGCATCTGTGTGACACTCACAGCACAAGGAGCTCTCCTTCTGAATGAATGCTAAAAGGGCAGCTACAGCTTCCTAATTTCAGTTTAGAACACAAACCAAGGACTAATCTGGGCTAAAACAAAAGACACAGCTTCCTAATGTCAATTGAAAGCACAAATCAAGGATTAAGTCTCGAAATAGTCGCTTGTAAGAAAAAGATTCATCATTGACTGCAGATTTACAGATGTGAGGTTTATGCCAGAAAAAATGTTTCCACTTTGTGTGAAGATGTATTTTGCTCCATGGCTCCATTTTGCCCTTTAAGGGGAGGGCAAACATTTATGATCACCCTGAAAAAAGTGAAAAGGGAGAAGGGAGGCTTTTAAAAAGCCATCTGTGGATCCTTGCTTTCAAAACGCTCAGTCTCTGCTATGAAAAGGGTTAAAACAACGCAGCAAGGGATAAAAAAAAAGCAACCCAAAGGCTCTGCTGCCTTCCCCCCCCCCCNCCCCCCCCCCCGACCCCCCCCCCCCCCCCCCCCCCCCCCCCCTTATTTAAATATGCACAGAGCTTCTCCCTCCATTTTAATCTCCCTCCATCAAAAGATGGCTGTGTTCCCGAGGCTGGCAGCCCCTCCGAGAGCAGCAGCAGCAGCATTTGTGTGCGCTGCAGCTGAGCTGAGCAAAGCCGCTGCAGAGAGGGGACCCCCTTCAGCCAGCGAGGCAAGCAGGAGCATCCATAATTCATGAGAGCTCGCAGGCAGCCGAGCGGGACACGTTGGGATTAGTTCTGGTTTCTCCGTGCGATCCCTGCTTGCAGTCTTCTCTCGGGCCACCCAGTAGCACCCACAGGCAGCTCCTCTGCAGAGATGCTCCTGCCAGGCTGGGCTTTGTCTGGGATTAGCGGCGGCTGGGCTTTGGGGCGTCGCAAGCCTTGAGGAAGGCTGAGTTTTGGGGCTGTTTTTTCGGCTTCCTCTCCGGCCGGGGGCAGGTGGTGCCGGTGGTGCCGGTGTCGGTGGTGTGCGTGGGGCGGCAGCGGCGCGCCCCAGGAGCTCGCTCGGTGATCTCCCGGTGAGGATTTGCAGACAGCGCTGGCCAGGAGCTTTCCAAAATGCCTGAAGCAAACTATTTGTTATCTGTGTCTTGGGGTTACATTAAGGTGGGTTCTCGATCCTGAAAACGTTTATAAATTACTTCATGTTCGTGCTGAGGCTTATAAATGACTCCTTTTTGGTGCTAAAGGACAATTTTTATGCTGAGGCTTATAAATTGCTCTTTTTCTGTGTGTGCTCTATGACTTCATTTTTGTGCTAAGCCTTATAAATTACTTTTTTCTTTTTTTTTTGGTGCTAATTTTTTTTTTTTTTTTTTGCTAAGGCATATAAGTGACTTTTGTTGTGCTGAGGCTTATAAATGACTTAGTTTTTGTGTTAAGGTTTAAAAATGGCTTAAATTTTGTGCTAAGGTTTATGAATTACTTTTTCTTTTGTGCTAAGGCTTATAAATGACTTAGGTTTGGTATGAAGGTTTACAAATGACTTAAATTTTGTGCTAAGGTTTATGAATTACTTCTTTTGGGGTTTGTTTGTTTGTTGGTTGTGGGGTTTTTTTTGTTGTTGTTGTTTTGGGTTGGTTTTGGGGGTTTTGTGGTTTTTTGGGTTTTTTTTGTAAGGCTTATAAATGACTTCTTTTTGGTGCTATATTGCTTGGGTAAAACCTCTCCCAAGATTAAAAAAAAACCAAACCCAAACTTGCTTTTAAAATGCTCATTTCTGTGTGCCAAGAGATAAAACATGTCCTGTGCATGTATGTGCTTCTGGTTTGGTTTGGGTTTTTTGTTTCTCCTTGGGATGAAATGATGCAGCAATGAAAATGTGTGGTGAGAAAATCAAGAGGGTTTGTAGAATGTGTATTTAGGAGAGGGGGAAAATGGTTAAATCCTACATTTTTCCTGCCAGATTTTCAGATTTATGGCATCTTTCTCCTCAGTTCTAGGCACAAGGAATTGTCTTCTCCTTACATAATGCAAAATGGAGCAAACTTGGGCAGTGCAGAATGAAAGCTTGTAGGATGTGGGGATATAAAAAGCAATCTAAAAGGCTGAGAGGGGAGCTGAGATGTTGCCTCCTGATCCATGACAGCAAAACCTAAAAGATTCCTCTTTGGAGGAGACGAATGCCAGAGTGTAAGGGTAGGGAGAAGGAATATCTGCTCGTGCTGGTGCCCGAGCGGTTCCTAAACAAAGCCATATGTGACTGCCTCTGTTCCAAGCACCTCCAGAATGCTGCTTGTGTCACATCCTGCCTGTGGTGATCAGGCTGCCTGAGCATGGAACAGCCAAATGCCATCTTTGACTGTCTGCTCTTCCCCCCGCAGTTCAAGAGGATGCTGAACCGGGAGCTGACACACCTCTCCGAGATGAGCCGCTCCGGCAACCAGGTGTCCGAGTACATCTCCAACACCTTCCTGGGTAAGGCACTCCAGCCTGAGCTTGGGGCTGACTCAGAGAGAAGGATTGGCAGCAGCCTAATGCCCACCCAGGCAATACTTGTGCACAGTTTTCCTTTGGGGCAGGAAAACCTTGAAATGTTGCCATTTTTCACTTTCAAAATGGATGTGGGGAGGACACTCAGACAGTGCCTGAGTAAGTCTGTCTGCAGAACGCCTGCTCCAGATCAAAAGCTTGTGCTGCTGAGGTGGAGAGGAGCTCCTGGTAGCTGTGTTATGCAATGTTTGAGGTTCGTGTTGACCTTACATAAAGGACAAAGTCACACAGAGCCCAGCTGCATGCTCTCATCTGTGCAGCTACTGCTTCAGCCAGCTGCAGCCTCCCCCTTCGGAGAGGCTGCAGAGAAGCAGTCTCAGCCCAGACCTTTCAGATGTTATCTGGTTGCTCCTTTTGCTCTGCAGGTCAGAATAAAGAGAATATTTTCATAGCATCACAGACTGGTTTGAGTCGGAAGGGACCTTTAAAGGTCACCCAGGCCAACCCCCTGCAGTCTGCAGGGACAGCTGCATCTAGAGCAGCTCAGGGCCCCAAGCAACCTGACCTGAGGTGGTGCCAGGGATGGGGCAGCTACCACCTCTGTGGGCAACCTGGGACAAGGTCTCACCACCTTCAGAGTGAAAAAACTTTTTCTTCTCTCCTGTCTGAATCTCCCTCTTTTAGTTCAAACCATCACCCCTTGTCCTGTCACAACAGGCCCTGCTCAAAAGTCTGTCCCCAGCTTTGGTTTTGACCCCATTAGCCATTGGAAGGCCACCAGAAGGTCTCCCTGGAATCTCTTCTTTTCCAAGCTCAACAACCTCGGAGCTCTCAGCCTGGCCTCACGGCAGAGTGAGCCCTCATATCATTTTTGTAGCTCCTCTAGCCCTGCTCCAAGAGGTCCTTTTTGTGCTGAGGACTCCCAGTTCTGCCTCACTTTACATGTTGGAGCTCATAGGACTGCTGGCATGAATCATCCTCCATATCTTCCCTAAGGACAAAGCTTTCTTCTTGGTTTAAGTCTTGAAAGACCACCAGGAGGTCTCCCTGGAGTCTTCTTCTCCATGCTGAACAAGCCCAGCTCTCTCATCCTGGCCTCACAGCAGACCTCTCTCCTCCATGCTGAACAAGCCCAGCTCTCTCATCCTGGCCTCACAGCAGACCTCTCTCCTCCATGCTGAACAAGCCCAGCTCTCTCAGCCTGGCCTCACAGCAGACCTCTCTCCTCCATGCTGAACAAGCCCAGCTCTCTCATCCTGGCCTCACAGCAGACCTCTCTCCTCCATGCTGAACAAGCCCAGCTCTCTCATCCTGGCCTCACAGCAGACCTCTCTCCTCCATGCTGAACAAGCCCAGCTCTCTCAGCCTGGCCTCACAGCAGACCTCTCTCCTCCATGCTGAACAAGCCCAGCTCTCTCAGCCTGGCCTCACAGCAGACCTCTCTCCTCCATGCTGAACAAGCCCAGCTCTCTCAGCCTGGCCTCACAGCAGAGGGCTTCCAACCCCTGTTAGGGAAGTGTCATTTTCTGTGTTTTGGAGCAACCATTCTAATTCTGAATTTTAAACTTTGTGACCATCTGCATATAAACCAAAGCTTAGCACAGGACCTTCCTGTGCATTGAATCATAGAACTGTTTCAGTTGAAAAAGACCTCCAAGCTGATGGAGTCCAACCTTCAACCCAAGACCACTGCATACCTCTGAGTTCAGCAGCTTCAAATCCTGCTGAGTACCTGTGGGATGCTGGAGCTCAGGCAGAGCTCATGCCCTGCTGTGAAGGTGACCCAGGAGGCATTCACTGTGTGACACAGTTATTCCCATGAAGGGATTTTAAAGTCATTTCCACAGCCAGCTGCAGCCAGGACCTCTGCCTGCATGTGGGCCACATCCCATCATTACTAATCCACTGAAGCCTGTAGCTGCTTTGTGGGGCTCCACTGACCCTCTCTGATTGCTCAGCGTAACCATAACATCCAGAGCATGAAACAATCCAGGCAAGAGAAGCAAGGCTGCCTGGCTGCCAGCTGAGGAGCCTGGACCATACCCAGCAGGCCAGGAAGTGTGATCACCATGGCATCTTCAGGGGTTTGCTGTTCATAGAGTCACCAAAACACAGAATGGTTTGCATTGGAAAGGGAACTTAAACATCCTCTAGTTCCAACATCCCTGCCATGGGCAGGGACACCTTCCACTAGAGCAGGGTCCTGAAGGCCTCATCAGATCTTACCAGTGGCTATTGCATGTGGCTCTGGAGTGGGATGTCCTGCAGCAGAAGTGTCCAATATGATGCCAACATGGCCCTGAGAGAAAACTGTAACCCTGCAACTAGACTTCTGTTTCTGGAGCGTCTCAGCAGGGGCTCCTTAGCAGCTGCCAGTGGTTTGCTGTGATTATCCTGTACTGGGCCTGGGTCAGGGAACTGCATTTCCATTGAGACTGCAGAATCCCAGCATGCTGGGGTTAGAAAGGACCTCTGGAGATCACCCAGTCCAAGCTCCCTGCTCAAGCAGGGCTCCCACAGCAGCTTGCCCAGCAGCACAGTGCCCAGCTGAGGTTGGAAGCTCTGCAGAGAAGGAGACTCCACAACCTCTCTGGACAGCCTGCTCCAGGGCTCCAGCACCCTCACAATAAAGAAGTTTCTCCTCCAATTCAGGTGGAACCTCCTGGGTTCCACTTTGTGCCCACTGCCCCTTGGCCTGTCCCTGCACACCCCTGAGGACAGTCTGGCCCCAACCTCTTGCTCCCCATCTTTTATATATTTATAATGGTCAGCTTCATTCCTGTTCTGCTGCTCCTCACATGCTCTGTGACAGTGATGTCCTCACCCTGCTGTGGGACTGTGAAGGCACTCACCCAGGTGGAGCTGTCCTGTCATGCAGAGTGATGCAGGCTCTGCAGATTGCAGCTTGATTGCTCACATTAAGAGGAAATGAGCTGAGCTTTTCACAGGGCCCTAAAGCTTTTGGGGAAGTTCTGCAGTGACATTTTTATGAATTTTTTTCCCCTCTAAAGTTCAGTTCAGTTCAAAATTAAATTAACTGCTAAGGAAGCTGAAGGAACAAAAGGAAATACAAGGACTGAACATTTATTGGGCTCCAAACTGTGGAGATAACTTCAGATCAGAGCATATGACTTCATTCAATCTCTTGACTTCCTGGGCTGCATGAAGAAGAGTGTGGCCAGCAAGTTGAGGGAGGTTCTCTCCCTCTACTCTGACCCAGTGAGACTAACTCTGGAGTACTGAGCCCAGTTTTGGGCTTCCCAGTTCAAGAGGAACAAGGAATTATTTGGGACAGTCCAGGGGAGGCTGCAAAGCTGCTGAGGGCCCTGCAGCAGCTCTGGGAGGAGCAAAGGCTGAGAGCCCTGGGGCTGAGAGCCTGCAGAAGAGCAGCCCCAGAGGGGAGCTGAGCAATGCTCAGCGAGAGCTAAAAGAGCTGTGGGGGGCAAGAGAATGGGGCCAGACTCTGCTCAGTGGTGCCCAGGGACAGGACAAGGGACAAGGCACAAAGTGGAACCCAGGAGGTTCCATCTGAAGAGGAGGAGAAAGTTGTTTGTGAGGGTGCTGGAGCCCTGGAGCAGGCTGCCCAGAGATGTTGTGGAGTCTCCTTCTCTGCAGAGCTTTCAAAGCCACCTGGTTACTGTGATGCTGGGCAGGCTGCTGTGGGTGCCCCTGCTTAGCAGGGAGGTTGGACTGGATGATCCACAGAGGTCCCTTCCCACCCCACCCTGGTGGAATTCTGGGGTTCTCTTACTGCATTAAATACACAGATGATGGCAGGAAGTAGCAAAGTCCTCTGCAGAGGGCCAGACCTGCAGTCCCAGTGGGTCACTGAGAGCCAGGACAACAATTTTAGAGCCCTCTAAAGGGCAGATCTGAGGAGCAGAGGTTGGCACTGGCCACATCACACAAGTGGGGAGGATCATGATTACCTTGCAACTCTCTCTACAGCTCCCTGAAAGGAGGTTGGGGTTGGTCTCTTTTCTCTAGTATTGGGTAATAGAGTGAGAGGAAATGACCTGAAATGATGCCAGAGGAGACTTAGGTTGGAGATTAGGAGCAATTTCTTTGCTGACAGAGTGGTCAGGCATTGGCACAGGCTGCCCAAGGGGGTGGTGGAGTCCCCATCATGGAGGTATTCAATAAACCTGTGGCATGGCCCCATGGGGAGATGGTTTGATTGCCCTGGTGGTGCTGGGTTCGATGATTGGACTTGATGGTCTTGGAGGTCTATTCTAGCCCAAACAGTTCTCCAGTGCTCTGTTTCTGTGCCCTTTCAGTGGGTGCCCTTTCCTGAGGGCTGAGGCATGTTGCCACTGCCACGGGGCCAGGAGTTACCAAATCAGAGGTCCCTTTGACGCTGCCCTGGCGTTAGTCACGGCTAAGGAGATTATGGAGAGGAAAATCCTTCTGTTGTTCAGCAAAAACACACCAGGAAACTCCCACTGATGTCAGCCCGACCCTGCCTGTGAACAATGCCTTCCTCCTTAATTGCTGCCTTGCCAGCAAACTGCTAACTCTGATTGCAGAGAGTTTTAATTAAGCCAAGGCAAAAGTGACTGTGCCTCCATGCTTAGGCCCTCCAGAGGTCTTCAGAGGTGCAAAGGTGCAAGGAGATTGCAGTGACCTTTGCTAAAAGCTCATTCAAACGTGGTCAGGGCAAAAGGAATGAGCCACTGGAGCTGTGCTGATGTAGCCACTGGGGCAACTGGAAGGGCAGTCAGTAGGGTATGTGGAGAGATTTATTGATCTGACACATCTCTGCTGCCATGGTTGTGCCCACGTAAGGCGCAGGAACATTCTTGCTGTCCCTGCGCCTGGCAGTGGAAATGTGAGCGGTGCATTGGGGCTCTGCCAGAGGTGTTGGTGAAGGGCAGGGCTTTGCCGACGAGCAGTGACATCAGCCTCTTCCTGGGGTGGTGGTGGAAGAACAGCAGCTTTGGAGGTAGGCTTAGCACTAATCAGAGAATGGTTTGGGTTGAAAGGGACTTCAAAGATCATCCAGTTCCAGCCCCCCTGCCATGGGCAGGGACACCTTCCTCTAGCCCAGCTTGCTCAAGGCTTCATCCGCTCTGACCTTGAACACCTCCAGGGAGGGAGCAGCCACAACCTCCCTGGGCAACCTGTGCCAGTGTCTCACCACCCTCACTGTAAAGAACTTCCTCCTAACATCCACTTTCAA
>VWZE01005074.1:0-17170 GCA_013396675.1 Eubucco bourcierii | reverse complement strand
TCTGCAGCCTGTGCAGGTCCTTCTGGATGGGTCCCTGCCCTCTAGCAAGTCGACTGTGCCACACAGCTTGGTTCCATAATGATCTTGACTCATTTCACCTTTGTTTGTTACAGACAAGCAGAATGATGTGGAGATTCCTTCTCCCACCCAGAAAGACCGAGAGAAGAAGAAAAAGCAGCAGCTCATGACGCAGATCAGTGGGGTGAAAAAACTCATGCACAGTTCGAGCCTAAACAACACCAGCATCTCACGATTCGGTGTGAAAACAGAAAAGGAGGACCACCTGGCCAAGGTAGGACAGGTTCTTGCTCTTCTGGGAGAAGTGGGATTGCCTGGAAGCCAGGTTGGGCTAGCTGGCTGTACTGGAATTGATATTCCTGAAGTGATGTGGCCATTCCAAATGCTGTAATTGACGGTACCAGGCCCCACAGCATATTTTATGTTCACGAATTCCCTGGGAAACATCCCTAACATAAGAAAAGCAATGTCCCTGAAGGGGGCTACAGGAGAGCCTGGGGAAGGGCTTTTTACAAAGGCTTGTAGTGACTGGGTGAGGGGCAGTGGCTTTGAGCTTGAGGAGGAGAGACTTAGACTGGAAATTAGGAAGGCCAGAGCCCATGCCCAGGAGCTCCTTCTCTGTGCCGGAAGGCCATGAAGTTCTGCTTGTGGCTAGACCTCAGCTGATTTTTACCTATCTTCAGGAAATTTAGATGAAACTTTAGGAAGAAATTCTCTCCAGTGAGGGTGATGAGACACTGGCACAGGTTGCCCAGGGAGGCTGTGGATGCCTCCTCCTTAGAAGTGTTAAAGGCCTGGTTGGATGAGCCCTTGAGTGACCTGAGCTAGTGGAGGTGTCCCTGCCCATGGCAGGGGCGTTGGCACTGGGTGGTCTTGAAGGTCCCTTCTAACCTGAACCATTTTATGATTCGTTGAACATGCTGGAGGCTGAGGGGAACAATGATCACAGACCTGCAACAACAGCGTGCCCAGCAAAGTGCTTGGGGGGCCTTTGTCTGTATCACAGAGCAACCTGGGAGCACTCATCACAAATCATTCCCCAGCCACACAGAGAAATGTCATCTCCTCACACAAGTGCTTTGGCTTCACCCCTCAGTTATTCTGTGTCCATGTAACTTATTAAGTGCATAATTACAATGCTGAAGATTAATTTTACATCCCTTTAACTGCTTGGGAAGGGGCAGAAGACATGCTGCAAGAGATAAGTCACAGAATCACACAACTGTTGGGGCTGCAAGAGGCCTTTGAGATCACAGAGCACAACCGCTCAGCTGGAGCTCACCATGGCAGCGCCACTGCTGAGCCCCTGCCGCTGAACCACATCCCTCCACACACCTGAATAGCTCCGGGGATGCAGAACTGTCTGGCATAGAATGTAACTGCTCTCCTTTTTCCCAAAGGAACTGGAAGATCTGAACAAGTGGGGCCTCAACATCTTCAACGTCGCGAGGTACTCCCACAACAGGCCTCTCACCTGCATCATGTACGCGATATTCCAGGTGCGTCTTCTCCTGCTCCCTCTTGGGGGCCTTCTTTTTTACACTTGTTGAGTTTCTCACTGTTTTCTGGCTTGTCACCCTCTACAGCACCCCCTCCTTACCTGCCCTCTGCTCATGTGCTTGTACCATCCATTCCACAGGAGCGAGACCTGCTGAAAACCTTCAAGATCTCGTCAGACACGTTTGTGACGTACATGATGACGCTGGAGGATCACTACCACTCGGACGTGGCTTACCACAACAGCCTCCATGCTGCTGACGTTGCCCAGTCTACCCATGTTCTGCTCTCTACCCCTGCACTGGATGTGAGTTACCTGCTTTGAGCTAAGGGCAGTTGTCATGCTTGAGAGCACCACAGCACCCACGAGGACATAGCAGAAAACATTTCAGCTGAGCTGATCAGCAGCAGAGTGCAGTTGGATCTTCTGAGAGCTCAGTTTACTGCCAGGGAAATCAACATGGAGAAGTTCAAGCAGCAGCTCTGCCTGCAGAGTCTCTGCACCATATTTTGTTTTCATTTTGGGCCACTAATGTACTGTCATGGCCAAGCAGACCAATGGTCTCCTGGGGTATATGGGGAAGAGTGTGACCAGCAGCTCCTGGGAGGATCTCCTCCCATCATACTCTGCCCTGCTGAGGCCACAGATGGAGCACTGGGTCCAGTTCTGGGCTCCCCAGTTCAAGAGAGACAGGGAACTAGTGGAGAGAGTCCAGTGGAAGCTACAAAGCTGCTGAGGGCCTGGAGCAGCTCTGGGAGGAGCAAAGGCTGAGAGCCCTGAGGCTGAGAGCCTGCAGAAGAGCAGCCCCAGAGGGCAGCTGAGCAGTGCTCAGCAGGAGCTAAAGGAGCTGTAGGGGGCAAGAGGATGGGGCCAGACTCTGCTCAGTGGTGCCCAGGGACAGGACAAGGGGCAAAGGGCACAAACTGGAACCCAGGAGGTTCCATGTGAGCAGGAGGAGAAACTTGTTTGTTGTGAGGGTGCTGGAGCCCTGGAGCAGGCTGCCCAGAGAGGCTGTGGAGTCTCCTTGTCTGGAGAGCTTCCAAGCCCAGCTGGGCACTGTGCTGCTGGGCAAGCTGCTGTGGGTGCTCTGCTTGAGCAGGGGGTTGGATTGGATGATCCCCAGAGGTCCCTCTGAACCCCCACCATGCTGGGATTCTGAGATCTCAAAGAGCACACACTGCTTACAGACATACCCTCTGAATAAATGCCTTGTCCTCAGAGAGGGAGTTTACAAAGCAGAGTTTGTTTCTCCCCATCAGCCTCCCAAATTGCTGAGAAGGAAAATGTTTCTGACAAATCCCTTTGCTCCTTCCTAGGCTGTCTTCACTGATCTGGAAATCCTTGCTGCCATTTTTGCAGCTGCAATCCACGATGTGGATCACCCCGGGGTCTCCAATCAATTCCTCATTAATACAAGTGAGTTTTGCTTCACGTACACCAATATCTTCACCTGCAAGCTGGGGCAGCCTATGGAAATGCATCTTCTATACAGCAAGGGCTCAGATTATCCCTGAAATTGCTTTCTCAGTATATCCTGCAGTTAAACCAGTTGGGTGATTTGCTGTGAAGCAGTAAATGAAGTGAAATTCCTGACAAAGGAATTTACAGTGAAGGTGGTGAGACACTGGCTCAGGCTACCCAGGGAGGTTGTGGATGCCCCCTCCAGGGAGGTGTTGAAGGCCAGGTCGGATGAAGCCCTGAGTAACCTGTTGTAGTGGAAGGTGTCCCTGCCTGTGGTTGAAACTAGATGATCTTTCTTGAAAGGTCCCTTCCAACCCAAACCATTCTATGAATCTATGAACTTGCAAAGAGCCCTTGAATCCTGTTAATGTCCCTCCAAATTGTTCTGTTCCTGAGTGCAAATTCCATCCTCCCTCTTAAGATAAGTAATGCCATTGACAAGGAGAAGGCCATGTTAGTTAATTAGAAGGGTTAGGTGATAGGTTGGACTCAATGATCCTAGAGGTCTTTTCCAACCTGGTTAATGCTGTGGTTCTGTAAATGTTGTGGTCCACACTGTGCTCTGCAACAGGCTGGGCCTGAGTCCCGAAATACTTCATTGGCTTTTTTTGGGAAGTCTTTTGAGAATGAATGCTCTTCTGTTGTCACTGATTCTGAGGCCCATGATGACACTCAGCAGGGTAGGAGTGTTGATCTGCTTGAGGGTAGGAAGGTTTTACAAAGGCACCTGGCCAGGCCAGATCAATGGGCTGAGGTCAGTTGTATGATGTGTAACAAAGCCAAATGCTGGGTCACAACAACCCCATGAATGTTCTATGTGTGGGGCAGAGTGGCTGAGGACTGCCTGTGAGTGTTCAAGATGAGCCAACAGTGTGCTCAGGTGACCAAGAAGGCCACCAACACCCTGGCTTGGATCAGCAATAGCGTGGCCAGCAGGAGTAGGGAAGTGATTTTCCCATACTGGGTGCTGGGGAGACCACAGCACAAATACTGAGTTCAGTTTTGGGCCCTTACTCGGAGGAGGACATTGAGGGACTGGAGAAGCTCCACTGATAGGCAATAAAACTGGCAAAGGGTCTGGAGAACAGGTCTGGTGAGCAGCAACTGAGGGAACTGGGACTGTTTAGTCTGGAGAATAGGAGGCTGAGGGGAGACCTCATTACATTCCACAAGCTCCTGAAAGAAGGCTGGAGTTAGGTGAGGGTTGGTCTCTTCTCTCTAGAGTGACAGGTGGTAGAACAAGGCGAAATGGCCTGAAATTGTGCCGGAGGAGCTTTAGATTAGACATGAAGGAGACTTTTATTTCTTACAAGAGTGGTTAGGCATTGTCACAGGCTGCCCAGGGAGGTGGTGGAGTCCCCATCCCTGGAGGTGTTCAAGAAACCTGTGGCCATGGCACTGTGGGACTTGGTTTAATGGCCATGGTGGGGTTGGGTTGAGGGTTGGACTCTTAGAGATCTTTCCAACCACAAGACTGCTGCAATTCCCTAAGCCAGCCACGGGCTGGAGTCACACACGTGTGTTGCTTTGCTAGACTCTGAGCTGGCCCTGATGTACAACGACGAGTCTGTCTTGGAGAACCACCACCTGGCTGTGGGCTTCAAGCTGCTGCAAGAGGAGCACTGCGACATCTTCCAGAACCTGACCAAGAAGCAGCGCCAGACGCTCAGGAAGATGGTGATCGACATGGTAGGAGCTGCTCCTCTTCTAAAACACCAGCCTGGCTGCTCTGCCTGCTGTCCAGGCTGAGACCCTGTTTTCTCTTCTCCGCAGGTATTGGCAACTGATATGTCCAAGCATATGAGTCTGTTAGCTGATCTGAAGACTATGGTGGAAACAAAGAAGGTGACCAGTTCGGGAGTCCTCCTCCTGGACAACTACACAGACAGAATACAGGTAGGTCAGCCACGGGTCCTGCACAGTGTGTGTTTTGTTCAGGACTGAAGAAGCCACACTCCTGTTTTCACTGTGGCATTTAAAGGGACCATAAATAGAAGCTGCTGACCTAAATTTTCAGCAGCAGTTTGCAACACCTCTCACATGAAGAAAGGCTGAGAGAGTCGGGCTGTTCAGCCTGGGGAAGAAAAGGCTCCAGGAAGATCTTCTGGTGGCCTTTCAGTGCTTAAAGGGGCAGATCAGAAAGCTGGGGACTGACATTTGAGCAGGGCCTGTTGTGAGAGGTGGTGGTTTGCACTCAAAGAGGGAGATTCAGACAGGTCGCCCAGAGAGGTGGTAGCTGCCCCATCCCAGGAAGCATTCCAGCTCATGCTGTCTGGTACTGTGGACAACCTGCTCTAGCTGCAGCTGTCCTTGCTGACTGCAGAGGGGTTGGACTTGAGGACTACTAAAGGTGCAGCCCAAGCCAATCTATGTTTTGAAGAGATACAAGGCGGTCCCGGAGCGTTTAGGTAAAGGGGATGATGTTGTTAACAAGCGTGCACAGCTTCTGACCTCTCTAAGGCTGAGGTTTCAAGGGCTCCTGAATTTGTTTGCTGCTTTGTGGGCCCTTGAGTTTCCTTGCTGCTTTCTCCTTTGTGTTCCTGCTCTCAGCAAGCATGGTGATGTTGCTACAGCATTGTGAGGTTGCAAGAGTTTAATGTGCAACTCCTTACCTAAAGCAACTCTGGAGCTGAGCTGCAGTGAGGTACAAGCTGTTCCCTCTATAATCAAATCCCTGATTTACAGAAATGAGAAAGCAGACTGGAACAGGGTTATGCAGTTAGTAGGACAAGATGCATCCTGATCTCTCCACCCTCCTGGCCAGCTTCTCAGAGCTGACTCCCGGGAGAAGTCCCCTCAGCGTTCTTATTTAAGACTCCTGATGTTAAAACAGGTCACCTCTTGGCTGTCTAAATCCTTGCAGCCACAGCTAGGCAGGCTCCTATTTTTTGGTGTGCACAGATTCATAGAATGGGTTGGGTTGGAAAGGATTTTAAAAGATCATCTAGTTCTAACCCTCCCTCCCATGGGCAGGGACACCTTCCACTAGAAGAGGTTGCTCAAGGCCTCATCCAACCTGGCCTTGAACACCTCCAGGGAGGGAGCAGCCACAGCCTTCCTGAGCAACCTGTGCTGGTGTCTCACCACCCTCACTGGAAAGAGTTTTTTTCCTAATCTGCAGTCTAAGTCTCCCCTCCTCCAGCTTCAATCCATTTCCCTTTGTCCTATCACTACAAGCCTTTGTTAAAAAGTCCCTCCCCAGCTCTCCTGTATCCACTTCAAGTACTGGACGGTTGCTATAAGGTCTCCCTTGGAGCATTTTCCTCTCCAGGATGAACAGCCCAAACTCTCTCAGGCATAGGGGAGGTGCTTTAGCCCTTGATCATCTGTGTGACCTCCTCTGGACCTTCTCCAACAGTTCCATGTCCTTCTTGTATGGGGGCACCAGAACTGGATGCAGTACTCCAGATGGGATCTCATGGAATAAAGCAGGAGCATTTAAGCATCTGAGAGCATGGCAATACAATGTGAATGGTGGGAAGCACCTGCATGCAAAACCAAGCATGTATGATGTCAATGACATCACCACAGCTGCACCCCCTTGTAAATGTGGAGCTGTCTGACACACGTACAGCAGACAGTGCCCGAAGCAGGCAGCTGCTGCTGGTCTCACCCGCGGGGGTGTGGGTTGCTAACATTTCTGTGGGCCGTTATTGTTAGAACATTTTTATGGGCCAGGGGAGGTTTAGGTTGGATATTAGGAGCAATTTTTTTCTTGTAAGAGTGGTCAGGCACTGGCACAGGCTGCCCAGGGAGGTGCTGGAGTCCCCATCCCTGGAGGTGTTCACTGGGGGACGTGGTTTGCTGGCCCTGGTGGCGTTGGCTTGAGAGTTGGACTCCATGATCTTGGAGGTCTTTTCCAACCCAAACAATTTTGTGATTCTGTGCTGCATAATTGGAGAGTTTTGTGGTGAAATGTTCTGGAGTGAGCAAGCAGCTCCAGCTGGAAACCTCCCTCCTTTCCCACTGGCTTTTCACAAGGTTTCGGTGACTCTAATTGCAGGTTCTCCGCAACATGGTGCACTGCGCGGACCTGAGTAACCCCACCAAGTCTCTGGAGCTGTACCGGCAGTGGACGGACCGGATCATGGAGGAGTTCTTCCAGCAGGGAGACAAGGAGAGGGAGAGAGGAATGGAAATCAGCCCCATGTGTGACAAGCACACGGCGTCGGTGGAGAAATCACAGGTGAGTGGCCAGGAGCTGCTTTTCGCTGCTGCCTAAGCGCGTTCTGCTAGCGCCGAGACAAACTTCAGCTGCTCTCTCGGGCACCATTAGGCAAGCAGCCAGCAGTTCAGAGGGTCCTTCTGATCAGCCCTGACATCCAGCTGTGCCTGGAGCTCATCTAGACTGGCCAGGCTGCTCAGGCTCCTTTGTGTAGCCCTCGGCGTCTCGGCATTTCCAGGCGCCTGCCCCTCTTGCCTTCTTGCTGTCCCAGTTTCCACAGCCAGTTGGGTCCCCGGGCTTGAAGAGTGCAACTCTGATCTCCCTTCCTTCTGTCAGTCCTCCTCTGCCTTCACACCCTCCAGCTTCCTTAATTAGCACCTCCAAAACCTGCTGACATTCTAGTCTCTGTCAGATTTATAGCCATGCCAGCTCCATTGAGCTGCAGGGTTAGGAGCTTCTCCAAGCTGAGGTCCACTTGAGGACACCAGGAAAATGTAGGAGTCAGTCATTGTCCTGCCTTGTCCATGCATGGTCTGTCTGGTTAAGTTAGAGGGCTGGTGGAGCTGCTGTGTGCTGGTGAAGTCAAAGAAATGTTTAGTCAGTGGAGTCACTGAATTGTTTTGTTTGGAAAAGACCTCCAAGATCATCGAGTCCAACCATTAACCCAACACTGCCAAGTCCACCATTAAATCCTGTCCCTCAGCACCACGTCTGCGTGGTTTATGAGTGCTTCGAGGGACAGTGATTTCACCACGTCCCTAGGGAGATTCTTCCAGAGCCGCACAACCCTTTTAGTGAAGAAGTTAAGTTTCTTCTAAGGTCCAGCACCTCCCTTAGTGCAACTTAAGGCCATATCCTCTCATCCTGTTACTTGTTACTAGGGAGAAGAGACCAACTCCCACTCTTTCCAACATCCTTTCAGGTAGTTGTAGAGAGCAATGAGCATTCCCCTCATCTTCCTCTTCTCCAGACTGAACCACCCCAGTTCCCTCAGCCACTCCTCATGGGACTTCTTTAGACCCTTCCCCAGCTTCAATACCCTTCTTTGGACCTGCTCCAGCAGATCAAACCTTAAAAGGATCTGGCTGGGGGCCTGTTTTTTGGAGATTAGGTGGATCATTCCTCCTTCTGATTCACAGATGAAGCCATTTCAAGGTCAGCTTTTGTTCTGACCTGCGTAGCACAGGCCATAAAACTTCCCCCTGTTAGGCTGTAACGAAGGTGGTGATTTCTGTCTGCCCAAACACATTCCAGTCTTTATATAATGGTGTCTTGGTTGTTGTTGTCAAATGACTCCAGCAAGTCATCATCAAGGCTTTTTCAGCTTGAATAAGTAAGAAAATTGATGATAATTATTTCCAAATGTCCTCCAGGCAAAGCCAAGTGGTTTCAAAATTATTCGCTCAACCGCACGGTGATTTTGTTGGAAAAGTCTCTCTTTATTGGTTACCCTAGCAAGGAATGGATCCTTCAGCCAGGCTTGGCCAGCAAATGTCCATGTGCTCCACACATGAGCTCCAGCTCCTTTCTTTCTGTTTCATGTGTGCACATCAGGGAGGCTCCAAATGCTGTGCAGGAGGAGCAGGAACTGCACGAAATGGCTGCCACAGCAATCCCAATGCACAACCAACCAGACAGGGAGGTGGCATTAAAGGAAAAGACCTCTAAGATCACCAAGTCCTGCTTTTTGCCCAGCACCTCCATGATCACCAATACCATGTCCCAAAGTGCCACCTCTGCTTGTTTGTTAAACACCTCCAGGGATGGTGACTCCAGCACCTCCCTGGGCAGCCTGTGCCAATGCCTGACCACTCCAGCAGTAAAGAAAATCTTCCTAATATCCAACCTAGAGCTCCCCTGGTGCTGCTTGAGGCCAGGTCCTCTTGTCCTGTAGGCACTGCAAGCATTTCAGAGCTCCAGATATTGCCTCTTTACATCACAGAATCATAGAGTCATGGGGGCTGGAAGGGATCTCTGAAGATCAAGTCCATACCCTCTCCCTGGAGGTGTTTAAGGCCAGGATGGAGGAGGTCTTGAGCAACCTGCAGTAGCGGGAGGTGTCCCTGCCCTTGGCAGGGGGGTTGGAACTGGCTGATCTTTAAGGTCCTTTCCAACCCAAAGCATTCTCTGATTCTGTGAACACGTGCAGGCCAGCCTTGAAAGTCTCCAGAGCGATCAGAGCATTTTCAGCCCAGTGCTCAGCCATCTGGCCAGGTATTCCATGATTTAGGAAGTTTATTTAAAGAAAGCGTGACGCATGACGTGGCTATGGAGGGAGCGAGCCGCAGGCATCGCTGGTGTGCAGCCCTCCAGCATTTTGGGTGGTGGAGAAGTCATCAGCTCACCACAAGAGGGTTTGTTTTCTTCGCTTTGAAAGCGCTCCGGAACATGTGCTGGCGGGAAATTGTCATCACCTTTTTGTTTCAGCTGCCTCCCCGGTAGGTTACAATTGAATGTTAATGGTTCTATTGACATCCTGTTGTGTCTGAAGGAGGCCGTGTGCCATTTCCAAAGCAAACATCTGCACATTGAGCCTGGCCCCTCAGGAGAGCCATTTTCCTGCCGCGCTGGAACGCTGTCCAGCGGAGCCAGCAGAGGAGTGACACATTCAGCCAAGGAGGAAGAATTTCAACCCTCTTTATGGCCATTCAGTTTTCTCCATCCTGGACGTACGTCCTCTTAGTCAGACAACTGAGAAGCGATGTAGCGGAGAGCTTACGCGCCAGCCGGCGGAAGGGCTGAGGGGCCAGCCCCCAACCCTCGCTGCTTCCACCACGGCCATGGCACTCCCAGCAGTGGGCTGGCCACCTCCCAGCAGGAGCAGTGCTGCTTGGCATGAGCTGCCCTCCCTCCAACACAAACTGAATGGAAAGGAAGGCTCTGTCTGGGCTAGCTGCACAGAGGAACGTGGTGGCTGCGCTGGCAGAGCCAAGGAGAAATGATGAACTCTCGAGTCACAGATGGCATCGGGTTGTAAGGGACCCTAAAAGGTGATATTGTGTGGCACCCAAGCAGGCAGCAGGGACGTTTACAATTAGATCAGGCTGCTCAGGACTCCATCAGGTCTGACCTTGAATGCCTCCAGAGATGGTGCCTCAACCACATCTCTGGGCAACCTGTTACTTCACCACTCTCACTGTGCAGAACTTCCTCCTGACATCCAACCTCAATCTCTCCTGCTCCTGCTCAAACCATTGCCCCTCATCCTGTCACCACAGGACCTTCTAAACAGTCCCTCCCAAACATCCCTGGTGGTCCCCTTCAGATACTGAAATGCTGCTCTAAGTTCTCCTTAAAGCCTTCTCTTCTCCAGGCTGAACAGCCCCAATTCTGTTAGCCTGTCTTTGTAGGTGAGGTGCTACAGCCCTTTGGTTATTTTCATGGCCTCCTCTGGACCTGCTCCATTGGGTCCACGTCCATCTTGTGTTGGGGGCACCAGAACTGGGCACAGTGTTGAACTTTAAAGATGCAGGACTGTGAAACAGTTCAGAAGAGGTACAAACTACACACCCTAGGGAGGTGCACCCCTAAGGCACAGCAAACGTTCCCAGTGCTTAGGGGAGAAGCAGAGATAACCTAAATGCTTCTCTGCACTGAGTGCCCCTTGGTGGGATGTTCTGTCTTCAGGGTGATGGCTTACCCTGACTGCTGCTGGGCAGGGCTTCAGCTGCTGGGCAGGAATGGGTATAGTCATAGAACTGGTTTGGTTGGAGAAGACCTTTAAGATCGATCATCCAGGCCATCCATTAACCCAGCACTGCCAGGCCACCACTAAACCACGTTCCTCAGCACCACATCTACACAGCTTTGAAACCCTTCCAGAGACAGGGACTCTACCACTGCCTTGGGCAGCCTCCTTCAGGTCTTGACAACCCTTTTCATGAATAAATTGTTCCTCATGTCCAACCTCAAGCTCTTTGGGAGCAACCTGAGGTCATTTTGTCTTGTCCTATCTCTTGTTACTTAGGAGAAGAGGCCAACCCCCACCTGGTTCAAGCCTCCTTTCAGGGAGTTGTAGAGAGCCAGAAGGTCTCTCCTCAGCCTCCTTTTCTCCAGACTCAACAACCCCAGTTCCCTCAGCTGCTCCTCACCAGCCCTGTTCTCCAGACCCTTCGTCAGCTTTGTCGCCCTTTGCCAGACCTGCTCCAGCACTTTAATGTCCTACTTGGAGTGAGGGCCCCACACTTTGAGGCGTGGCCTCACTGGTGCTGAGTTGAGGGGGACAATCACTTCCCACATCCACAGGGATATTTAAA
Source organism: Eubucco bourcierii (assembly GCA_013396675.1). Lineage (NCBI taxonomy): Eukaryota > Metazoa > Chordata > Aves > Piciformes > Ramphastidae > Eubucco > Eubucco bourcierii. Next base: position 5,772 of record VWZE01005074.1, on the reverse strand, counting down.
ACCACACCTACATCCAGGGGTGGTGTTGGCAGCTCCACTGCCAAGTTTCCTGGTGATTCCTGATCTCAGTTAAACTTCCATCCAAGGCTGGGTTTTTGATGAGATGTCCACCTAGCCCAGTGTTGTAGGAGCAGATTTGGGTATCAGGCATAGTAATGTCTGCAGTTGGACTGTGCTGGGCTAGTGGCTTGGTCTGGGAGCATGTTTTGCTTGCAACAGCCTTGAATTAGTAGCATTTGAACTTCTGACAGCCTGTCTGCTCCTGGCCATTCCCTTCCTCTAAGTGTGCTCGTTCTGTGTTTCTCAGGTGGGATTCATTGACTACATCGTCCACCCGCTATGGGAGACGTGGGCTGACCTGGTGCAACCCGATGCCCAGGACATCCTGGACACATTGGAGGACAACAGGAACTGGTACCAGAGCATGATACCTCAGAGCCCATCTCCTCCACTTGAGGAGAGGGGCAGGGACTGTCAGAACCTGATGGAGAAGTTCCAGTTTGAACTAACTTTGGAGGAGGAGGATTCAGATGGGCCGGAGAAGGACAGCGAGAGCCTGGGCTACTTCAGCAATACAAAGACACTCTGCGTGGCTGACCCAGGGGAAGAGGATGCTCAGGGAGAGGCAAACATAGAAATTGTGACAGAAGACACATCTCCTGTGGACACATAATGTCCCGTCCCCGTGTGAGTGGATTTTCAACACTTCGTGAGCGTTGCAGGCGGTCTGGCGGACTCGCCTGCAGCCTGGGTCTGAGGCCTGTGTCCCACACGGGCTGACAGATCTTCCCAGCTGCTTGAGATTGGAGTCAGGGTGGAAGATGATGCTGGTGGTGAACGCTTGACGATTGCTCAGGAAATTAACAGGTGATTTGAGTTGTGGCTGGAGCCCGCTGAGAGTGTGGCGTGGGCCTGGAGCTGGCTTTGGGGTGGTGACTGAAGAGTGACTGACACAGAACTGAGAGAATTTTTTTTCTACTGTTAGTTTTGGAATTTGTACCGGTTTAGACTGATAGAAACTACTGATGAACAACTCTCCATGTACAACCTGTCCACCCAACCACCTGTCTGCAGACCTGTGTGCCTTCTTTGTAAACACTTTCATGTCCTTTTTTCAGGAGTCTCGTAAATTTATCTACACGGGGTTTAGTACAACAGAAGTGTCTCCATGAGTTGACCGACAACCTTCCTTTGATTCTTCCTGTTAACGAGAAGCAGTCTTCCTTTTTTTCATGGGCAATATCTTGTCACTTTACTGCAGTTACTCACTTTTGACAGCCTCAGCAGGAGGGAAACCCCTCTGGCTCGTGTCACCGCACTTTCAGTCATCTCCTCTGATTGGCGTTGCTTCCATCGTTCCTCTCTGCGCCTCCCCATTTGGGGTTGCCTCAAGCTGTCTCCGTTTGCTCGCTAGGAACAGCCACCGGTGTTTCCTCTCCTCTGTGGGGTTTCCTCTCTGTGGTGTGCAGGATAGAGAGTAGTTTGCTCCCTGTCTGAAGTCGACGTGATGAGGCAGCACGTTACACACGTGTGTGTGTGTGTGTGTGTGTGTGTGTGTGCACCTGTGTGTCCCATCTCCCCTCGGCAGCTCCTCGGCTCAGTGGAATTTGCACGCTCGGGTAATTTGTGTTCCTCCTGCCTATCCTTCCTTAGGTTTAGGTCCACCTTCCTTCTTATCCTCATCTTCCTCCTGCACTGCCTCGAGTTCTAACACCTCCATTACTGTTTATAACAGTGTATTTATTACCTACTGTACATACTGTAATGTTTTGTAAGTTATTAATTTATATGAGTTGGCATCGCCTGGCGGCGGCGACGCAAACAATGTAGAAAACTCGGGATAAGAGTTGCCTTTGTTTTCTTTTTTGTTTTGGTTTTTTTGGGGTTTGGTTGTCGTCATTTGTTTGGGTTTTTTTTCTCCTAACCTTTTATATTGGGATAAAATACCAAAACCTGAACATAGCTGAAGAAACAGACACAACCCAGGAAGGGCATTTGGAGTGGCAGCCACCACCCGCGGTGGGGTTCACCACCTGGGTGAAGACACAAGACCCCTCCCCAAGGGCAGCGAGAAATGCTCAAAACCTTAAGGGGAAGAACCCAAACGTTGAAGAACTCACCACCAACGGGGTTGGCTTTGCGATGTCACCTTCCCAATTTCCGAACAACCCAATGTGAATTTCTGTCACAAAAGCTGGGGGGAAAAAAAAAAAATTTAAAAATATATATATATATATTAAAAAAATGTGAACTGATGTCATAATTGTGCTGTGAAACTTCTTCTTGACAAAGCTTGTCCGGCATCGTGAGCGGTGTCAAACCTCAGTTTGTAAAATAACTGTTTCAAGCTTTTTTTTTTTTTTTGTTGTTGTTGTTTGGGGGTTTTGTAACTTCNTTTTTTTTTTTTTTTTTTTTTTTTTTTTTTTTTTTTTTTTTTTTTTTTTTTTTTTTTGTCCAAACGTTGTGACTTTTAACTAGTTAATGACAGATAGCACAGTTGTGCATGATTCCATGGGTTCGTTCGTCTGTTGAACGCTGCGTTGTTCTGGGTGGTTATTTTATTGTTTCCAACAAAATGTTTCACACGATGTATGTTATAGTATTATTAATTATTATTATTATTAATTATTATTATATATTGTGTTTCAGATGCATTCTTAAGAGATTTTTATATGAAGTGAATAAATGAAAGCATGACCCTGCCCCCACGGCTCTTTGCGCTCTTTCATTCGTGGATTCGTAGATTCATAAGATCATAGAATGGGTTGGGTTGGAAGAGGACTTAAAGATCCTCTAGTCCCAACCCCCTTGCCATGGACATGGACACCTCCCACCTAGGCCAGGTTGCTCAAGGCCTCATCCAGCCTCGTCCTGAACACCTCCAAGGAGGTTGTGGAGCACAGAAGCACCCAACATGATCAAAGATCACATTGGGTGATTCTGTGCTCCACAGCCTCCCTGGGCAATCTGTGCCAGTGTCTCACCACCCTCACTGCAAACAACTTCCTAACATTCAGTTTCAATCTCCCCTCTGCCACTTCAAACCCATTGCCTCTTGTCCTGCCATTCCCAGACCTTGTCAATAGTCCCTCCCCAGCCTTCCTGGAGCCCACTTCAGATACTGGAAAGCCACTCCAAGGACTCCAGGAAGCCTTCTCTTCTCCATGCTGCAGAGCCCAAACTCTCAGCCTGTCCTCAGAGCAGAGTTGCTGCAGCCCTCTCAGCATCTTGGTGGCCTTCTCCAGACTGGCTCAAACACTTCCATGTCCTTTCTGTACTGGGGGCTCCAGAACTGCACAGAGGACTGCAGGTGGGGTCTGAGGAGAGCAGGGCAAAGGGGCAGAATCCCCTCCCTTGCCCTGCTGCCCACACTGCTTTTGCTGCAGCCCAGCACTCGGTTGTCTCACCACCCTCACTTCATTAAATCACAGCGTGACAGGAGTTGGAAAGGACCTCTGGTGATCACAGAATCATGAAGGCTGGGCAAATTCTGTTGGAAAAAGTCTTATTTGTTAACCTAGCAAAGAGTGACTCCTTCAGGCAGACTGGCCAGCAAGTCACAGAACCACAGAATGTTAGGGGTTGGAAGGGACTCCTGCAGATCACTGAGTCCAGCCCCCATACCAAAGCAGGATCACCTAGGGCAAGTCACACAGAACACATTCAGGTAGGTTTTGAAAGCCTCCAGAAAAGGAGACTCAAATGCGCTCTGCATGTGAGCTCCAGTGAATTGTGTTTGACATGCACTTCATGGAGGCTCAAAATGGCCTTTTTGCTGTGCAGGAAAAACAAGACTGTAAAAGTGGCTACCATGAAATCCCAACGCATGGCTGAGCAGACAGGGAGGTGCCATGTCACAGATTCAGACTGCGGCAGCTTGGAAGGGACCCTCCAAGGTCATCTTGTCCAACTCCAGTCAGCAGGACACCTGCAACTACATCAGCTTGCCCAGGGCTACATTGAGACTGAATGCCCCCCCTGTAAGGAAACAAAGAATTGATTAGAAGCATTGAACCATTAAGCAAAGAACCCTAATATCATCAAGGGCAGCTTTCTACCCGACCCCACCATGGCCATTAAACCACATCCCGGAGTGCCATGCCCACAGGTTTCATGAACACCTCCAGGGATGGTGACTCCAGCACCTCCCTGAGCCTGTGCCAATGCCTGACTGCCTCACCACTCCTGCAGCAAGGAAATTGCTTTTCACGTCCAGCCTAAACCTCCCCTGGTGCAGCTCTTTCCTCTTACCCTGTTGTTAGGTACTCAGGAGAAGAGGCCAGCAGCAGCCTCACTCCATCTGCCTTTCAGGTAGGTCTCCCCTCAGCCTCCTCTTCTTCAGGAGAGTGCAGCAGAGTGGCGCAGCGGGAGCGTGCTGGGCCCATAACCCAGAGGTCGATGGATCGAAACCATCCTTTATGATTTGATGGCATCAATGTACATTGAGCTCCTGTGTCAACTAGAGCCCTATATCTTTGAATCTTCAAAGTACCAGGCCATCTAATGTACACATTCCAATATATTCTGTTGTCTTTTTGGTCCCTAGCCTCCGCCTGGCAAGAGGCAGGGCCCCCCTAATGCTGGCCGTTACAAGTGCAGTGGGTACAGTGCTTAATGGCATTATCTGAATCATTACCTGAATCATTTGGGGAAACCGAGGCAACTACTCTTTTGGTCTTGTCACTTTGTAATTCTCTCACTCTTTTCAGGAGCAGAGAGGTAGGTTTCCCATCCCATTTATTCATGTCTTCGCCAAATTGGTCTCGTAAGATCACCCACAGAGACCCTCGTGACTGTTGTCTATTTCTAAGCACATTCATTTGAATTGGTCTTCTAGGAGGACGCCTGTCTCTGATAGCCGAGACATGTACCCACTCTGATGGTGAAGAGGAGCGGTCATTGTCCTTTGCCAATTGTGATATGGAGGTTTTAAATTCCTCCTTGAGTTGCTTCATGCCCTCTTTTATGTCTTCAGCCATTGTATTTATAGCTGACACCATGGCATTATATGTGAGGCTGTCCTCCATCTGCCTCATCTGATCAGCAAACTCACCAACAGTCAGAGGGTTTCTTTCATCATCTCTCCCCACCATTTTACTTGCCAATGTATGGGCATAATTAGAGGGAGCAAGCTGAATAAGTTTCTTTAGGAGAGCATGGCTCATAGGTACCTTATCAGGGTCCTCTGTTGCATAGTCTCCATAAATTAGTTCTCTTATAGCCATCTCTCGCAAACTCTGAACCCCCTGCTCAACTGTATTCCAGCGTGATGGTCTCCAGGGCAAATCATCCCTGTTGGGGTACCGTAATACCACAGCTGTCAGCACACGTGACCAGAGGTTGGAATTGCCCCCGAGATGTCCTAAGTGCTTATCTATGCCATTGTCTCTCGAGAAAACTCCCAACTGCCTCACTGTCCGAGGATTTATTTCTACAGTATCCATTCCCCCATCCCAACATCTATTTAACCAACTCATCAGCTGTTCTCGCTCTTTCCGGGCATAGTCTTGCCTGATATGCCTGACCTCCTTCCTTGGTAGTGGGGCTGTCTCTTCATCATCACTATCATCTGTTTCCTGAATTTCCTGAATATGTTTTGTCTTAGCAATAGCTTTTCCACCTTTTTTGCCCACAGGGGNGCCAGCTCCCTCAGCCTCCTTCAGGCTAACCAACGCCAGCTCCCTCAGCCTCCTTCAGGCTAACCATCGCCAGCTCCCTCAGCCTCTCCTCAGGTAGAACTCAATCAGGCAGATAAAACACTCAGAGAGTTCT
>VWZE01005073.1:88422-144066 GCA_013396675.1 Eubucco bourcierii | reverse complement strand
GTGCTGAGGGCTCCAGAACTGTACACAGTATTCCAGACAGAGTCTGACGAGAGCAGAGTAAAGGGGGAGACTCACCTCCCTCTCCCTGCTGGCCAAACTTCTCTTAATGCAGCCCAGGACTTGTTTGCTGTCTGGGCTGCATACGCACGCTGCAGGCTCACGTACTCCTCATATCCCAGACCAAGAGGATATTGATCTTTAGCTGCTGTTCAAGTTTGTCCTTTGATGTAAGGCATGCTGTTCAGGCTGGTTTGGCTTTACTGGTCTCTGCATAGCTAGCCCTTGATTTCAGTTTCACAACATATCATACAGTTGCATTAGCAAATACTGTAATGCAATACTTTAGTGTGCTCTTTCTGCTGAGGGATCTGAAGTTGCCTTTTTGAAGTGCTGAAGAAAGAGGTAGTTCCAGGTTAGCTATCTGACTTACTATGCACAATCACAGATGAAGTCTGCAGAGGAACTAGGATGGAATCCATATCTTCAACCAGAAGAGCTAACTTCTTGAACAGAAATACAAGCTTCTTGCACAGAATAGCTCTGCTGTGTGGTGTTGTACATGAACAAATGCACTGTTTCAGAAACTCCACAGGATGGGTAAGGGGTTGATTAAAGCTGAATGACTTTCCATTCTTGGGTGACCTTTGTAAAGAAGCATTGGTCTTTTTTGGTAGCCAGATGCCTAGTGTATTCATCCCTATCCCCCAACATGACTTACAGCACAGATGTGGATATTTGTGCGTCTACTGTATGTAGTGTGCTACCCTAGAAGGTAAAAATGGGCATCTTTTTATCCAGCAGTCTTTGGATAAGCATGTCTATTTACATGGTTTAAGTTTTGCAACTGCTTATTGTAAATGTCAGTGAGAAACTTTCTTACAGTCAGTGAAAGTGTGTGATATAATCCAGAAATCCACTTCATTTTACACACATAGATACCAGAAATTGTTCCCCAACTCCAGTCTACCTTTCTTAAAGACATGAATTTGCACAGGAGTTTCAAGAGATTATTTAAAGACGGGTATCCACAGGAATAACTTGGCCTGTGGATACTTACTGACACTTGCTGAATGTGATACTATAGCTCAGAATAAATATAAAAGATCCTTTTGCTTATTTATTTTTAAATTAGTGATAAAACTAGTACATGCTATATCTACAAGAAAATCATGATGTATATAATATCACTTTTGTTGGGTTCTGAAAACTGAACTGTAAATTTCATGTAAGTTATCACTGCTTGCCTGGTCGATGTGTTCTGTAAACTGCTGAGGACAGGGTTGATGTGAAGGTTTGGGAGTTCCCCTACCCCCCACACTTTTGTAAAATGACCCAGACTAGCACTCAGTCGGCTGGAAGTTAAATGATGAAGCTATATTTACAGCTTTGCACAATGTGCAGCAGATATTTACACTATATACACAATATTTACAGAAATATACAAGTAAAAGGTAATACAGCAACACAACTCCCCTCCCAGAAATCAGAGACCCCAGGAGGGGCTCCCAACCACCCTTCCACCTTCTCCCCACCCCTGTACCTTACCCCAGGGTTTGCCTTACGTGCAAGGTAAATTAGGAGGATCAGCCAGGGGGGTTAGAAGAAAAGTGGTTAGTGAGGATTAATCAGCAGAGGAGCCAGAGCCCAGAAGCTGCTAGATCCCACCAGCAGCTCCTGCTCAAGCAAGCGACAGAGAGAGACTGACTTATCTGTTGTTTTGGTTAGTGTTCCCAAACAATTCTCCAGCAAGCGTATGAGTGAAGTAGACATCATGATGTTTTCCTTTCACAGCCTATAGTGTAATTTTCTCTATTAAACTATTCCAATTAGCCTCAAACCAGCACAGTTGACCAGATTTTGTGTATTTTGGGTTCGTGGTCACTGAATAGGTACAGCAGATAACTATGGATTTAAAGCTGTGAGTTTAAATATGGGTGTGTCATCCTTGTTGGTCATTAGGCTGAGGAATAAGCTCAGTTGCAGTACTTGCTTTGCCTGTGTGTCATTAAAGCAAACCATTGTCACTGTCTGTGTCAACCTGAAGAATAAAACTTGGACCTTGTCTTGATTTGAAAAATTTCATTAAAAGACACCTTAGTTAAAATTAACATCACGATTGAAAATGTGTTTTGTATTGCATTATGTTTGGGAGTGCTGTGCGTTTATACCTCCATCCTATCAAATAGACTTCACCTGCCCCTTGCATTTTAAAGCTTAATCTTCCCTTATGTATGAATATTTGTGTAGGCTTAAGCATTACAGGAAAGACAATGTCTTGTATGTTGCTGCAGTTGGGTTTCTGCTGCGAAAGAAAAGTGAGGGCAGGTTTGTGCCACGTTGGAACATGTAAAAATAAAACTTTGTGAATGTACTTCAGAGCATTTGCTAGCTGTCCCTCATGTTCGTGTTTTTGAATTCCCTCACTTCTGCATAAGCAAATGAATTCTGCTTTGTCACTTACAGTAGTTATGCAAAATACCTAACAGTGCCAGAATGCTTTACAGGCAGCACGTCTTGTTCACCCGCTTTCGTGCAGCTGATAAGACTAACTTGTGAACTGAAACCAGAAGAATAAAAGAAACCTAATGTTGATTGAGTTTCATTATTTTAACACTTTGCATCATTTGAATAAGGAAAGTAGGTCACTTTCTGGTTTTAATACCCTGCTTTATACTTTGCATAAAACCCCCACAACATCTGGATTGCGTTTCATGGAAGGTTATACATTTCTCTGTAAATACGGCTTTTAATCGTATGAGCCTTGACAGAATTACAGGGGGGCATTGTGTATTTGGCTTAGATGTTTTTCAAAACCTCAGCTGCTTATTCCAGTGATGTATTTTAGGTGCACACAGCTACATTGCCTTCTGAACTCTGTGGTTTTGATCACTGCTTACTTTTAAGTGACTATGCTCAGCTCCTTGCTTTCTGTGCATTGTTGAGCCTGTGTTATCTTATACTCAATGCTGAGGAGTGAAGTAATTTTTTTTCACTTCCTGTAGTTACTGAGGTTGGATAATCTAGCATTTGGTTTTCATCACATTGCCTGCACAATTGAGTCATTCTTTGTTGGTTAGGTTTGTTCCTTGGGCCAAGATTCATGTGATGTTCCCTCTCTCAGGGCAGTCAGATTAGTCACTGTTTGAAGTCTTGTTTAAGAAATAAACTGCACTAGCGAGAAATTGTCTACAAGGCAGGTGAATCCCCGATAGTTCAGTGTTCTGCAGTACATCTAGTTTCAACTTGGGCTTCTTTTATTATGCAGATTAGAGCAAATCCTACACTGCAATTGTGGTAGTAGCTTTAACTTTGAAATAAAATTGGAAAAAAAAACAAACAGTAGTAATAATCATTATTGATACAGGTGGCCTGTTACCATGATACTTGAATCAGACTTGAAGTATTTAGGGCAGAAACTCTCCTTGTAGAATTATCTTTACCTGCAATAGTTTGATGGTTTCAAACATTAGGACAGTATCAGTTTCCAGTTGTACCATGTTATGTTACAGAGATTCTTTAAATTTTATCTATGTACTATTTTACGGGTCATAGTTTGCTGTGGGAAATCAGTCTTGAAAGGGTATCCCTTCAGAAAATGTGAGGTGTCCAGATCAGGTGTAGGAAGAGAGGAGAAAGTATCTGCTCTGTAGTTGCAAACACTTAATCTGGACACTGATGTTAGCTCTCTGGGCTCCCTGTCTAGCTGATGAACAGAGAGAGGAACTCATTCAGATTGATTCAGAAAACCAGTTATGCTAATGCAGGCACCTGAAATGTGCAGAATGTTAAACTGTAGGAATATGTCTGGGAGTGTTTGGTCTGTGCCTTGAGAGGAAAGCAGGGTTATTGCAGAATGGAGGGCCAGAAGTTGATGAAATAAGTGGTTCTGAACACTGTCACGGTTCATAGATTAAAGCCTGAGTAGAAGGAAAGATTAATTGTATGTTCCACATTAAACTTTGATTCTGTCTCTTTTGAATTATGTTTTTTTCCATCTTGTAAGTTGTTAACGGCATTCTGATAGGAAAATGCTCACTGAGTAGGCAAAGGTGCAGATCAGTGGAGTAAAAAATGAGGTTATTAGAAAGTTCAAATGGTAGAGGTTGTTTTGTGAAGCTTTTTGTGGTGGTCTTGTTCTGCCTCTAGTCTTTAGATGATTCTTACAGATACCAGACACTCAAGACTCTTAAGTACTAGTTCAGGTTGTTAGTTTTCCTTTCATTCTGTGTGACAGATGTGATGTTGAAACACGCATTAAAAATTCAACTGTGGATGAACTTTGTGGGTGTGGAGGAGCAGCTCCCGGGGAATACCCAGCTTCCAAAAATCATTGGCACTTTTTGAAAATACCTCAGCCTCTGAGTGACTACTTAGAAACAAAATTTGTCTTTGAAACTTGTTCCCATTTCAGTAAGAATAAATACTGAAATAAAACAGACCTCTGTTTCCTTGAAGTTTGTTTGCTCCTACTGCATTGGCTTCCTCTGGCAATATTTTGGCAGTTACCTCTGATGCAGAGGTGAGTATGTTGAGTTAAAGCTTTAGCTTTTTGGGTTTTATATCATGAGGTGGGGAACTGACCCTCTGACTTCAGGCCAAACAAGAACAAGTGAGCAAGCGTGTCCTTGCTCATTTGCAGTCTTAAGAATTTAGTTGCACAGAACTGCAAGCTGGTAAGTGGTCACTTGGATTTCTCCTGGGTTAACATAGCCTGCTCTCACAAGCCATCTCCATGGCCCCCAGGTGTGAAGGAAAGTAACAAAAAAAACCTGGGTTGAGATAAAGAGTTTAATGAGATTAGATGATGCACAGTTATCTTAGCCTATTTGCAGAAAAGGACAGCAAAATACAGCAGCATAGGCCAATGACCTACTCCACTCCCTCACCCCACCCAGGAGAAAAGACTAACACCCCAAAACTGGAAACTAAAAGCAGCAACCAGAATGCAAAGTCTCTCATATTACACTCTGAACTTCAAACCCCATAATGCTTTGCTCCAGCCAGCACTTTCATTGTGAAGCTGGCATGATGGCAGCAGATTCAACTCAACCCATGACACTGAAACACAAATACTTCTTAAAATGTCATAAGTAGAGATGCTGTTGCTTTTGTTTGATCACCATGACTGGAAGCTAGTAACAAGAAATTAGTAGCTTCAATGTAAAAACTTGTGTGTTTTAAGTCTACTTCTGTGGAATACAGCGAAATAAATGTTTCTTTGAGGCAAAGTGGTTTTAAAGTCTGTCAGCAAGGAAAAATCATCTCTAGGTCATATAAAGCACCAATATTATGAATGACCCAGTGGGATTTATCACTGTTTCACTCTACTGGAAAGAAAAAAATGCTTTGTAAATGAAATCCAGTAACTACAGCAAAACATACTGTGGGTGATGTAGATCATGTCTTAATCTGAGCTTTCTGTTCAGTACAGAGGAGCTCTAGCACCATAGCATTTCTTGACAGTCTAAAACTGCGGCTAGAAATTTATGGTTTTCCTTTAAATCAATGTTTTCATTCAAAACCCATCTCCTAAGCACATAGCTGATGACTGGTTATGAACACACTTTTCTTAAAATAAAGGGATTCTTATTACATTGTTCTTTAGTACATACAATGCTCTTTGTGTGTGAAGGAACACATGAGAAATACGTGGACTGTCAAGGCTGTCCCAAGTAGTTGTGTTCTTCCTTGTTACTGGGTTTAAGGGAAGCTGCTAATTACTGCAAGTTTGGAGGAGGATGTTTCTGAGTTTGAATCTTTAAGTGATAAAAATGAACTATATGTTTTCACTGTTTTTGAAGAAAGGTTGAAATCAAGGTTTGGAGATTTCAGAACCTTGGTTTTTTGTCCTTTCATGGGGACATGGCTTAATTCTACAATGGGAAGAGTGTTCTAAAGATACTATTTTCATGCTTATTTACTAAATTTTATGTGGTTTTCAAGATTACCTTGAACTGCTGTGCTCTGAGTCACCCTGCTTCTCAATAGCTAGATTTTATTTTGGTTTTGAACACTGGGGAGCCGAAAGTCCGAACTGAACTCGATCTAAACTTGATCCTCTGAAACTGTGGTTAGTGAAGACATTTCATAGAATGGTAAGCTTGAAGGGACCTCAAGGATCATCTAGTTCCAACCTCCTGCCATAGGCAGGAACACCTCCCACTAGTACAGGTCACTCAAGGCCTCCTCCAACCTGGCCTTGAACGCCTCCAGGGAGGGAGCATCCACAACCTCCCTGGGCAACCTGTTCCAGTGCCTCACCACCCTCACTGTAAAGAACTTCCTCCTAACATCCAGTCTAAATCTCCCCTCTGCCAGTTTAAGCCCATTGCCCCTTGTCCTGTCATTGCAGGACCTTGTAAATAATCCTTCCCCAGCCTTCCTGTAGCCCCCTTCAGATACTGGAAGGCTACTATCAGGTCCCCTCGAAGCCTTCTCTTCTCCAGGCTGAAGAGCCCCAACTCTCTCAGTCTGTCCTCACAGCAGAGCTGCTGCAGCCCTCTGATCATTTATAAATAAGTAGTTCCTTGAGAGTTATTTACTCGTGCTTTAGCAAGAACAATTGTGGTAAATTGTTAGAAGAAACAGTTATGGTTTCTTGACATTGCCAATGTATCTTCAACTTTGAGCAATCACTCCTTTTGTTACTAATTTTTAGTCTAAACAAAACACAACCTTTGGCAGATTTGTGTTTCAGATGTTCCTGTAAAAGTTTCTAGTGACACTTTGGATCATAGAAGTGATTCATGCCCTGGAAGAGAGGGGACATAATTTCATTTCCATCTCTGGTGTGTTGGCGGTTTGGTTTTTTTAACATGGTTATAGCTTTTTGAGCTATACTTTTGAAAAATGGGATGTATATGGATAAAAACGGTCTTTATTTATTTATTTTTTTTCTTGTCGTCCTCTGGCTTTTAGTTTTGTGTGTGAATAATATGGATGAAGGGAAGTAAAAATAGACACTTTTTTTTTTTTTCCCCCCACAGGAACTTTTTGCTTATACTGATGTTTGCTAAAGAACAAAAGTAATGTCTAGGAAAAGACTAGGCTCTTTATTATAGAGCAACTATCTTAAATGACCCTGAAGTATAAAAACTCTTAAAAGGGAGTGATTGGATTTCTGTTGAATTTTGGTGACATCTTGTTTGGTGTTGTAAATCATTTGCTTGTATTTCCTGTCTCATACTATTCTTCTAAAAATAGCTGAAATTGCTCACTGTTTGCCCAGTGGAGCTCTGTGATGGAATAGCCTGTTCAAAGTTACTTCCTCTCAGATCATCTTTAAAAACAATCAGACAAAAAAACCCAACACAACCCAACAATGAAAAAAAAACCCAATACAAAACCACCAACAACAAAAAACCCAAACCACAACAGCAAACAAACAATGAAAAACCAAACCAAACAACCCCAACACCTCCCCAGATGCCACCTCCAACAACAAAAGCACTGTGGGAAAACTACACCAAGCCAGCAATCTAAACAGAAGTCACAATTCAGAGGCACAGAGCAACCAGTAGCCAGTCCCTGCATTACTGAAACTGGTAGGGAAGCCTCAAGAGCCTTTATCAAATGCAACTGGGAAGTTGAATAATGTGTCTCAATGCAAAATCAAGATGGACTGAAAAATAGTATATGGAGAACTGAGTCTAACATTGTGTCAACACAATTTGGTTAATTAATCAGTTTTTCTGCAGAAATACAGGAAAATCACATCGAAGAAACTGGGAATGTTAAATCCCAGAGTGCCACAGGAAAACTGAATTTGAATGAAAACTCCTTGAACATGTGTGTTGTGTGTTTGTTTTTGGTTTTTTTTCCCTAGCAGTATCTTCCTTTAAAATGTTCTCTTAAAAATGTGCTTTTACAGAAAGTAGTTTCAGTTTTGTTAAAAAGCAGCTGGGTTGTACATCACATTTTCTGGGATTAAGTTACCATCCTAAGGGAATCTTTAGAGAAACTTGATTCCAGCTGTCAGACCACAATATTGGCAAGTAGCATACGACCACTTACATTAATGAGTTGAGGAGAATTATGTTTCTCTTTTTGTGCAAACTAAAATCTTCATTTTTATAAGCAGCTCTCATGGAGCTTACTGCCCAGACGTCTTTCCCCTCAGCTCTGGGATTTGATTAACAGCCCTTGTGCTGTGATCACTTTAAATACTTCAGGTCATTACAAGATCTTTTGAGCTTTCTTGGTTTTCCTTGCCTCTCACAGGAAAAGTAAGACTGTCAGTCTGCAGCTTTTTGTTATTCTCCAGTGAAATGAATCCTCAACTAGACTTCTGTTATGCCTGGAACAGTAAAGGCAAGGTATTTGGATGGCTTATTGGACCTTCAGGGTTGCAAAAGAGCTGGGATGTCTGATTGCATGTGCATAGAAAAGAGGGAATTTGGCCACTAGCCATTCTGAGTGTTACGTCTGAGTTTGTCCCTCGTGGAGGCTATGGCTAGTTAGACTTGGCTGTTGTTATGGCTCATAGAAAGGCCTGTCGTTTGTGGTCTCAGAACAGGTTTTGAATCAGAAGAAAGTCTATAGGAAGGTTCCTTACTGTTTAAAATTTACTCATGTTACAGGAAAGATAGTATGTTAGTATGGCATCACATGCACTGATGAAGGGGTTTGTACAGAAAGGATTTTTAGCAGATGCCCAGTGTTCCCGTTAGTAGGCTGTGAAGGCAGTAAAACACCACTAGCAGTACTAAGTCTAGGTAGTTATAAATAGTGTGTGACACAGAATATCAGCTGGTGATGGTCTTCAGTTTACTTCTGAAGGAACTTGGGTGGTTGTTGCTTCTTTCATAGAATGGTAAGGTTGGAAGGGACCTCAAGGATCATCTAGTTCCAACCCCCTGCCATAGGCAGGGACACCTCCCACTAGTACAGGTCACTCAAGGCCTCCTCCAACCTGACCTTGAACGCCTCCAGGGAGGGAGCATCCACAACCTCCCTGGGCAACCTGTTCCAGTGCCTCACCACCCTCACTGGAAAGAACTTCCTCCTAACATCCAGTCTAAATCTCCCCTCTGCCAGTTTAAGCCCATTGCCCCTTGTCCTGCTGTTGCAAGACCTTGTAAATAATCCCTCCCCAGCCTTCCTGTAGGCCCCCTTCACATACTGGAAGGCTACTATCAGGTCCCCTCGAAGCCTTCTCTTCTCCAGGCTGAAGAGCCCCAACTCCCTCAGCCTGTCCTCATAGGAGAGCTGCTCCAGCCCTCTGATCATCTTTGTGGCCCTCCTCTGGACCCGCTCCAACACTTCCATGTCCTTCCTGTGCTGAGGGTTCCAGAACTGCACACAGTACTCCAGGTGGGGTCTGACGAGAGCAGAGTAAAGGGGCAGAATCCCCTCCCTTGCCCTGCTGGCCACGCTTCTCTTGATGCAGCCTAGGACTCGGTTGGCTGTCTGGGCTGCATGTGCACACTGCAGGCTCATGTTGAGCTTTTCATCAACCCAGACTCCAAGGTCCTTTTCCTCAGGGCTGCTCTCCAGCCATTCACCACCCAGCCTGTATTTGTGCTTGGGATTGTGCCTACCCAGGTGCAGGACCTTACACTTGGCCTTATTGAATTTCATCAGGTTGGCCTGGGCCCAACTCTCCAGCCTGTCCAGGTCCCTCTGGATGGCATCCCTGCCCTCTAGCAAGTCGACTGTGCCACACAGCTTGGTGTCATCTGCAAACTTGCTGAGGGTGCACTCCATTCCTCTGTCCATGTCACTGACAAAGATGTTAAACAGCACTGGTCCCAGCACTGACCCCTGAGGGACACCACTTGTCACTGGTCTCCAGGTGGACATTGTGCCGTTGATCGCCACTCTCTGGGTTCGACCATCCAGCCAATTCCTTATCCAGCGAGTGGTCCATCCATCAAGTCCATGCTTTTCCAGTTTGGTGACCAGGATGTCATGTGGGACAGAGTCAAATGCTTTACTCAGGTCCAGGTAGATGACATCAGCTGCCTTTCCCTTGTCCACTGTCGCTGTGACTTCATCATAGAAAGCCACTAAATTTGTCAGGCAAGATCTGCCCTTGGTGAAGCCATGCTGGTTCCCACCAATCACCTCTGCTTTGTTTTCCATTTGCCTTAGCAGAACTTTCAGCAGGATTTGCTCCATGATCTTGCCAGGCACAGAGGTGAGTCTGACTGGTCTGTAGTTTCCAGGGTCATTCTTTTTACCCTTCTTGAAGATGGGTGTTATGTTTGCCCTTCTCCAGTCAGCAGGAACTTCACCAGTCTGCCATGAACTTTCAAATATGATGCACAGTGGTTTGGCAACTTCATCTGCCAGTTCCCTCAGGACCCGTGGGTGGATCTCATCAGGGCCCATGGACTTGTGCACATTCAGGTTTCTTAGGAGGTCACTAGGCAGATCTACCTGCTCCCAGTCCTCACTTTTGCCCTCTGCAACTTGGACATTGTGGTTGGAGCCCTTTCCCTGAAGTCAAGAGAGTATCTACTTGATGGTGTTATCTAGAAAGTTGTAGTTAGCATGTTTCACTACTTTGGTGAAGGAAAGGTTACTTGCTTAAGCTGTGCTAGGTGTGCTGTTGAGTTGTCTGGGGTTGTTGCTTATGCCCAGGTTGTCAGTATTGTTTTGTTGAGGAAGCGCTTTCCCTGAGTTTACTAATGTGATGACCATTTCACGTGGAAAGAGGCTGGCAGGCAAGGGCTTAGATTAAGAACAGGTCACCTAAAAATCTCATTTTCCAGATCACAAAAATTTGTTCACAGATGGCTATTTTTGACCTGGTTTAGAAATCTAATGCGATCTGTCTCTTCATGAGAGCAAAGCGTGTGTTTGCACGCATAAATACCTATAGCTAGGGCAAAGAGATTGTTGGACAAGTAATGTTTCAAACCACATATCTTTTAGAAAAAATCACTCTTATTTTTTCATGTATGCATTTTCTTTATTAGATATTTATGAATTTCATGTGTTTTTCTTTTTTTCTTTTTCTTTTTTTTCCCAGGCAGTGTGACCTATATACATAGGAGGAGGGAAGAGAACATATTTGACACTTGGCTTGTATTACCTAAAATGCATTTGTGGTTTTTAGGTTACTACAAAACCACAGAAGAACACTAATCTATTTAAATAACTCCATGGTGGCATACTGGGAATGTCAGCTTTAAAAAAAAAAAAAAAAAAATTAAAAATTAGCTTTTTCCTATTTGGAAATGCAAAAATAAATTGAAACTTTGAGAGGTACACTCAATATAACTGCATACAGGAATGACACATAAATGTAGCTGTGCATTCTGACTTAAACCATCTTAAGTTCACATAGTTACCACACTGGCTGTTTAGTAAAGTTGTTTTCTGATGTGAATAGAAGTTTTCTGTCTGTGACCATTTCCGTAGTAAAAGGGATTATTTTTCCAATATATCCCTCTTGAGGTATTACAGTCATAGCCTTGATCTTCCCTTCACCCCATCCTCAAAAAGCACACCTTTCAGAAGGAGTTTTTTCATCGTGCCACAGTATTGCAGCTTTTTCCTTTTGGTTTAAATTTACACATAGGCAAGAAAATTAATCTGCTTCTATGTTTTTATACACATTTTCACTGACATTGACTGGTATTAGTTCTATTTTAATTGAAATTACTTTATAAACATACTGACTTCTTGATGTTTTATGGCTGTGCTCGATTTTGTGCTTCAGGAACTTTTAAAGCATTAATGCCAATAGTCAGAGGTGTGGATGTACAGTTTTGTTTTTTGTTTTTCACTGAACTATGAACGTTGAA
Organism: Eubucco bourcierii; assembly: GCA_013396675.1. Taxonomy (NCBI): domain Eukaryota; kingdom Metazoa; phylum Chordata; class Aves; order Piciformes; family Ramphastidae; genus Eubucco; species Eubucco bourcierii. The sequence goes on along the minus strand of VWZE01005073.1, from coordinate 132,313 downwards.
GGAGTAATGGCTTTTCAGAAGAAAGAAAACTTGAAAGGAGTGCTTGACATATTTTTTCAGATTCCAACATCTATACTGGTATAGAGAGCTTAAAGGAAAACAGGAGAGGCTTTTTCATTCTTGACATACATTGCTGCTCTGTTTTTGTTCTTGATGCACTTGCCTATGAACTTATTTGGAGAGTGTTTCCTGAATATGGCAGAAAAAAAGGGATTGTTGTTGGTCTGGATACATTGCCCTTTTCAGACTTTAGGTATTTTGCTTCTGTACTTGAGTCTTTCAGCATGCTCCCTGAAGTCAAATGCTGCATCACTGAAAGCTCAGGAGCTTTCATTTAGTTTATTTCTTTGAGGTAGGATTTTGTTCACCTGTTTGTTTTCTGAGGTAGTTTGGGGAATGATTCTCTGTGCTGTCTTGATGAAATCAAGTATGTTCGTGATAGAAGGCAGCAAGCTAAATTTGTTAACATATGACAAACATCTTCCTTAATGCACATGAGAAATCACAGAATGGTAGGGTTTGAAAGGGACCTCCAGAGGTCATCAGGTCCAACCACCCTGCCAAACCACCATCACAGGAACGTGTCCAGGTTGGCTTTGAAAGTCTCCAGAGGAGACTTCACAACCTCTCTGGGCAACCTGTTCCGGTGCTTTGTTGCCCTCACAGTAAAGTAGCGTCTCCTCATATTGAGGTGGAACTTCCTGTGTTTACATCCATATGTGCTGGTGACCTATTACTTAAAAACATAGGAGCAACAAATTTTGTTCCAAAAAGTAGAAATAATGTCTGGCTGTTGTGCACTCAGTGCTTTTCAGAAAGTGGCACCTAGGGAAATACGTCAAAAGCAAAGATGATGTAATGCCAATTATCAAAATTCAGTTAAAAAGGCTACATATAAAAAATCTTAAGATGGAAATATATGCCTGTACTTATGTTTGTGTATTCCTAGGAGCATCTTTAAAGTTTTTCTTGTTCTCCCAAGCATCTAAACAGTGCTCTTTGCTGTGTAGGCAGGAGAAACCTTTTTTCTTCTTTTTTATTGCCAATGTCTTAGCAGAACAAGAATGTATAAAATTGGAAAGAACAAGGAAGAATAATATAGTTTTGTATTTGTCCTTCCTCCTTTTCCAGCTAGCTGCTTCTCGTGTGCCTATCTTAATTTCATTAAACTATCCGTTTTTAAACTGTAGTAACCTAGCCTTCATGAGGGAAAAGATGGCAAACCAGTGAGCTACTGAGAATAGTAGAGTCTGTTTTTTAAGACTTGTCCAAAATACTTAATGACAACTTTTCTGTGGCAGACATCAGCTTTGGTATGTCTAAATACTTCGTGCTAAGTTGAGTGCATCACAAAGCTAAATCGGGACTCCTGTGTGAGAAGTGTAGGGACAGAGAGGAAAGCTGTTGCAAACTTCAAGTGATTATTTTGCCACTGTGACTCCAAGTCAAAGCCTTATGCTCCAAAACAAAGTCCTTGTATATCTTAAATTGTCAGGGTCTTAGACATCTTAAGAAACATTCTTTTTCTTCTTAGTGAAAGTGGAAAAAGGAAGTTTTTGAAGGTGAGCATATTGACTTTTCAGTAAAACCCCTCCAAGTTCTCTAGCAAACAGCTACTTTACCAATAGGAAGGGGGGGTGGGGGGGAAGCACAACTGACTCTTCAACGGGGATACCTCTTTGATACAAATAGAAGAGGCATTGAGTAATGAATTCATTTCCCAGATTAAATGATGTTCTCATCTCTGATTGTTGAGAACATGGAAGTAGTCCATGACTATGTCAAATTAACTGTAAGCTCTTAAGTGAATATTGTGTACGTCAGAGAACTGGAAAACATGTCACGAAGTCTGGAATTGGTGTTTGTATTCATGTTTAAGTAGGAAATGGGATAGTGCAGAAGGAGGGCAACTCCGTATTGTGTTTTGGTGTAACCTTGAGCTTGAATTTTTTTTTTTTTTTCCCCCCTCATATTCTCTTGGTAGAACTGTGAGAATAGTGTGCCAGCCCTAGAGGAAGACTTCCTTATCGTTCTGCTATTGAAACTCTTCCTGTTGACATACACGCTTGCTCCCTCTGGGGAACTTTACTCGGTCATCCAGAAAAGATGCTGGTTTCATGTGACTTTAATGTGAGAATAGATAAGAGAAATTTGGATGCTTGGGAGCTGTGGAGAGGAGGCAGAGACCTTAGTCTGTGTGAGGCTACTACATTTGATTTGTAACCTCCCTGAACAGAGACTAACAAGTAAAAGACGAAGATTTACTATGGCGGAATAGATTTCACTGCAGGCTGAGCAAACCATCAGTAATCCTCAGTATATTTTTGGCTAGAGTTGACACAGTTAAACTATTGCTATCACTTCAGCATAGTTTAAAGCCACATTAGGCACACCAACAGATGTTCCAGTCACACTTTTGAGTTACAGCAGAGACAGCTTTTTTTTTTTTTACATTGTGTCTCTCAACTCTGAAGGAAGTGGGAAGAATGCTATCAAGTTGCATCAGCTGAGCAGAGAGGCAAACTTATTTAGAACCCTGAAGTGAGAAGTTGCTGTCTGAAACAGTGTTTTTTATGTCCCTTTTCACTGCCTCTTCAAATGTTCTATGGTTAGCTTTAGAAAACCTGCCTGTATGATAGCCATATACTGACTGTTTATGAGAAGAGTGAATGTGTGGCATTTCCAAGGGCATGGCATGAGTCTGTTGGCAAAACTGCAGTTTGCCAGAAACAGGCAAAGTGTGAGGAGTCCGGTGTGTCATTTTGTACTTTTCCTTTAAAGCTGAGGATGCAGGTTGGCTTAAGCTTTCCTTCCTGTGGTTCTTCAGTATTTACATTTGCAATACATCAGAGTGCTGTTGAACAGATCTGCTGAAGGGAAAATTGAAGATAGGGTTTAAAGAAGCAAGATGATTCTGTTAATAGTATAAAACTATTTAGGAGATGAAGACTGGGAAATCATGTCTGGTAAAATCCACATCAGCTGAGCTACAAACACCCAATAAAAAGCTATATTTGTTACTCTCATTTAGAGTTCATTTATCTACTAGTAAACAACCCTGTGTTTCCTTGGTCTATGTGTATTTTATTTTCACTCCTAACATTTTTACAAGGAGAGGATTCCCATGGTATGTGCTCATAACCTCTAAGTACTGGAAGAGTGAAGGTAAATGAGACCCCATGCATTTTAAGACTTACACTTAGTCATTCTTTGACAGTTCTTATTTCTGTTTTCAGAACTAAGTCATGAATCCACATGGTGCTAAGATGCTTTAGCAAAGCCACAAGGAGCACTACCTATATTCTTGTCTGAAAGTTTTGACGTTCCCAGTCTGCAAAGCAAATGTAGTGATCATCATTGGTCCTTAATGGTTTTATTCTTGTCTCGTACTCTTTGTTTTGTAGTCACTTGGTTACTCTTAGTTCCTTCATCCTGTGTCACTTTTGTGTGTGTGTGAAATACAGGATACATGTATTTCTTGTCATGGTTTAATTAAGGAGAATATTCATTATATGCATAGAGCCTTTGAGCAAGGTCCTTAGGCAGACTCATAAGTGCTAATTACCTCATCAAAGTGCTTTGAAGTCCAGCTTGTGGAGTAAGGCTGTTGGCTGTAACTGAGATGACTGTTTACCATCTCCTCCTCTGTGGAATGGTAGAGTTGAGGGTCAGTCCACATTTACTGTGTTCTGGTAATGCCTTTAGGGTAAAATCAGTGGACTTTATTGGAAAGCTCTAACATATGTTGTCTTACGTCCATGGTATCTTATGGTTGGGTACAGAATGCTTCCTTCTAAGCATGTGTTTAGGTTTTGGTCACCCCTAACACCTGTGAATAAATTGGATGCAACAAACTGTTGAGTTGTTGCTGGCTACAGCTGAGCGCTAAACTCAGTGACTGTCAGAACTCTGCTGCCTTGGAAACAGAATACTGCTGCTAAGTTTAGTAGAGACTTCATGTTTGGGAAGAAAAATACAGTGTAATACTTCATGTTAGCCATGTTGCTGGGACTGCGTTAGTTGACAGATGACTAATTTATGGGTAACATTTTAAGATGTAATCCTTCTGGGCTTTTTTCTTTCTTGTCTTTAGGCGAAGCCAAAAATCTTCCTACGTATCCAGGGCCAAACAAGATGAGGGATTGCTACTGTACTGTAAACCTGGACCAGGAGGAGGTTTTCAGGACCAAAATAGTGGAGAAGTCATTATGGTAACAAATACATGTATACACATTCTGTTAACTCTTCTAATTCTCTGATTACTAAGTTTGTTTAATGTTCCAAAAATAGTCTGTGGGAGGGATGAGGGTGGCTGAGTATGATCCTTCTTATAGTTTTAAGAACACTAGTGGTAGAACTGTGAATGTCATGATTCTTATCTCTCTGCAAATATGGGAAAATGTCTTCACCAAGGTAAGATATATTATCTGTTTTCTTAATGTACAGATATTGCTCCTNAATATATATATATAAAATATATATAATATATAATATATAAAACCATATATATATATAAAAACATGGGGGGTTTTGTTGTTTTTTCCCTGTTGTGAGACTACAACTGAAAGGAGAGATTTGGGTATAAAATGCCTGTTTGATTATCTTGGACAATTCCTGTGAGATTGTAAAAAACAAATGTAGAATGAAACATAATGAAGTATGAGGCAAATCCACAAATAGAAAAGCCTGAAAATCTGCAAATACAAAAAAAAAATTTTAAAAAATTAAAAGGAACAATGCTGGGCATATGTATATTCTGACAAGTGAGGTGTTTTTGGGGTTGTTGATAAAGTAGTAGCAAAGAACAGTTAAGTTTATAACTCTTAAGATATCAAGTGAGAAGAGTGAGAGTCTTGTAATGCAGTTAGAGATTTTAGTTTGTTATGGCATTTGGATTGGCTAGACGCAATTAGAGTTCTTTTTCAGTGATGGTGATGCTAACACTTTCCTATTTGTAGTGTTATTTAAACAAAAAGGTGGAGAAAAACTAAGGATAATCTGTATGCTTGTTTTGTTTGTTGGTTGTCTTTTGGGTGGGGTTTTTGGTGGATTTTGGTGGGGTTTGGGTGTTTTTGTGGGGGGAGGGAGTGAGGATGAGTGATTTGTTGGGGTTTTTTTTTCCCACCAATAACTGACATGCAATGTACCTGAACCAGCTGTTTCTCAAAAAAAGATTTGGCAGCTCATTTGAAGTCATTCATGGATCAAACAGATGTAGCCCTCCTGCTTACATTTCTAGAAGTTGCACAGTGGGATTTTTTTTGCTGGATGATCATTAGTGCTTCACAAGGAAGCGAAAGGTAGGGACTGGGGGTGTGAGAACAGTTGATGGACTTGCCTTGAACTAATCCAAGCACTTTCCCATTGAGAAAAGAAACTCTTAGTAGTAGGAGTACACAAGAAGTGTAATTCTTGCAGTGGGAGAAAATTCCCTTCATCTGTAGATACCATTATAAAGATGAAGAGGTTCACAGAGGCTGTGCATAACTGAAAGGCTTCTGGTTTCCTGTGGAGCAAGTTCTTTTCTTTTAACTGAAGTAAACTCAGAGCAACAAAATGATCAGAAATCTGGAAAACGTAACTGATGAGGAAAGATTGGAATTGTGTTAGCCTGGAGAAGAGAGAGGTGAGAGTGTAAATGTTAAAATACAACAACAAATAAAAAACCTCCAAAACCAACCAACAACAACAAAAAAAAAAAACCAACAAAAAAAACCCCAAAAAACAAACCCAAGCCCAAAATAAAAACCAAAACAACCAAACAAACTCTGAAATATACCAAATAAGAAACTATACCAAATATACCAAAATATAATATTCCAAATATACCAAAACAGAAATTCAACCAACCAAAAAGAAAAACAAACAAAACCAAACAAGCCCTCAAAAAACCCTCCAAAACCTTAAGAGGGAGGGAATTGCTCCTTATCTCTAGTATGGGTATTGGAAGTAATAATGGACTTAAACTAAATTTCCTTCCCCACTGCACTTTTAAAATTCGTTGTGAAGAAAAATCTTCATTTTATCAAAGATTCTGGAGCATGAGATTAGATTGCCTGGTTTCACATGTGGTTTTGTGTTGGTTTTTTTTTTTTTGTGTGTGTGCTTGGTTGTGTGGTGTGCTTTGTGTTGTTTGGTTTGTTTTGGTGTTTTTTTATTCCCAATATTTATTGCTTAAGGGCTTTTAATAGGTTCTATATTATCAATTCTGACCAAAATGTGGGGATCTTCCTGCTTTGGAGCAGTGGTGAACCACATAATCCCTCGGAATCCCTTTTTACAGTCCTATTTTCTTTGATCTAAGGATTGACTTAATATGATCTTCTCAGTCATTGTTTCTGCTCACAGAATTCCTGTCTTCAGTGGTACTCTGCCTTCTTCTGTGAGCCTGTATTTGCAAGTACTATTTAAAAAAAAACTTGCTTTTTCACAGTCCCTGAATATCCACTTAGACACTGTTATCAACATAATTTTGCATTTATTCACATAGCATTGCTCTGTCTTTTTTTTTCTGTTGCATAAAAAAAAAGCTGAACAATAAAACACTAGAATGGTAAAACTGGGATGTCCTGCCAGTCTATGAATAGGAATTGCTCTTATTTAGTGAGACACAAACAGCTACTTAATCTTCTATGACTGTGTTTACATCTGTTAAAACAAGTGCATAGGCTTCCAGAAGAGGATATTTTTCAAATTATTTCAGACCATACTGTAGTTTCCTATTGTTTCTTGTAAGACTCTGAGATGAGCACATAGCTGAGGAGCCTGTCATACTGTTACATTCTTTAATCCTTGTTTGTAAATTGATTCAACCCATTGAGTAACTGTGAATTATTGGGCAGGCAAGGTTTGTGCACCCTAAGGCCCATGTAATTTCAGTGCAGCAGAGAAACACCTGCTTTCATGTGCAGTGTTTCTGTAATAGTGGAGTATGTGTTGGGTCCCTTTTTCTGAGGTATCACTATTGCAGTATGTGATGTTAGATAGGAGCATGGATGTGAAGCTCTACCAATGCATGACTAAAATGTTTGAATCCTGCCCGACAATCTGCTTGGCTGGCACTGAAGTGGGTGACACAGCCTAAAGCAAGCTTTAAGAGCTGCCTGTATTCACACTCCTACTGGTAACTCTCCTGTCTTCCAGTAAGCTCAAAAAATAATTTTCATGTTGTCTGTGAAAAATATAAGATGCATTGTGTGAATGTCTAGGTTGAAAGATACTTCATTTGCAGTCCTGACTCCAAAACAATCTCTTCTCACTTAGATTTGTCCTGGAGAAGCCTGTTTTTTTCCAGAATATCTGCATATAATAACTCTTGTAGCTACATGAAAAGGATTACAGTTGAAGTCATGCTGAAACACTGTGTTGTGTACTTGGGAATTTGAAGAGTGCTTTCTTGATTTTTATTTTTATGGTTTTACTCAATTGAACCTCATTAAACTTCTACTAAGTACTGCAGAAGTGTATTTTTTTCCAGGTAGGCCTTCTCCTTGTGTGAAGCCTAAATAGAACTGGCAAATGGGAGAAAGGAAGCAGTTATTTCCCCTTCCCAGAGGAATTTGGATGGATGTCCAGTTCTGACTTGCTTGGGATATCTGTGACAGAGCCTTCAGACTGACTCATGATCTCCTGTGTTTTATACTGGGACAGTGTAAGAAGTTGCTTCCTGGAGCTCTGTCCTAATCTTCTCCAACTGATTCTTATTTTCTTAGGCTGCAGCAGAGGCATGAGAAGGCAACCAAGAGCAGTAACCTCTTACATCAGTAAAGCACAAGTCGTTCAGGACTCTTAAAGAACTGAACTCGTGCATTTCATTGACCAGCCTGGTGTCCTTACTACTGCTCTGAAGAGAATCTCTCTGAGCCTAATGCAAACTTGGATAAGAGGCATCTCAAAAACTGAGAGGAGCAAACATAGTGAACTTTTAACTGCTCCCTTCAGCAGTCAGATTGGACTTGTAAATTACAATCAGGAACTTCAATTGTTCTTGCCATCCAGCCTCTGTTGGCTTCTGTTAAACTGAATGGTGGCACTGCTGCCATGTACTGAAAGATTTTGAGTGCTCCTGTGAGGATAACCTGGTGATATCTGACTGAAACCATTCAAGGATTACAGCATGGGCAGGCCTTTCTATGAAACCACAGAGCGTGGAGAAATACTATTTATGTGGGGCAGTTTAGAGTCATCTGATTTCTCTGAGGATCTTTGAATCAGTACAGTGAATGTGTGTTGGTTAGAGCAAGAACTCCAGGTTCACAGAAAGAGAATCTTGAATGCTTCAAGCAGCACTGTTTTCATAAACTCCTTGGCACAAGCTTTTAGTAAATTCAAAGATGATCGCATGCAAGTCATAAGATACAAGGGAGAGGTCAGTTATAGCTAGGGTTTAATACTCTTCTCTGGTTTGTACTTGTTCAGTATTTATGGTACTGCCATCCACAAAGGCACTGAATAGAATGGGATCCCTTCCATATAATCTGGCTGAGATGTATGTGAAGGGGCTTGTACGTTTTATTTCCTAAGGAGTGTGTGAGAATTACCCTTTCCCCCCACCCGTTTTTTAAAACTTATAAATGTACGTATCTACAATGTCTATTCAGTTCTGAGCTGCAAGTAGACAGCCTGAAAAAAGTTTTATGTATTGATTTTCTTTGCTGAACCAGCTACTTAGCTTTCCTTTTGAGTACCTTCAAATTTTAGGCACTACCATTCAGGACTTTGTCCTAGCTACAGATCTTCCCTGAGGACAAACTCTCTTGGCTTGTTGGTGCTAAGACTGACTTTTGGCTTTGCTGTTTGCATCAAATGTTTCCATTCACTTAAAGGGCAGTGTCAGCTGCAACAGGAAATCAAGGCAGCTTCTCAAATCATAGGTGAAGAATGGAAGGAATGTGCCATCTCTAAATTTGTTTCAAGGATATGAATAAAGGCAAGAACTCTTGTACTTCAAGAAGCCAGCGGCTGACAGTGTGTGCTTTAGAGAGGTGAGCCAAGTGTCTTGAGTCTGTGATTATGTAGATTTTCACTATTTCACTGAGGAATTTTTCATGTGCTAAATGTAGTGATCAAAGCCTGAATGAAACAGCAAATGAAGCCAGAGGCACTTTCCCAACCCCAATTTTTTTTTTTTTTATTTTTTTTTTTCTGGACTCCAATGAAGGTAGCAGCATGAACTGTGAGTCTGCAGTGTGTGTATGAGTACATACTGAAATGTGTTGTAAATTCATAGTTAAGGCTGTGTTCTCTTTAACAAGAGGTTGCTGTGTCTTTATTTTAGTGTTAGATCAGATAACAACAAATGCAGCCAGTAGTCCTCAGAACTTTCAAGTAATTTTAATGCTGTATTTAATGTTGCTACTTTTTAATGTTGCTTAAACTCTGTATTTTCCCGTGTTTGGAGTTCATGACTGTATAGTTAAACTTCTCTCATGTTCTGATAACATCTTGGATGCAGGCCACTTCTCGAATTTAAATCACAAAGTTATTTGTCTTAGTTGGAGCGTTGCCAAAATTTGCTGTTATATCTGAGTTAGTTCCATTAGCTGCTTACATATTCTGATGCTGCCAGCTCACCTCCTTGAAATAACAGCTTTCCCTAGCCTGTAGACCTTAAATAAAGAGGCCTTGCACTGTATGCTCTAGCATGTTCTGCAGCCTCTGTCCTGTAAGCTTCCAGGTCAGTCGTCAGTGTGTTGTCTGCCCCAGGGCCTACCATCTTCTGCACTTGACTGCATCTAATTGTGGCTTGAATTCCTAATATCAATAGATTTCAAATCTAAAATGCCTCCAGCCTTTGAGGGAAAAGGGGTAAGATGGATATGGTACAACTCCAGCCTGGTCAGGGATACTGTTGAAGGTGGGGATTGTGTGGTTGCATAGGCAAGTAGCATAGCAGAGAAGGGTGCTGGGAAGGGAAGCAAGACTTAATGGAAGGAGGAGAATGAAGTGAGCCTTGAGTCTCAAGGCAGGGTTTATGAATGAGAGCGTTTATCCATACGAAAAGCCACCATGTGAGTAACAGTTGATGGTGTTGTGGGCTCCTTTGAGTGATTTTTTTTTTTTTTTTTTTTTTAAATAAGTAAATGCAGTTGTAATGTGGCTTCTGTTGTTTGTGTGTGTCATCTTACAGAATATTTTGGGAGGTGACTAGGGGCCAAATGGCTGCTGCTTAAAGTTATCATAATCCCCATAAGCCTCATTGAGCCAAACCAGCAACTGTCAAGTGAGGTTGATAACTATAGCTTATGTGTCTCTCACTGAGCACAGGGTTGAGAAAATGCACATTGCTTGCTTTTCTCTGAGTATTAGGGGTGGTTATGGCTGTAACACAGCACTGTACATCTGTGTGTGTCTGCCTGGTAACATGAGGAGTAATTTTCTTGGGCTCAGTGGATGTCTGGAAGGCTGCAGCCTGCACTCTAATGGTGGGCATAAGTGGTATGTACAGATTTAGATGTTGCCTTCTCTGCCATGTACTACCTGCTGTGTGTTCTCTGCCAAGTCTGTTCTTCAAATATAATGTTAAGTATTTTTAATAAATTCTGTAAGGAAGCTGCCAATTCTGTATCTCACAGAGCCTGTCTTGCTTGCCTTTCTTGTGGCTCTGTGTCTGATAGAAGGCTAATGTGCACTCAGATTTTATTTGGTTTGCTGTATGTGCTTTGAATAAACCTTCTCTACCCCACTCCCTTCACATACACTGCAAAGCATAGTATAAACCAGATTACTCAAGCAGTAGAAAAAGCTGAGTTGTAGAAACAAACAAGTGTACTTCTTTGTACAGACTGATTTTGCTTCCCACTCACATGGTGATGTGAACTGTGGTCTTCAGTTCATGCAGCAGGATGAATCCAGTATTTCTAAACGTTTTAAAACAGTCAGAGGATGTGGAGTTGTCTGTGGCATGTTAATAGTCCTTACTTGCAATCACAAAAGCAGTTTGAAAAAAAAATAATCCACACACAAAGAATTCTGGTTTTAGGAGTTTCATTATTATGCATCATGCAACTCTTTCACTTCATCCACTGAAGCACTGGTGCCAAAACAAAAACAAAACTGCTTTAGCGAATCCTAAGTGTTGAGAAACAAGCATGAGGCTTTGCGACACAGCCTGAAACTAAAGAAATGCTTCTATACTGAGATTTATTTCATGAAGTGTCTTCCTCTCTGTAAATATTTGCAATGAGTTCAGTAGGTATTTGAAGTTATGGCCTCGGAGTTTAGTAAAACATGTAAGAGTGAACAAATTTTGAACCTTTTCTGGGGGAAGATGATCTCATGCATCATGTTTGAAACAAGGATTTTCTTTCATATTTGCTTTCGTTCCACTTGATCTACACAGTAATTTCTTTCTCTTCTCATTCCCTTTTCTGTTCCTGAAAACATCCATTGCCAAAACACACACTAGAAGAGATTCAAAAGTAGATACCTTGAAATGGGAAGGGCTTTAAGCTGGATAACTGTATGTGAGTGAAACAATACCTAGAGGGAACTTTCTGGCTTTGATTTCCTGGATTTCCTGCTCGTCAGCATTCAGAACAAACAGCTTTTGTGGTGTTGGTAGAGTATGCTTAAAGATTTAGATCGGTTGTACTTTAATTTGACTTTTGTGTGTGTATTTTCTACCATGAGACTTGTGGAAGCATCCTAGGGAAAGTGTCCAGGGAAGAAATTGGCATCGCAGCAAGGTGTACTGGAAAAGAGATAAGAAAGGGATATGAAGGTGAAGAATTGAAGGCTACAGAATCAGGCCCTTGTCTGCCTGAAATTTTGGAGCAAGGATTTAAAAATTGATATGGATTTTCCTCTGTAGCTGATAATTCCATCAGGAAAACAAGATAGAGTCACTTAGGAACAAGGCCCATTGCACAACTAAAGTGTGGTTGATGTCTGCACTGATATTCTTCTCATCACTGATGAAAATTAAAAAGAAATTAGTTCAACTTAGTAGTCTTTATTCCAGAATCTGGGTTTGAAAATGCTTTTATATTCTACTTGGAAGGAGGTGAATTACATTTACAGCAGAGGTCCATTTTTTTTGTCCTTGCAAGATCCTACTCTTAGCAGTTATATTCTGTCACTTTTTTGAAGTCCTGAAGAAACTGAAACAAGGCCACTCATGTCCATGTCACTTTTGCTGTGACCACACTGATGTGCAGACTGTGTGGCAAGGCTGGGGAGGAGGCCCTCATTGTTTCTCCCCTTCGAGTGACTAAAATTTCTCTCGAGTGTGGGGTTGGTTAATGTAAGTGGAAAGCTTAACTCAAAACCTGATAGTTGTATCTAAGTCGTCTTTGTTCTGAAAGATTCCTGAGTTTTCAGTTGGACAAGTTCTAGTATTTGTTTTGGAGGATCTAGTCAGACTCCTGAGGGCTGTGTGGGCAGATGCTTGCTGCTTTTTATTGATTGCTATGTCAAAATAAAAGTACTCATTGAAGCCCCGTCAGACTAATTCTGGCTTTTGGAAGAGAAGGGGACATGGAGAGATTTAGCTCTTCTTTTGGAAAAAAACATTCCAGAGCCTTAGGGCTCACACTCAAGATAAGTTAGCTTGGGAAATAAATCATGAGATTTGACTGCTACGACCTCTTGCTCTTCAGGTCTGGGTGGGAGACAAAGTGGGTACTGTTCTGAAGAGATACATAGAGGAAAAGCAGAATTTAAGTGGAAGCTGGAAGCCTTTGTGTGGTTACTTTTGATTCGTTCAGAAAGAAGATACTGTTTCTGCAGAGCTACTGAAGGTTGGAGGAGGGGTGATATCGGATGTATCTTGGTGTGTATCCTTAAAATTAAAACTTTGCTAATTACTTAGTGCAAAGTGAGCACACTTGTGTTGGAAATCTGCTTGCTTACGTTAATTAAGAACTCAGCACACGTCAGGTGTGTTACCCAAATGATAAGAAGTGGTGAATCTGCAAGAGGTAAAGAACTCAAAGGCAGAAAGCCAAGGGCAGAACAAAGCTTCTCTTCTGTTAGCAGAGGCTACAAATAGTGTATCCTGTGAAGAGTACCAGCTATCAGGCTTGCTCAGGCTAGTAAGCCTTGTGCCTAAAAGTACTGACCAGATGCAGTTCCTGCAGTTCAGCCTTCATAGCATTTCTTCTGTTAGTCTAGCTCTTTCTGATACTATGCATTGGACTAGATGCTTTCTGGTTTTTGAATCTTGTGCTTCATTTGCTGTGGTGTGGTCTTAGTTCTCTCCTGCATCTGTCCACCACCAGTGATGAACATTAGCAAGGGACTTGCCAAAGGCCCCAGTTGTTTTCTCTTACCTGCTCCTTCCCCAGAATCAGCTGAGTTGAATTAGTATGTCCAGTATAAGTCTCACTTGCATTTACATGGACTTCAGATTTCCAGTATACTGAAGCCTCCCTTCTATTTGTGGTAGAGGGTTTGGCGTATAATGCACGTTGTATCAAGTATTGTTTCATTCTAAGGTCATTTGTGAGTAAGTTCATCTGTTGTATTCTTCCAGCAGAAAGGACAATTTTATGGCTGAACAGAGTACTGGGGCTCAGAACAGTGTGAGTGTTTTACATGTATAATGCCCTAGATAATTTGGGCAATGTTTATGCATTTTTGTAGCCCACTTGGGTTAAGCCTGTGCTTGAAAACTTGCACGAAGTGATGTGCACAGGATGAGGCTCTTGGGACTACCAGCAGAAGCATAGCTGCTAGAACAGTCAGCTCCTAGTTTAGCAGAAGCTGCGTGTACCAACAAACTCATGTATTTTATGCCTGCAGCTGTGGTTGCTAAATTCTTGTTTACAAATCCAACCACTTGGAGCAGAATAGGTAGAGGACATAATTGAGAGCCCTGAATCAGAGGGGGCAGTTGGGACAAATAGTCAAGCCAGCTGTCATTTCTGGCAGATAGATTTTTCTCCCCTTTCTTTGCAGTAAGCATGACTGAGTGGGGTTTATGTTGATTGCCATAATTTATGGGTGGATGGATTTATGTCAAGGAATGGGAAACTGTTTCAGTGATGAAAGTTTAACTTGTGGTTATGCCTTGGGCTTCATTGTTTATCCAATATGTGTGTTTTCACGGGGCTTGTGGAGTAGTGACTTAATGTTCTTGCTGAATATTGAATGATGTCTCTGGACTTCATGAAATTAAAGTGGCATATTCCCTTCAAACACAAGAGTGGTTAGCTAATTTGCAGTGCCTGTGTGTTTGAGACTTGTCAGCTAGCTCTTGAGGGACTATGGCAATTCTAGGGGAGTATATTTTTATGGTGGGTAGAAAAGAAGCAGAAGTATACGGTGATGTAAACTATCCCTAAAGAAGCCAAGGAAGTGACCTCTCCTGACAATGCTGAAAATTTTAAAGTTAATGCAAGGAAGTATTAGTAACTTATTGTTATCCAATTTTCTAATATTAAAAGCCTATGATAATGGTAAAAGCTTCAGTACAGTTGTCTCTGATTTTTGTGCTTAGCCAATACACTAAGGAGGTCTGTGTTAAAAAGAGGAAGATAAAAACCTACTGGCTTTCAGCCTGTTGGAATTAGATTTATTCAAGGCTGAAGCTCTCTCTGTATTTGTATGATGAGTTGCATACAATCATTTAGATCTACTGAAGCATGAATGACTTGGAGTGAAATGTCTGTTTAAAATGGTAGACTTGTCAATGAATAAATAATGTTGATATATGCTTGCAGCTCTTAGGACTAAATCCATAACCATATATTATTGGATAGAGAAGAATGAAAAGGATTGCTATTATGTGTCTGAGATTTTTTTTTTTTCCATTTTAAATTGGTAGGATCCAGAGAAAGTCTTTCAAGTCTCTAAAGAGCTTTTCATGCTGAGATAGTACTGCTTATCTTTCTATTTTTGCATATTGGAGTTGTGTAGAGTAAGTTCTTCTACAGTAAGACCAGATTTAAAAAAATAAAGTACTATCAGGTAATGAGCGTTGTGCCAGCTCCAAGACAGCTGCCATCAGTTAACTGAATCTAACCTTAAGTAAGAGACTTTGCAGAGGATAAGAAAAGCAGCAATGACTGTAGGCATTTTATTTTAAGTAAACTAAATCCTTTTGAAATAAATATATGTATCATAAACCATGCTGTATCTTGCTTGTCCTCATCATGTGTATGCTTTTGTGTTCTCTGTCATAATGGTTGATTTTAAGCACAGTGTGGCTGCAGGAACCTCCACTCTTAGGCACTTGTATGTTAACAAATAATGTGGTCTCTGCTGTTTGTTTGGGGGATATCTCTTTTCCAGATAAAAAGAAGTATCTGTTGTCTTTGGCACATTAAGAACTCTTGTTCTGTGGGCATTTTAAGATAGTTGGGAAGACTCAAAGGTGGAACAGCGTTTAAATGTGCACGTTCAGGGAAGTAAATACCATCATAGTCTACAGTGAAGTTCTGGGTGTGAAGTATAAATATACTGGCTCCTCCAAGATACAAATACTAACTTCTCTTTTTTATGTATGTTTTGTCTGTTTGTTTACCCAGCCCCTTCTATGGAGAAGACTTTTACTGTGAAATTCCTCGGACCTTTCGCCATCTGTCATTTTACATTTTCGACAGAGATGTTTTTCGAAGGGATTCCATCATAGGTATGTGTTCATAAATTCCAGTTTTCTGTACAGCTTACTTCTCTTGGATTTTAACTGTTAGATCATGTGTGGTCTTATTGGTTGATAAGACTGGAAATGAAAGTGGTAAGTTACTGCTCAGTGTTATCTTTTTTCTTGGTCAGAAACACCTTCAGTATTGCATATTATAAAAATAAAAAAACAGTCCTGGGAGACAAATGCTGTCTGTTATGATAATAAATACAGGTTACAGTTTAACTGAACCAGGTAATAAAGCATTGTTTAAATGCTGGCAACATCATTTGTTACTGCATTGTGGTTTTTTCTGAATGCAAGGCCTTTTTTCTTCCAGTTTTCCAGGGCTACTGTATGCAGTATTATTAAACTATTACTACCTTAATAACATGCAGAGTAATAGCTACTGGTTATAAGTACCCACAGTACTATGATGGTAGTTTTACAGAGAGTATCAGAGCAAGCTATTGCTTATAAAGTAAGTCTTAAGTCTTCTAAGTGCCTGTTTGATATGGGCAAGACCTCTGCTTTTCCAGGTAATATTTGGTATGCATTTCACTTGCAGCAGATTCCATAAAAGATGAGCTATTACTGAGGGGAGCACTTTCCACTTCAAGTCGTTGTAAATGCTTGGATATTATTCCATTTTTCATCTCTTAACTTCTGAAATAAGTCATGTGTGACACTATTTTCTCTAAGTCCAGTATAACATGACTGTAGCTGTCAATGAGGTGTGTATGATTTGACAGAGCTTGTAGTGAGTGTATCCTTACATTATCCTGATTTATCATGCACTGATTAGCTTTTTAATTATTGCTTAATGGATTACATATGAGCTAGGAATCAGAGTTGTCGTTCTCTGTAGGTCCCTAACTGAGCTTGTGTATGCATCACCAAGAAATTTAGCATCCTGGGCAGGAGGTCACTTTCTGGTTTTTGGAAAGCTTTTTGGTATCTCTGATCTTTCTCTCCCTTCTGTAACATGAAAGCAATACCTCCATTCTTTCAAATGAGTTTTGTCATTGTTGAAATTGCTTCATCTGGTCTCCTGTATATCAGCAGTTTTCCACAACTGCAGTGACCCAATAACAGATCATGGACCAGAATTTTTTCTTTGGTCTGGGTCTCTGAAGACTTAATACAAGCCAGACGAACGATATTGCAGATGGAGAAGTGCAAATTGTTTCCTTTTCTCCATGTTTCCTAAGTTCCTGTTTTAATAATCAAGCTCTGACATTGCAGGGGAATTCTTCAGGAGCAGCTACAGTAATCTTGTCTTAATAGTACTGAGAACAGTTTGTAAAAAGAAGGGCTTACAGAAAATTTACAGAGACTTTTTTGTTTGGATGCCTGAATGATTGGTCATGTATCTGTTTTGCACTACTCCAGGAAAAGACAATGCTGACTTTTGTATGTGTTGCAGAATCCACAGGTGGGCAAACTGGTGTGTTGTTACGTGGCACTGGAAGTCAAAACTCCAGTGCTACCTGTCTACATTGAGACTTTATAGTGCATATTAGCTGTTGAAACCTGAGTTTCCCCCTCTCCTTTTTCCTTTTCCTTCCCTCTTTATCATAGGCATGTTTTGATTTCAAAGATGTGGAAGTGTGATAAATAGCAATGGAGAGACCAAAAACATCCCAAATTAGTGTCACTTTGATACTAAGTTCTGTTTATAATAGGAAAGCATTCTGGAAAGAGAACAGTGCTTTGGAGTAACTATGTGTAGTTATTTTTCAGTGGTTCCTGGTGAAGAGGAGTGAGCAGAGGCAAAGCTAAACAGTGGAGTTTTCTTGACAAAGGGAGCTCTTTAATTGGAATGAAGTCTGTAATTATTAGAAGAAATATCTGCTTTGTGTATGTCTTCAGTGCAGACTTAAGAGACCTTTTCTTGAAGAGGTTTAAGTAAGAGAGGATTGGAGGACATCCCTACTGGAAAAGGGTCCATAGTGGTCAGAGTAGTGCTAGACTAAGCTATCTCATACTGAATTGCTGAATTCTGCAAATATGGGCTTTTTTTTTTTTCTTTCCCTTTTTGTTATTATAGAGATCTCTTGCTATGTTATGTCATCATAAGATACTTCCGCTGAAGAAAATGTGGTTACCCATGCTCATCCAGCAATGACCTTCCTCAGAGAAGGGAGTTAGGGGTTGTGTCCAGGGAGACTAATTTTAAGTTCAGGTGTTACTGAGCTTGTGAATTTGCCTGTTTCCTGTATGATGTGTTTAAGACATCTGTTTGCTTCTTTTTTTGTTTTTTTGGCTGGTTTTAAGAGAGTTTCTAGATAGAGAACATGGTGCATGTGTGTCAAAATGGTGACAGTCTGGTGAGTAGCTGTTTTTCAAAGATGGTTGGCTGGCAGAGTTCCTTTTGAATCACTATTTAGTGTTGTCAGAACTTTCTCATGGTGGTGTTACTACTGTTTTCCAGGGTGACTGGAGCTCAGGGTAGGCAAGCTTTAATTTAGTCAAATATGAAATACAAGTTTGTTATGGTAAATTCTTTAACATCTGAACTGCAACTCATTGTGAGACAGATGAGACCAAAAGCGGAAGGAGTGGGGGCAAGAAAATGAAAAACAAGAACCCCCTGAAACCTCTTGACAGAAACTTCCGAGGAGAACCAAACAAATTCAGAAACTAGAACACGTGTGTAGCAGATACATTTTGGAATGTGCTGCAGCATTTTAGCATACAGGATGGGAGTATTGTGCAGATAAAGATATCTTTGAGTCTGCATGTTTGTTTCTTACATTTGCATTTTCCTAATCATAATTTGCTAAGTCATCTAGGATTTCATTAGCTAAATAGATGCAACTCCTTAAAAACTGTCTTGGAGGAATCTTACGATGCTGGTTGAATTGCAAAAACAATGAAGAAAATGAATAGCTCAGTAAATCTGAAATAGGACTTGTCTTTTTTAGATAAAATGTAGCAAATTTGCAGCCTAGTTACTGTGGAAGTAAACTACCTTTAAGTTGTTTAGTTGATACTGTGTGTCTTGACTGTTACTGGCTAGAGTCTTATGTAAAAGAAGGCTGGGGAGGGACTGTTTACAAGGTCTTGTAGTGACAGTCTTGTAATGAAAGGACAAGGGGCAGTGGGTTTAAACTGGCAGAGGGGAGATTTAGACTGGATGTTAGGAGGAAGTTCTTTCCAGTGAGGGTGGTGAGGCACTGGAACAGGTTGCCCAGGGAGGTTGTGGCTGCTCCCTCCCTGGGGATGTTGAAGGCCAGATTGGACAAGGCCTTGAGTGAGGTGTACTGGTGGGAGGTGTCTCTGCCTATGGCAGGGGGTTGGAACTAGATGATCCTTGAGGTCCCTTCCAACCTTACCATTCTATGATTCCATATACTGATTTTTGTAACACGTTAACATGCTTTGAGTAGGACATGTAGCACTGAAATGGTAAGTTCTATTTAAAATTAGGTTCATTTGTTTTCAAATGATCAGATAGGAGTAGTAGGTCAATTTGATAGAAGGTGTCTGTATAATACATAGGATATCTATTTCCATCTAGTTTTTACAATGAGAGAAGTACTGAGGAGCTAGGGTTAACTTGAAAATCTGTCAGTAGTTACCCCTTGAGCAGTAATGAGAGAAAAGGTGCCTCTGGCTGGATGTTGCGATATTGGGTTTCCAGCTTTGTAGAAATGTTGCATGAGGCATACTGTGCTGATACAGTAGGACAGGAGGCTCTTTTCTCCCTTTAATTGAGCTGGGTAGCGAAGAAAACTATCTCTCTGATTTGCTCTGAGTTGGTGTACAGGCTGCCAGACTGTGACCTTGAACATACAGATCAGTTAAAAAACAGGAAATGTGCTGCACTGAGTTATTTAACACTATGATGAGAAAATAGTTATTATCTCACCTTCAGGTGACAAGTACACAATTATTTATCCTCTACTGAAATGAAATGTGTTGTTTTGTTTGTCTTTTCAACTCAGCACTTCATTTGGTTTTGCTCAAAATGTATCTCCCTCTGAAGATCTGAGGGAAGAAGTGAATTCACTATATCAAATCCTTGCTTCCATACTGCACTGGAGAGTAAGAAGTTTCCGTTAAGTTCATGGTACTCATGAATAAGGGGGAATCTTGGTTGCTGTGCTGGTGGGGATGGAATAATACTGAAAGAAGCCCAGATGTGAAATGCCTGAGCTTTTCAGTGAAGGAGGAGAAAGCTATTGGGGAGGAGACTGAGTGATTACATTTACCGTAACTTAACTGCTGTAAGTCACCTTCATTGAAGTTGTCAGGTGTGTTCTACAACAAATTGAAACTCTTACGGCCATTGTATTGTGGCAAGTTGTATCTGTCTTCCTGCTCAACATTAGATACGTTTAAGTAAAGCATGGCAATAAAACAGATTTGCCTTCAGAAGTAGTTAAATTTAGCTGCTCTGCACTAAAGTAAATGAAACCAAATCTCACAGACACTCTTAAAATGAAAACACTCTCGAACTGAAAACTGTTTGAGGGTTGCATTCTTGAGGTGAATGTGTCTTTGTTAATAACTACTTCGAAAGCTGAAGAGATGTGTTTATGTAGAGTTGGCACCATTTATGAGCAAACATCCAAGCAAACCATTTGTTGCTATTAGGTAGCTGTTGCTAAATGTAGTAGAAGCATCACCTTTTGATTATTTTATTGGTTTGAAAGAAAAATTGAGAAAGAGTTATTATTCCTGCTAAACTATGTTTCTTGCTAGCTAAGTGGAATAAAGGTTATCCAATGCAGTGTGAAACAGAGATCAGTATTTTAATAGAAATTTGTGTTTCTCTGCTTCCTCCACCCTTACTGTAGCTTAGGCAGCACTCACAACTTGGTTTACTGCCTCTGTGACTTACTGTTGGGTGACATGGGAATAACAGCTACTTATTGTGGTATAAATAGAGCTACTAATGAAATAAAGGAAAAGGATGATTCTGTCCCACAGTTACAAACCTGGAGAAGTTACAGATGAGAATTCTTATGGTAAGATTCTCTAAAGTTGCATTGAAAGCCTTAAACAAATACCTTCTGCATAGAACCAGCACCAGAACAAGAGGACAGTCTCAAACTGTGCCAGGGGAAGTTTAGGCTCAAGTTGAGGAGGAAATTCTTCAATGAGAGAGTCATTCACTACTGGAATGGGCTGCCCAGGGAGGTGTGGAGTCACTGTCCCTGGAGGTGTTCAAGGCGGGTTTGGATGTGGCACTTGGTGCCTTAGTCTAGTCTTGAGGTCTGTGGTATTGGTTGGACTTGATGATCTTTGAGGTCTCTTCCAACCTTGGTGATACTGTGAATAATTGTTTGAATGCACTTACAATGTTTTTTAATATAACAGTCACAAAAGCAGGAAAACAAAAATTGGACTTTCAAAAACGCACATTTTTCCTTTTTCTTCCTGCAAGCACACCTTATACACTACTGAGCATAGTGTGCTAGAACCTTGATTGTCCTTTTATGCATCTCTTCTCCTTCAAATAACAGTGTTGATACTACCTGTATTTGGGATATCATCTCTGGTCCATCCTCCTAGCTTCTCTCTGACTCCTATAGTTTGAGATGAGCTTTCTCTCTTTTCTGCAGTGTGTGATTTATTTCAGCACTTGCAGATGTTAAGCAGTCTGTCTCTGGTTTATGCCTCACTTGAACTAAACAAAGACTGGGATTGTGAAGATGATGTAGTAGCAGTGGCTTCTGGTGGCAGGACATGGAAGGGGCTGGTGATGGGGGGAATGAAGGAGATGGTTGTTCAGTGCAGGCAGCATGCTTAGGTCTTGGTGCCTACTGTAAGCCAGACAACAGTAGCTTTAGGACTGCTATCCCATTGCATCCAGCCACAGGCTATATCACCTTTCTTAGATGTATGTTTTAAGGGCTTGGAGAATAGCTGTCAGAGATGTCAGAGGTGTGGCTGGGTGGGGTTTTGGTTTTGTCCTGGTTCTTGTTTGGTTCAGGGTGTTTTTTCTTGACAGGAAGTAGAAGTTGCAATGTCAGCTAGGTGAGATCTCTAGGATTGTGGCCAGCAAAACTCTGCTGGTAGGTAGTCCATGAAATGCTGAAGCTCACATTTTTTTAAGACAGACACCACATCCTATCCACAGTACTTTTCTCTGCCTTATTCAGGATAAATCCTGCAGAGGGAGAAAAACAGGTTTCATGAGGCATATTATTATGTTTGGAGTATCAGAATACAGCCACATACAGTATGAATACAGTACACATCAATACTCTGTGTAGGATAAACCACTGATGTGATGGAAGTGTTCTGTCATTATCACCATTAATTCTTACCCATGGTAGCAGATGGTCTGATAGTGCTTGTGCTTCATGGTGCGCTGCATAGGAGCCAGGAGGGAGCTATTGTGCTGCTTATAAGGCTCTGAAACCTTATGTTGCCCCTAATTCTTATCTTTTCTAATCCTCAAGTAGGGAAATAACTTGTTTCAATCTTTTTCTGTGTTATGGGAGGACTGAGTGAATTTGTGCTCTTCTTGAGCAAGGCAGGCATCTAGCTGTTTCTGTCTTGCAAAATTTCTGTACCTCTATGACAAATAACCCCTCATACAGATAATCATAAGATTCCAGGTTGTCTGGGGTAGCAGCGGTTGGAAGTTTCAAAGTAACTAGGTTCATAAAGCTTTTGCTTAAAATATTGATTAAAAATTGATCTTGATTTTGCCCTTGTCTTTCCAGATGCTGAAAGTGGCTGTCTTTTCATCTTAATATCAATTGTTGTTGATGAATCCACTGATAAACTGTGTCTATACATAGAGCATGAAGCAACTCTGAACTAGCTTCCAGGTGCTCTTATTGCCTGACATTGCAGCACTTAGAAAACATAGTAGTCTGAGAACTGAGGGAAGACTGAATTAATTGTCTGGAACCTTTTAACTTGTAATTTCAACCTAACCCTTTGGTATAAATTAACTATACTGCAGTCAGTATAGGAGGATGTTGTATTAAAAATTCTACATTCTATGGCTTCAGCTCACTTGGCAGCAAAAATCAAAGTCCTGTGGTTTTCACTGTGCAAGTATTCAAGATAAAGATACAGAGAGCTCTTGAAGCTCTCTGGTTGTAGAGTTCCATGGAATAACTGTTGGATCACTTTTTCAGGTAAAGCTTTGTGCGCTTTTAAACTTATCCTGTTGCTGTCCTGACATTTTTTTTTTTGTAAAGGAATATCTCTTCTAATCTAGCATCTGTTATAAATATTCACATATACCAGCAGTCAGGTAAACATTGTGAACTGGCAAATGAGTATTAAAAAGTGAGATTTAATACTCAAACTTGTGTCTAATCCTTTTGTCACCATCAGGTAAGCCAGGCCAAAGACACTTGTGACTAGGTGGAGAATGCCTGAACCAAATTATCAGTTCTGTTAGTGTTTGTGTGGAAATGTTAGACCTTGAATTAACAAGCCCAGACACATCCAGGAAATGCTAATGTGCTGCATTGACTTGCCTGGGAAGAGCTCTTGAAACTCCAGTGAGAGATGGTTATTGAGGGTGTGGTGCCTCCACAAACTCTTTCCTGAGCAATTGTAGCCAAAAGTCCCTCCTCATCCCTGTTGCATATTTCTGTCTCCGTGCCCAAGTTTTTGACCTTTTGCTATCTCCTAGTAGTGTCAATGTGACACTTGAGTGGGGAAGTCATAAACCAGGTCAGCTGAAATTATCTCTGTGTTAAAATGCCAACAACACCCACATGTAACCCTTGAAACTTATTTCTTCTTCCCTTCTCATGTTTGTTTTCGTTCAGTGGATTTTAATTTGTATTCATTTCTTCAACAGAACAGCCAACCACAAGGATAGGAGTACATGGGTGGGGAAAGTAGGAGGCTCTTAGATCGTTTTGCACCAGGGATCATAAAGTGGAATTTGCACCCTTAGAACCATGCAAGCCCTTCATTCATCCCTGAGCTGGCCACGTGCTTAAAATAAGAAGTCATTGATAGCTCTGTGTGTGCGTGTGTGGTGGTTTGGTTTTTTTGTTTGTTTGTTTGGGGTGGGTTTTTTGTGGGGGTTTTGTTTGTTTGGTTTTGGTTTTTTACTTTCTTATTCCCCCCATCCCTGTAAAGAGAGATTCATAGAAGGAAGGGATCAGGTGTGGTGTCTCACATCTTTGTTATGAATGCAGAGCTTAGGATTTAAATGTGCCACTGATGATCTGTTCAGTCTAAACTGGAGTGACATGGGATTTGCTGCTGTACGGGTAAAAAACACCTAAGTGTGGGGGTTTCCCTACACGCACCCCACCCCACCCCCGAAGTCTGGTGAATGTTAGACCTTGGAAAGAAACTCGTTCAGATGAGAAGAATGCCTGGACCTCATTGTTGCTGGTCTTACTGCCGAGAATCTAACTTTTTAAAATGTCACTTACCGAAGTTTTGAAACGATACTTTATGCTGTTCTGCCTGATGTGCTGTTGCCCACCTTCTCCTCCAGAGTCTAAAAGGCTGCAGTCTGGGTCTGTTTAAGCTGGGACAGCTCTGAGGAAACCAGCAGGAGTGGCTGGGTGCCTCAGGTGCAAGTTTTGGAATCTCTTGCTGCCTGACAGGCAGCCAAGTCTTGAGAAAGAGCCAGAGACAATGGGCTCGAGCTCAGGAGTGTGCTGAAGAACCTCAAAGAGGAAAAAGTCCTGTAAACGAGTGGTGGTAAACCTTTCTGGACCCTTCTGTCAGGTTCATCTTCAAGGAGAATTGGAGGTCCTTATCATGTAGCGCTGGGTCAAATGACAAGGGCCAACAGCCTGTGATTATTTGTCTAGATTTAACCTAGTTCTGGTGAGACTAGAAGTTGTTTGAGCAAGGTCAGACATTGGTCAGCTGCTGGCAGGGTAGTGACTGTATAGAGGGCGGCAGGGCCTGACTGTGCTTAGCACCTGCAGGGTGGCTTAAGCAGGCCCGGTGAGGAGGAGCAGGAATGTATGTTGAGTGAACATATGGACGTGGCTGGTGCAACAAGTTATAAACAGAAATTGTGCAGGGCGCTCCTGTACACAGAGAATTGTTTAACAGGGCAGATCAAACTGCCCTATCAGTAGTATATACCTTTTCTGTATGTTTAGAGTAGCCAAAGACAAGGTCCTTTTTCATCCTTTCCCCAGTACCTGCATTTTTTCTTTTTTTTCTTTTTTTCTTTAAATCCCCCACCTTAGTATATTTTTCTGCTTTGTGGATCATTTGGTATGTGGTTAAAAAACCTGGATTCTAGCCAGCCCGTCAATAAGTTTCACTCACTACTTGTTTGTGTGCAGAGCAAACACTGCTGTTCAAACAGTTTCCTCATCAAAACAGTTGTACCATCATGTTAACTCTGCTGGAACTGGAGGCATGTACCACTGCCTCCAGACACTTTGTGCTGACCATATGGTCAGTCCCACCTAAGTTACCTTGCCATCCTTGACTTAGAGAGAAGTGGAACACCCTGCTGAAAGAGGGAGAAGTGATAACACCATTTACACTACATACAGGTGCAGCTGTTGATGAAATTGCCCTTGAGTTTTCTGCAAGGACGTTCTCTGCCTAGGAGGTGATTGTGAATGAGACTGATTACAAGCAATAGTGTTTGGGAAGTGCATGCTACTCTGCACTTGGGTGGAGGATTTCTGCAAGAGATTAAAGGGTACAGTGAGGATAGCAAGCAGCAGAAGTAAACAGTTTCAAATGAAGTCCAAAGCAATTGCTGGAAGATCATGCATTTAAATGCATTCTTCTCTCAAAATGTTGTAGAGAAATTAGGTTACCTGGAAGCTGCTGTGTTTGAAGAATAAAAATCTAAGATTTGAAAGTGCACAACCATCATTAGAAAGAGACTCTCAAATGTCCTCTGTTCAGCACAGTTCGGAGATCTTATTTACTCTTTCTGCCATAATGTTTTGTGAATTTGTGTAATGTAATGATTGCATTCCTAAGAAGTTCAAGTTGCTGGCCCTGTATATCCAGTAACAAGCCTGGTAATGAATCTGCCTCGTTAATCTCTAGGTTAGTGTTTGCCAGGAGATGGATCTGGTAATCTCCGTAAGGACAAGCAGGGAGAGGAGAGTGCTGAGACAGAATGGGCAAGACTTGGGAGTAATGGGTCAGCAGCTCTGTGGAAACTGTAACCAAAGACAGTCTGAGGGTGACAGAAGGATGTAGCAGCAGCTGCAGCAGTGTACGTGGAGAAGCCCAGCAAACAAGAGGGCTGGGTGGAGCCATCCAAAACCAGCTAATAGCAAATGGCAAAATTTGAGAGAACAGAGGGTTATAACTTAATGCTGCGACTTTTGTAAGATTGTAGATTTCAGAAGGGAAAATACTTTGTGCTGTTTTCCTCGTCCTCTGTTTTGTGGATTGGTTGGGGGTTTTGGTTGTTTTGCTTTTTTGGTTGAAGAAGTTTTTCCTTGCCTTGTTTTTTGTTTGAATTTTTGTTGGTTTGTGTTATTTCGGTAAACATGTTCTGTTTAATGTTTTCTGGGGTACTGAACTCTGGCCAAAGTACATGGGTTTGGGAAGCCTTGAAAACCTTTCTGCCGCTAAGACTGTGTCCACTGATGTATTTTTATCTAGAAGGATTTGGTTGAAGTCTGTTGCTGTACCAAAGTAGTAATTGCAACTTTAGCAGAGGAGGTCTACCAAACCACATTGGCAAAAAAACTCACAACTTTCTTGGGCCTCATGAATATCTTTGGCTGTCCTGGTTTCTTTCATTTTGATCATGCTGCTTTGCTCAGTGCTTGGGGAACCACTCAGCCCAAAGTTGCTTTTTGAGGATCACATGCTCCCCAGGCATGTCATCCTCTGTTCTGTTCATACAAAGACACAGTCTTAGAAGTTTCATTGCCCCTCGGAGTGCTTTACATAGTGCCCAAGAGACTGGGAAAGGTAAAATTTTCACTCTTGCATATATATTAGCCCTTAGCATTCATGCAGAGCAGTTCACATCATGGGACTGGCTGCTGTTGCCATAACTACTAAAACTACCTAATTTGGTAGGGATAAGAGGGAAGTTAACTAGGTAAGAAAAAAAAGCCCAACGTTATTTGGTTGTTTGGTGTGGTGGATTTTTGGTGTGGGTTTTTTCCCCTTTTTTTTTTTTTTCTTTTTCTACTTTTTCTTCTTTTTCTCTGTACAGTCAGGGATAATACTTGGGATCCAGAATACAAAATCTGCAGTATTTCAGTGAAGGGTGAGCCTCAAAATGCACATTTGAGAATCTGCTGCAACTTGGTATCTCAGGTTGCTACCCTTTATCTACAAAGCTATATAGTAAAAAACCTCATCCTAAAATATTGCTACCAATAACCCCATGCGTGGGACTTCATTTTGCAATTGTTATAGACATCTGTTTCCAAAAAAACTCTGGTGATTTTTTAGCTTGTTATCCTAATTGTCATGTCAAAGAAGTAGCAATTATGTTTTTTACTATAAGCATACTCGCAACCTTATCCACAGAGCTCAGTGCTTCAGTCTGTGAGGTGAGTATGATCTCAGGAATTTTGAAGTCTTTCACAATGCGGTGTGGAGAAAAACTGCTCGTGAGAATTATGTATTCTGTGAAGTTGTATGCCTTGAAGAAATCTTTCCTTGCCTTGAAACCTTTCTTGAATTGGACAGACCTTAAGTTATTGTTTTAAAACTTGGTTTTGATGGAAATATACTTTGAGGGAGTTATAGCATGTCTTAAACCGTGCTTCTGATTTGTTTTATTTCCAGGAAAGGTAGCTATACAGAAAGAAGATCTGCAGAAGTATCATAACAGAGACACCTGGTTTCAACTCCAGCATGTTGATGCTGATTCAGAAGTACAGGTGAGATTATCTTGGCAAAGGACTGTTTGTAACACAGATAGTGTTGCTTCTCTACAAAAAGGCAGCTTTGCTCATTTATATGGTTGGTATAGGTTTCAGTGTCCTTTTGCAACTTGTGTGTATAGGGTGAATTATGACTGTACATTAATCAATACAGGCAGGATTCTGTCTAGAGAAATAATTAAAACTATGTGAACTGTCACTGATACAAGGAGGGGTGTGGTTATCTCAAGGATTGAGTAACATCAAAACCCTATAAATAACTGATTCCTTAGAGAGCAGAGCCAACTTGAAAATAGTGTCTGCAGGTACTATTTTAAATAATTATCTAGGCAAGTTGTCACAGGAATGGTAACATATACATGTCAGGTGAGAAAAATGCTCCTCCTTGCCAGATTTCTAGGGCCTGCTGCAAACTGTGGTGATGGTAATAATTGCATCACTTCAACTCCATTTAGGGTATGGTAGTTTTGCAGATTTTTGGTATGCAACGAGACTCTTTCTTTGCCTTTCTTGAAGCAGATTTTATTTTATTACAGAAAACTGTTGTTTTAACAAAACAAGAAATTAAAATTGTGCTGCAGGATATTAAGCCAATATAAATCAGTTACTTTTTAATCCTTTTGGTTTTTTTTTTCCCCCCCTCTTTATATTCAGGTCACTTTTGAACCACAGTATTTGCCTAGAGGGGGCACAGATAGGAATGCCTGACCTGTGCTACCATCTGTGCAATGTAGTGAAGCCCAACCTAGACTATTACATCCAGTTCTGTGCTCCCCAGTTCAAGAGGCACAGGGATCTACTTCACAGAGTCCCACAGAATGCTACAAGGATGATTAAGGGACTGGAGCACTGTCTGATGAGGAAAGGCTGAGAAACCTGGGGCTTTTTAGTTGAGAGGAGAAGACTGAGAGAGGAGATCTAATAAATGTGTATAAATATCTGAGGGCCGGATGTCAAGAAGGAAGGGACAGGCTCTTCTCACTTGTACCGTGTGATGGGACAAGGGGCAATGGATGTGAACTACAGGAAGTTCCACCTCAACATGAGGACCTTCTTTACTGTAAGGGTCACAGCTCATTGGAACAGACTCACCAGAGAGTTTGTGGAGTCGTCTTTGAAGGCTTCAAGACCTCTCTGGATGCATTCATGTGTGGCCTGCTGTGGCTGGGGCTTAGACTTGAAGATCTCCAGATGTCCCTTCCAACCCCCAACACAGTGTGATCTCCAATAAATGCACAGGGAAATGCAACCTTAATATTGCTGTGTAGTGGGATTGGAAATAATGACTTGGCTTTTCAGTTTGCATGCAGGTCTGCACACACCAGGTCAGAACATTATACTTGCAGTGCACACTCATTCCAACATGTGTAATGAAGCATACATGGACATGCATTCCAAGTTATGTTTTCTCTCTGTTTGGAGAAATGAATAATACATTCATGTGCACATGATGCAAAGAAAGCCTCGTGGCAACCTGCTCAGGCTGTAAAGTTCTCTTGTGAAATATTGATCCTCTTGGCACTTCATTTCAAGGCCAGTTGTGATGGAAAGGCTTTTAACAGTTTAAATTTGAGGTCTGTTTGAGTTACCTGGTGTCCTTTTCTTCTTAGCCCAAAGCCTCTTATGACAATGACTTAAACAATAGATTTAGTGTTTATTTCCTGTAGGATATGAAATTTTTCCCTTTGTAATTTATCATTTGAAGAAGGCCAGTGTTTAGAGAACCTTTTCAAATATTTTAACAAAATAAACAATGCAAAAGAATGAACTTGTGGAAGCTTTTTAAACCAGGGTGCTTTCTAGGACAGCACTGGTCAAGTAAGCTCTGAACTCATAACAGAGAAACCTGCAGTCAGTGCTAAGCTTTTGGAGACTTGAGGACAGTATTTGCTGGAAAGCAAGTTCTCTGTAATTGTTTGAACAGTTTATCACTTCCTCTGTTTGTATCTTTACAGGAGCCCAACTGTTAAAAGCTGTTTCTGGGCGCCATGATAAGCATTTATTACAACTAGTGTAAATATGAACAACACTCTGATTTATGCCTTTACTTAGATGTTCTGCAGTCTTTATGCTAAGGAGCCTGCAAGAAGGCTTTGTTTTTCCATAATAGTGGAAGTGGATTTGTAAATGTTTTGTACAAATTCTTACATAAGTGAAGATGTAATGAACCTAAACAAGGGAATATTTTTGTGTTTGGTTTTTTTTTTTTAATGTTATCTCAGTTGTATCCTTTTCTAAACACTTGTAAATTAAAAAAAGATATCCGTGTTAATGGTAAGTAGTTACAAATGCTACTCCTTTTTTTTTCCCCTCTGCTTTTGAGGAAAAGACATTTGAAGTAGTTAACATTTTCAGTAAAGCACACACATACTAGTAGACTAAAAATAATTGTAATGTGTCAACCATCAGTTTTATCATTCCAGCCGTTGTGCCCATTGACCGACATAATCTAGTGGATTAAATGTTGAGCATGCATGCTGGCGGCTTCCTGTATTCTTCTTCTGGTTTGATTGACCAGTGCCTCTAGTACTGTTTTCCATGTTGTAGAGCACTTTTGTGGCTGTTTAGTTATGCATCACAGAACCACATGTAGGTAAGCTACTGCATCTCCCACACTTTGAA
Organism: Eubucco bourcierii; assembly: GCA_013396675.1. Lineage (NCBI taxonomy): Eukaryota > Metazoa > Chordata > Aves > Piciformes > Ramphastidae > Eubucco > Eubucco bourcierii. Next base: position 102,340 of record VWZE01005073.1, on the reverse strand, counting down.
TACAGTGAGAATAAGTGTCAGAAAGAATGTGGCTTGCTAAAGGTCATACAAGTCGGAGTGAGGAATTTAAAACAAACGGGGAAAATAACCAAATCCAAAGCAACAACTAAACAAAACTGAAAATAAACCTCAAAAGTGTCAAAGAGAACAGGTTACTGGTACTTTTTAATTCATTAGGCTGAGGTAGGAAAAAAAATGGATGACTGTGATCAGCTGCTGTCTTTCTTTACACTTGACATGTCTCTTTACATGGCACTAAGCCTGACAAAATACAGTTTTAAAGCAGACTAAGCAACACTGTCAAATTTAAAAGCAGCTTAAAATCAATGGATTATTGAAATGTTAGTGATCTTGGATGCTGTAGTTTTCAGGTTCTCAGTTCTGGGGACACATTTGGTCTCATTTTTCAGAAAAGAACTGATTTGAAATTATGAATAATTACATTTGTGACACGAGGCATTTTTAGCTATCTGAAGTTTAATGAGTAGTACTGAAAATTTTGTTCTGGGCAAAGTTTGGGCCTCGCTTGCATGAGTTCCAGAAACGAAGCAAATTTTCAAAACAGCAACACTATTTTGTGTCTTCATACACAGGGAGAGAATAGGATGTTATATGGAAAGTCCTTTTTTGTGAGTGCAAAATAGTAAAGCAAAGAAATTCTCATGTTAATGGAATATGATTGGATTTCTTAATATTTTTGTGCTATTTTCTCCATTTAGAAACTATAACCCCTAAGTGTATTGATATGTACAAAAAGTACTATATATTGTAAAAAAAAAAAAAAAGGAAGGCAATGGTACAGAACTCCATCAGACACAGTTGCTAAAATGTTTCACTTGAGCCTTTGCATTTAGTTTCATGGCTTTCCAACATTACTAATTCTTACTGCCTTTATAAAAGATATTTTGTATTGTCAGGAGTGCAAAGCGAGGTTATGACTTGATTAAACTTGCACACTAGCATGCTACTGACAGCAGAACTATGTTAGTTGTTAGCCTGCATGGATACAAGTGTTATTGTCAGATGGTTTAATGCCACATCCATTTATTGCTTGACAGGAAGATATACCATAGGCTGGCATGATTGTTCATCTTGAAATTAGGGCATTGCCCATCTAGGCAAAGAGCTGCAGTGAGACCTGTAACATTGTCACCACTGATGCTGTTTGGTGTGGTGGCACAGTCCTGCATGAAGGACTACAGGTGTTGTGTATGTGCTCAGCCCATGGATGCAAATTGTGCATTAGCTACCCACATACCCTTTGTGGCTTTGGTTCATGGTTTGATCTAGCAAACTAGCTTATTGAGATAACCAGTATAATCAGGTGCACCTAAATTTCACTTCATGTGTGGGTGGTAACAGCAGACATCAGACCACAGCACTGTGTTATTTGGGAATAGACTGTCATTTTCCTCTGGGTTCAGCAGGCTCTTATTCTGTTGGTAAATCAATGCCCCTACTTTGTAATGACTGATTTTGCTCGTGGTGGTATGAAAATAATGCATTGTGTAGTCAGCCGTAGTCCTATCAGTGTGTAGCCTGAATGCTTTTTAGATATAACTTGGGCAATTAAACTGTTATGCTTTAAGTGGTTTAAGTTAAAACTCCTCTGTGGAGAGCAAATTATTAAACTCTAGCAAAATTATGTCTGAGTTTGGTTTACAAATATGAAATTACATTATTCAGAATATTTCTGTTTTAAATGGAGTAAAACATGTTAAATGCTCTCAGGAAGATTTATTATACAAAATGAAGAAAGAGACAGCAGCTGTTCAATGAACAATTCATGACTTGACTTGACTGGAAAATTTGTACTGAAAGGATGAAGATATAACCAGATGAATTTGTGCAGATTTAGTTGAAGGAATTCTAAGTTCCTGTGTTATAAATGAGCCTGCCTGTTCCTCAGTGGAAGGAGCTAAATATCCAGAGTCTGACAGGACAAGTGCTCAAACATTTCAATGGGAAGTAAAAGCAGGAATTTGAGGCATTACTGAAAATGGATTAACTTTTGCATCAAAATAAACTATTAACAGTCGAGCAGCCTCAGCTAGAGTGGAGGGCATAGCCACAAAAGCTACGATTTTCGAAGCTCTTTGAAGTTGCTAAGAGCGTGATATTGCACACTTTGCATGGAACTTTTACTCCTTTTATATTAGTCATTTGTCGCTCAGGACCTGCTATATTCTCATGCCTTCTGAGGACTGGAAGCAAAAATTGCCATGCTGTTGTGCGTACTACATCTCTCTTGATCCATGAATGTTTGCCTTTCTTTCACAGGCAGAAGTTTATCCAACAGTAACTGATTCAGATATTTGCCTGGGGCTGTACATGACAGATGCTCTCAGTGGGCCATGTGTTCTCAGTGGAATTTAAGCCCAAATGCACATGGGATCTTTAAAAGACCTTTCCTGGTTTTGCATAGCTTTCATCCCTGCATAGTTTAAGTGTTCTGTGAAGCTTTACCACCTCAATACCCTTTGCGCATGCTATCGATGAAGTAGTTAAAGATCCAGAGACATACTGGTCAATACAAAAATACACCAGCACACACCAAACCATCTAGCCTGTGTATGCCAAAGTTGGGGAGAAATGCAAGGAAAATCAGATCACGTTTTCCTGTGCAGGCTCTTGCTTTTTAAAAGTTCCCCTTTTCAAGTCTGCTTTGGGTTACTTTCTCCACATCCCTGACAAATGTCAAATGACCATGTTCTCCTGCAGCTCACTGTTACATGGCAGACTGCTTTTCCAAAGCTAGTCATGCTCAAGATCTTTTGCAAAACTCATTGTTGGTAGGGAGGGAAGGAAGAAAAAAAACACCCAAACCCAAAAAGCAACTGACATAAAAAGTTGAAAATTGCTCATTTCCCCTTCCTTCTCATAAGAACTTTGATGTGTCTGAAACATTGGCTATCAACTTCACATGCTTTTTTTTTTTTTTTTTTTGTAAAGGGCAGATAACTAACACTGAGGAAGCAAATTCTCACATTTTAACCTTCTGTACTCAGAGCTTTGTGCAAATGATTTATTGATGTTAAGAAGTACTTTCTTCAGACACCAAAAGCCCTTCCTCCTCCTCCTACCACATTAGCATTTTGCCTACACAGGCCTTTGACTATTGTTGATTAAACATGCCTGTTCTTGAGTATGGACGGATATGAGTGTTAAGTGGTGGACTATACATCTTTAGTGGAAAACATTACATACAGTTGGCGTTTGGAGAGTACACTTAAAATCCTTTTGTTGTGCTGGAAATCACTGCTGACTCGGAAGTGCTGCCCTTTTGTGTATATTAGCTGAAAGAATATATCCAGGGCACTGCACTGCTCAAAACTCCCTCTCCTCTTTTGTCAGCACCTTCCCATTGAATACAGAATCTGTATCCCAAGTGTCGGGCTTCATGAATGAAATCTTGGCCTTGGCAGAGTGGGAGTTTTGCCATGAGTTCAGCTAGTCCAAGGTTTTACCACAAGCTTTTGAATTAGCTCTTCTCTGTTCAGTCCTGTGTGACAGAGAAGTTTATGCTGGATCAACAGAGGAAGCTGGAAGTGTGTTACTCTGTTTTGTTTGCCCTGCCTTCGTAATACTGTGGAAGTTGTAGTCTCTTGCATACTGGCCTGCTTCCTGAGCTGTCTAAGTCAATGCTTTTTTTATATACGTAGAGCAAATTGTGTTGAACTGGAATGGCTCTGATGCTAATTGTTACTTTCCTTGAGAATACAGATTTGAAGATAAACTGGGTTGAGCAAATTGCCTTTAGGAGCAACCATATAGGGCTGTTACACTCCAGTGATTGACAGGATTTTCTAGTCTATTAAACAATTAAGAGCATTGCATACCCGCTGTCCAACACTGACATTAACTATCTTTGTGTAGGTATTTAAGTGCTTCTGGCATCAAGATGAGTCGTTGATGTGTTTTGGATAGCTTACTGTAAGCATGGTTATACACAAATTGTTAAAAAAAAACAACCAAGCTACTTCCAGGTTTCGTATCAGCTTTATACCACACACAGGAAATAAATGGGTGTTGCCCTCCATTTTATGAACAGTGGCTTTTAGGTTTCTTTCTTCTAGTTGTTTTGGAAAGAGATGAAATCTCTATCTTGATAGGATGGGAAGATTCTTACCGCTACATGCCTACCAACAAAATTATTTCAGAGAACTGAATCATGTTTGAATGTAAATAATGTTTGATAAACAAAAAGAGTATTTAGTGACCAGATCCTGCTTAGTGGCAAGAGTTCCTCCTCTTTGTGTGAATGTAAGTGCACAGTATTCAGTCATAACAACTCAAAGGGGTAAGGCAGTCTATCCGGTTTTGGTCTGTTAGCTTTAAAATGCTAAGCTGTAACATGAAATGTGGTAAGGAAGACCTACTGCTGAAAAATGTTTACATTAAAGAGAAAACCCAAACGACATCTAGGTTCTGTATCCACAGAAAACAGTTTGTCTGGGCAAATGAAAGCCCAGTGGCTTACCTATTGTGTCTTATCAAAGTATTTGAGAGGAAAACATGACTAATTGCAAGGATTTTGACCATATGGCAGTGTTCTTCCTTTAGACAAACAGGAAGGCTATCACTGTGTCATTTGAAGATGTTTGCCAGTTACTGTGCAGTTCCAACATACTTGCACATATGGAGATGAAGCAGACATCAGTTCTGCTGTGCCTAGCATTTCCAAGTCCATGCAGTGTTTCACTAGAGCTGTTGCACTTTACTCACTGATTAGACTGGATTTTGTTCCAGATCCTTGCATGTTGCCCTATAGTTCGGCAGGAAGGCTGTAATCTGGAGCATGATCCTTAGACCTTTCCTGGCAGCCTGCTGTCCTCTGCTAAAGGAAGGAGCAACTGTTACAGCAGCAAATGGTAGACAGCAGACAAACTCTTCCTCCTACTCTTGAATCTGCTGTTAGTCTGTGACCTTATTGATAATACTGCAGGGCTGGATTGACCTAAACTAGTAGCTGCACCTTTGATGTTTTCTCTTCAACTCTCTCATGACAGCATTTAGTGTGGGCCCTTAGAGTTTGGATCAGTTTTACTACTTACCTTTAAGCTTTATCAGTGACAGAATTGACAGGAAGTTTCCTAAGAGTTTCAAAATAGACAGGATCTGTCTAATAACATTTGCAAATATTCTGAAATAAAACTTGGAATGACAGAGTAAGCAACAGCCCTGGTTATCCCATAGTTTGGAATGGAGTGCAGTGCTCAGTTTTTCCAGTACTCCTTCCTTCAGACAACCTACACCAAAGGAAACTGAACCAACACACTACAAATGTCACAGTCCTGAATTTGGGATTCCAAATCAGTGAGGTGCTGGCTGTAGTCAAGAACTGTGGTTCATGTCACCTGCTTAGCTTAGTCTTCTACAACATCTGTCTCTGTTTTATCTCTTCTGTCCTCTGCTGCCAGGAGCTGAGATGAGACTGCCTGCAGTCACTCTGTGCCAGCAGAAGGAAGGGTAAAGAGCTGAAGGTGGATGCCAATCCCTCTTTCCACACTGAGTGATGAGTAGAGTTGAGCTTATAAGATTGGGGTCCCCATGTGTTTGGAAAACTTCCATTAGATGCATTCTTATGTTGGAGGAGTAAGTTCCTAGCAGAAGGTGGTAGGCTAGTGAGAAGTATAATGGTAGGTGATCACAAACCTTTTATCCAGCACACTAAATAGTAAACAAATACTGCTATAAGGAGGTTTTTTTTTATTATACCAACTCTTCTTTTGTAGAAGACGGAATGATGGTGCTGTGTAAGTCCTGTATATGAACATAATTGACCTGATGCTTAATGTTTAAGGAAGTAGATTTTGGGGTTTTGTTTAAAATTGGCAGTGAAAACTTGTTATTTTCCTTTGTTTTTTAGAAGTGATAGATACCTAAAAACTGTTTCACAGTAACAAAAAGGATGGAGATCTGGTTGATAGTTCCTCAAACACGTGATTTAAGAAGTTCAGGTAGATTTGGCTCCTGATTTTTGAACTCAGACTGTGAGTCTTTTGTGCATTTACTAGAGGCTGAAATACAGAGTACAGTTTCCTGGTATTTATCGGTGTTTTCTCGTAAATCTCCCCCTCCAAACCCAGATCACATCTGTTTTGAATTAGATGTTGTATGTGAATCCACAGTTGCTGGATCACGTGGTGCGTGTCAAATTCCAGGCCAAAATGAGTGCATGTAAATTGAAGGGGGCCTCCAGGAAGGCTGGGGAAGGATTATTTACAAGGTCCTGCAATGACAGGACAAGGGGCAATGGGCTTAAACTGGCAGAGGGGAGATTTAGACTGGATGTTAGGAGGAAGTTCTTTGCAGTGAGGGTGGTGAGGCACTGGAACAGGTTGCCCAGGGAGGTTGTGGCTGCTCCCTCCCTGGAGGTGTTCAAGGCCAGGTTGGAGGAGGCCTTGAGTAACCTGTACTAGTGGGAGGTGTCCCTGCCTATGTCAGGGGGTTGGAACTAGATGATCCTTGAGGTCCCTTCCAACCTTACCATTCTATGATTCTATGAACTGCACTTGGAAATGGCTCCCACTGGTGCCTGGTAACATTGCAGACACTGCCTCTGAGGCCCACCACTTGTTCAAGATGCTAAAAGTGCTTCATGCCAGGATGGCAGAGTTTTGTCGTAAGAATAACTTCAGCATAATTTACAGTCGTATGTTTTCATTTCTTCTTCAACATACTTGTGTTTAAATTAAACCACAAACTTGGAACTGCTGGAAACACGATAGGGATAGGTAACCTGCATATACTTAATTTACAACTATTTTCTGGTGTTTCAATCCATAGTAATTCACAGCTGCATTCCAAGGAGAAAAGAAGTGGTTGGAGACAGGGTTTTCCTATATTTCTATAAAAACCAGGCTTTTGAGTCTCCTTTTTCTTTTCTGTGCAAGCTTATGGTCGATTTCTTTTTTTTTTGTTGTTTGTTTGTTTGTTTTTCAGGTAACTGTGTGTCGTTCTCCCACAGTACATCTGTCAGTGTTATGAGAATGTTAAAAAGACTGGAACTTGATTTTTTATTATTTTTTTTTTTAGTGTAGGGGATATTTAACAAGCATAGTATAATTTGTTTATTTTTCCTCACTAAGGCCCTTTAAAATGTTGGTTTGTTACCAGTTTCCTTTTGAATCCCGTCTACTTCCCTACAAGAAACTCAATCTATGTATGGCTTCTTTAATTAAGAATTGAAAAATGGAAGCTGGTTGGCTCCATTATGTGATGTTAGATGTGATTAGGAAGGACATATGACCTATGAACCCACCCATCCATATCAGCTGGAGTTCATGAAAAAGGAAGCATTCAGCAGTTGAGTTGGCTTTCCTTCAGCTTGTTCCTTGAAAAGGTCCTAGCCTTCTGAATGTGAAGGGTATGCTAATGAGCGTAGCTGCTTCTAGGAATATCCTGTGGGGTGTTTTTTTGGAAATGCTTTTAGTAATTAATGTGTTCTACTTCAGAGCTGTCAAACTTCCAGCTTCTTCTTTATGATGGTGGTTATTTTTTTTTTTGTTTGTTTGTTGGGTTGATTTTTCTCTTTTTTTTTTTTTTTTTTTAACTCTGTGCTGAAGATTAAAAAAGCTTTGTAGCTAAGACAGCCTGGTACTGATCCTAAATTCAGTCTCTGGCTCTGCAGCTGGATTCTGCCTGAGCAGGAACAAACTACTGTGTCATCTGTGAAATGGTGACAACATACTTCTTATTCTGCCACATTATCTGGTCTTTCCTGCACACAAATGCTGTCAGTAACTGTGCATACCTAGTACGATCAGAGACTTTTGGTATCACAGTAGTTCTTTTGATAATGAAAATAAGAATTCCTTTGTTACCTTCTTGTTTATTGTAAGCATTGGTCAATTCTGTGTCCCTGCCCATGGCAGAGGGGTTGGAACTAGGTAGAATCCTAGAATGGTAAGATTGGAAGGGACCTCAAGGATCATCTAGTTCCAAGCCCCTGCCATAGGCAGGGACACCTCCCACTAGTACAGGTCACTCGAGGCCTCCTCCAACCTGGCCTTGAACACCTCCAGGGAGGGAGCAGCCACAACCTCCCTAAGCAACCTGTTCCAGTGCCTCACCACCCTCACTGCAAAGAACTTCCTCCTAACATCCAGTCTAAATCTCCCCTCTGCCAGTTTAAACCCATTGCCCCTTGTCCTGCCGTTAAAAGACTTTGTAAATAGTCCCTCCCCAGCCTTCCTGTGGGACCCCTTCACATACTGGAAGGCTACTATGTGGTCTTGAAGGTCCCTTCCAACCCAAACCATTCTATAATTCTATGGAATTCTGAGTAAATAAAGATTTAAGTGACTCTCTATTTCTGTGATGCATTTAATCCAGTACAGGTGATCAGCTGATCTTCTGTTGGTTAGATTAACTGTTGATTTCATGATGATTGCAGAGGTTTCTGTCTTCCTTTTCCAAACTACATTATCTGGTATTTTGTAGACCAAGTAACAGCATTTTTCAGGAGTAAACTTTTTTCAGATGAATCTTTTATGTTCTTCCTAATGGTGTAACTAAATTGGGAAAAATCATTCTCATTATGTAGGAGTTATATTTTCTGTAAATTAAACCTGCAAGTATGTTACAGTATATTTATTTTAATATATTTATTTGACTTTTTAAGGAAGGAGGTGTTCTGGGAATGGTTTTTGGGCTGCCAGCCCCGATATTTGCTGTCTGAAGCTTTGAGTCTATTTTGAGCATCTGACCATTTTCAAGGACTTCAAGAAAAGAAAAATGAAAGCTACAAGAAAAACTTACTGTCAACCCAAAGAAGGCAACACTGTATTTATGTACTGGGAAACTGTGGTAATTTAAAGTTGTTTTTTTTTAAATAGGCAACTTCTATCATGGTCTATGTGAAATAGGTTTGCATTCAGGCTTATTTAAGTGTACTGGAGCATTTTTTCTTTGCTGAGAGATGTCAGTCTCACCTTTGTTTAAAATCAGAAGTATTTCAATAAAAACATTATCTTACCATCTTAGTATGTTGTTGCAAAGGGATGTTTTCTCTAGAGTTCCTAAATCTGTATTTCCATCTCTTAATTTCTTCAAAACTTGTTGATTTCTTTAGTGGAGATAATATGCAGGATATCAGTGAAGATGACAGCAGTGTTTTTACAGATTCATAACACAAACTTGTTCCCCAGACTTATGGTTTAGCTGCTGTGATAAAGTGTGACCAGTGGAGGAAAGAACAGTGAAGAGTAAGGGAGAATGTCATAAAACCAAAGCCAGAAAAGTCCTGTTCAACAGGATTTCTCAACTGGTTGTGTGTTTAGCCCTCATGCATGGGTGTGATGGGTGCTGTAGTGGTACTGAGTCTTAGAGATGGGTCTAGAAGAGACTTTATACATTTGTACAGAGACATCTTTCTTTTATCCGTGAAGAAAGACTTCATTTTAGAATGAAATTACAAATGTTGGCATTTGTGTACCCTGACAATGTAAAGGAGGATTTATGTCTTGCTGAAACAGATGTGAAGAATCCTGAGTCTGACAGCCAAATGCAACATTTAGGGTTTGCATTGTTTACTTTTAATATTAATTTCAAATGAGGGAAAACACACCTGGCATTATCTGTCCTTTTAAACTCCAACATGTTTGAGTCCCTCTTCAAAATGCCAACAAGGTGTTGCTGCTGTGTTTCTGCAGTGTGGGCTTTTATACATCTCGGAGAGGTCTCTTCTGGACAACGAATGGGTATACTCTGCCCTATGTACTTGAAAGGCCTGTGTTCCAGCCCCCTTGATAGGAAAAAGTGCTGCTGACTCAGAATACTTAAGGTGTAAGTAGATAATAGAAGCTTGAAGAGTGAAAGCATTCAAGATAGTGCTGACAAAATGTACTGGGAAAGGGATATACAAGGAAGGGAAGAGAATGACTATTGCAGTAGGAAACTGAATCTCATATTGGCTTCTTTAGGACAAGTAATCAGGCACTGACTTCAGTGTTTGGTTATACTGCTAAATGTGAGAGGACCAGGGAATGCACATGAACTTCTGCATGTCCATGCTACTTAGTTGTTAGGACACTATCTGCTCTGCTTTGAGTTATTCTCATCAGCTTTTGTCCAGAAAAATCTGCTTGTAGAGGAAAATCATCTCAGTAGGGTGGGTGCAACTTGAGGCCGAGATCTGATCTTGCACTACAGTTACACAAGATAGAGATCCTCCTAGAGCAGGAGGTTGCTGTAACCAGTCAGAAGAGACAGTGAAGTCTTTGGCAAGAGTTCTGATCATGTGCAACAAAAGGAAAGGTTAAGTCTGAAAGATCTTATGAAAGGGTTGGTGACAGACTTGGTGTAGAGTTGCATTAGAGCTCTGGCTAGCTGTCAGTGTGGATTCTAGAGTGCTTTTGGTAAAAAGCGTGGAGGAGAGGTGTTTATGAAGATGAAATACTCAGTTTTGTCCAGGATGATTTACAGAAAATAATGAACAGTGCTGGCATGCCAGAATAGGTTAGTAATAAATGCAGGATATGTTTTGTTACATATACACTCTAACAGTGTTGCTGGATTTTTGCTCTTGGGTGTCAATACTCGTGTCTTTTGAATTGTAATTGCCACACCTTGAGTCCTGTGTCCAGTTCTGGGCCCCTCAATTTAAGAAGGACATTGAGGTGCTTGAGCATGTCCAGAGAAGGGCAACGAGGCTGGGGAGAGGCCTCAAGCACAAGCCCTATGAAGAGAGGCTGAGGGAGCTGGGATTGTTTAGCCTGGAGAAGAGGAGGCTCAGGGGGGACCTTATTGCAGTCTACAACTACCTGAAAGGTGATTGTAGCCAGGGAGAGGTTACCTTCTTCTCTCAGGCAACCGGCACCAGAACAAGAGGACACAGTCTCAAGCTGTGCCAGGGGAAGTTTAGGCTGGAGGTGAGGAGAAAGTTCTTCACTGAGAGAGTCATTGACTGCTGGAATGGGCTGCCCAGGGAGGTGGTGGAGTCACTGTCCCTGGAGGTGTTCAAGGCAGGTTTGGACGTGGCACTTGTTGCCATGATCTGGTCTTGAGGGCTGTGGTGACGGGTTGGACTTGATGAGCTTTGAGGTCTCTTCCAACCCTGGTGATACTGTGATGAGTTAGTAAGAGGAATGCAGTTTGTATTCATGATTGCCTTTATTTGCTTAGCATATCTGAGCATAATGTCTTGGTCCATGTCATAATAAAGTTAATAAAGTTAATGTGACAGTACAGAAGTTGAAGACTGTGTAGTAGTAGGTGCTAGGAGTACTGACAACACAGAAAAAAAATATTATTTTTTTTCAGTTGCCAAGTGTAATTTTACTGTTACTTGCCTCACAGTTTATATGATTCAATAGTATTTTTTTAATGTTTAAGGTATTTTAAGTATTCATTTATAACATATTGCTCTGATGTCTTTTGTGTTGCAGATCTTTAATATTTAAAATGCTAAATATCGGTAAAGCTCTAACACACTATTTTTTTCAGACCACAGACCATCCATATCCCTTAATTAGTAAAACATACAGGGATACAGTAATGGTGGAAATAATGCACTAGAATTTAGTGAAATGGCTACAGATCTGGATTGTTTGACTGGTGAAATACCTTCACTATACAACTATTCATCTGTAAACTCTTGGAATTACTTTGCATTAGCTGTTTTGCTTTGTTTTAAGTGGTGGTGGTACGGCTGGCTATGCATAAAACTAATTTTTCCTGTGGTGTTTTTGGTGTGTTTCAGGGGAAGGTGCACCTCGAGCTGAGGCTGAGTGAAGTCATAACAGACACTGGTGTCGTCTGCCATAAGCTTGCAACACGGTAGGATTTGAAATGTAGTTGCAGAGTCATGAGAAACACAACTCAATGGGCGGTGTGCAGTGCTTCATTTAAAAGTAATTGAAAGAACCAAAACACTGGTTGGACATCCAGTGTTCTTCATCAGTGATAACCCTTATGAATTGATAGGATCTGAGATTTTATCCAATTTCTTTTCCCCTCGCCACATAATCTACATAATTTTCTTCCTAACAGTCTTAAATGTTAACAAAGTACTTATCCAATTTAGTCACGGCATAAATAATAAAGACGACATCAAAGGATAATATTAATGTCCTTCTGATTTGCATGAAGGACCTTACAAGCTAAGCAAATTTGTAGCATAACTTGGGTGGTGACAGTGCTGGAACTGACTTAAACCAAAGTCTGCATTCAATTATTAAAGTAGTCTCAGAATCACCCATGCAATCTCACTTAAGCAAATTAAAAATCAAAACCACAGGACTCTGATGGGAGTCAAGATTTTATCTTCCTTGGAGGAATCTGAAAGTCCATTGTTCTCTGACTTTACCAAAACCTTCCAGGTGGCCACTTCAGGAATAGAGGCAGAGCTGGTTGGTTTCTGTCAGGAATCTACTTTATATTCTCTGTCTGGCAGAAGAGCTGTCAAGATTGAAGTGTTGGCACACTTACAGCTACTTGGTAATTGAGTCAATAGGAAAAAACTGGTCTGCTAAGGAAGTTCTGACCAGATCTACTTTTGGTACTTGGCATCATTTTGTTACTGACCATCCCTTCTTTCAGTATTTGACATAATTTTTTTAAACTGTCCTGATAGTCTTTACCTGTTAATAAATGCAGGTGAGCCATGTGATTTGGCTCACACTGGGCACTTGGGTGAGCCCAGTGTGCTTCTGGGCACACACTGACATGAGAATGTGCTGGCTTTTATGGTCTTATGCGCCCGTGAATATACCCTGTAGCCATCCAGGTCCTGTGAAAGCTTTGCATGTAGATACATTTGAGATCTTTCTTTTCACAGGGCAGAGTGAAGAACAGGATAGTATGGTAAAAGTTGCTATGAAGGCTGTGAGCTCCAGTGAATTTAAGTAGGACATGGTGCCATGGGAACACAGCTGTACTCTTTCAGGACAAAAGTTGCTATGTTAGTATAGCTGTGCAATATTTGGAGTATCCAACCTTCCTTTAACTACTACCTGAGGGCTCTCATTATGTAATTTTCCCATTGTGCAATTTGAGTAAGACCAAGTGATGATGGTCACACCAGTGTTCAAGCCTATGTTGAACTTGCCATTCGATGAGGCTTGAACAGAGTGGAGGGCTGGGCAATGAGGAACCTAATGTGGCTGAACAAGGATAAGTGCAGAGTCCTGCACCTGAAGGAATCATAAACTGCATCAATACAGGTTAGGAGGTGATCTGCTAGAGAGCAGCCCTGTGGGAAGGGCCTGAGAATCCTGGTGGACAAGTTATCCATGGAACAGCAATGGGGCTGAGAAGACAAATGGTATCCTGGGGTGCATTAAGAAGAGTGTGTCCCGCAGGTTGAGAGAGATTCTCCTTCTCTTTGCCCTAGAGAGACCTCAACTAGAATATTGCATCCAGTTCTGGGTTCCCCAGTTCAAGAGGGACAGGAATCTACTAGGGATCTCGAGTCCGACAGAAGGCTACATGGATGATTAAGGAACTGGAACACTGCCTTGTGAGGAAAAGCTGAGAGACCTGGGACTTTTAAGTCTGGAGAGAAGACTGAAAGGGGATCTAATAAATGTATATAAATATCTGAGGGCTGGATGTCAAGAAGGAAGGGACAGCCTCTGCTCGCTTGCACCCTGTGATAGGACAAGGGGCAATGAATGTTAACTACAGCACAGGAAGTTCCACCTCAACATGAGAAAGAACTTCTTTACTGTAAGTGTCAGAGAGCACTGGAACAGGCTCCCTAGAGGTTGTGGAGTCTTCTCTGGAGACTTTCAAGATCCCTTTTGATGTATTCCTTTGCAACCTACACTAGTTTATATGGTTCTGCTCCGTAGAGGGGGTTGGACTTGATGATCGCCGGAGGTCACTTCCAACCCTTAACATCCCATACTAAGTCCTAGACTGGCATCTTTTCTTTGTGTCATTTGCATTGCTGTAGGTTCTAAGACTCTGCAAG
>VWZE01005073.1:2186-82583 GCA_013396675.1 Eubucco bourcierii | reverse complement strand
CATTCCTCTGTCCATGGCACTGACAAAGATGTTAAAAGGGAAACACGATTCCGTCTTGTCTGGTGAGGGTTTGCTCTTGTCACCTATACTTGCATTTGGAGTCACCTTGAAAAACTTCAGGAATGCAGTCCTTCAGTCATAGAATCAATTAAATGCTGTTGTATAAAATGAAAACATATGGGCATCATCTTTGAACCATCTGAAATTTTTCCTTTAACTATTTTGTTTCCTGCTTTTCTTGTCTGCATTTGAACTAATTTACTTTCCTGTAGATAACTATCTTCATCAGATCCCAGGAACAGGTAAAGAGACTGTCTAAAGGGTATGATTGAAGAGAGAACTTTGAAATGCATGACTGTATGATATCTATGATGCCAAAGACCAAATTTTATTGGTGTTCTATAGTTGCTGTCTCTGATGCTGATAAGAATAGAAAGCAGGAGTGCAGGAAATATATCAGACTGGACATGAGGAGGAAGTTCTTCACCATGAGAGTGGTGAGACCTTGAAACGGGTTGCCCAGGGTCATTGTTGAGGTCTCATCCCTGGAAGTGTTTAAGACCAGGCTGGATGAGGCTCTAGCCATCCTGATCTAGGGTAGGGTGTCCCTGTCCATGGCAGGGGGGTTGGAAGTAGATGATCCTTGGGTCCCTTCCAACCCTAACTCATAGCATTCCACTTTTCTTTAATAGAAAGTGGTAGCCTTGGTTGGATTCTGATTACTTGTCAGTGTTATAGGGGAGAGTTTGCTCCTCTCCATCACGGTGTGCCATGCTGGTTTCCTTTTCCAGTTTAAAGGTGGTGCTCTCAAAAAAGTCAAGAGGAACCAGGAGGTGCTCCCTTATGGAAGTGGTGTGCTGATGACAGTGTTTTGTTGCTATATGAGGCAGCAAGGCTCAGTCTCAGACTCTTCATGGTATGGTGGTCTGGTGCAAGGCTGCGGCTCTCACTGTGTCTAGAAGTAGTCTGAGGTTAGAGCTGGCAGTAGGTGCTCTACCTGTGATGTTACAACTCTCAGTCCTCTTTGACTACACTGAACTTGGTGATCCTGAGTGTCTTTTCCGACCTGAATGTTTCCATGATTCAAAATATGTCCCTGAGCCGCTCTGTTGGGTTTGCTGCTTACAGGGTGAGAATATACAAGTGTGATCAAGAAGTTTCTACTCTATTGCAGATAAATCCTTTAACTCATTTCAAGGTCAAATGAAGCTTATTTTTGTGCCTGAAATATGAACTGTATCAGTTGAAGGGGAAAATAAATAAACCACAATCAGACCAATTTAATGTACGTATCAGTCACAGCACCTCACGGTAGTCTGAAAACTTTTGACTTACAATTACTGCTAGTAGGGAACATTGAGAGCATAAAGAGGCTGTGAGGCTTTGTTTTCAATAAACTCATGCATCTATTAAAATGTGTCATCATCTTCTCTCTGGGGAGCATATTCTGCAGCAAACTGTGCCTTTTCCTGCAGGATTGCATCTTGGTCATGCTTTTAATCTTGTACATGTTTCACAACAAACTGGTGCGGGAAAATTACTCAGAGATTAAATCACACAGTATCTGATATTTTTGTCATGTAGTGCTGCAACATTGTGGGTTTTGGGGAGTAGGGCAGGAAGGTGAGAAGGGATATGTATCTCTGTCCAAGGCTTTAACAGAAAACATCAATATTTTTTTTCCAATTCCTCCTAGCTCAGGTATCATTGACATCACACTGCCTGCCATCTAAGCAGTTCTCTCTCCCTTGCTTCTGTCCCCACCAAAACTTGTCTTGATTTTTTTGTAGCCTAAATCAGGTTTAGATTGCTCACTCTTCATCACATCTCTCAATCTATAAATACTGTCTCTTCCAGCTGTCAGGTTTCCCACTAAATGAAATCTGTTTCACCCTCCATCTGTTTAGAATTTAATATTTCTTCCCCGTTCATGAAATTCTTTGTTTGCTCAATTCACGAACAGTTATCTTATCTGTAATCTTAATTAAGAGCAGCTTCTTTGATTAGACCCTTCGAGTGTTGTCGGCCTCCAGTAGAAGGTGTTGTAAAGTGCTTACCATTTTGAGACTGAATCGTCATCACATGAGTCTCTGGAATATGTATAAAACTGAATTTGGAATTCAGGGCTGGAATGTAAGTCTTCTAAATTGGTCTGCTTCAACAGTAAGCATCACTGTTTAAATAACATGAGGGTACTTCCTCTTTTACACAAAGTAAATATAGCCTGGGATTATAAATGGAGGCAAATCAGTGAAGCAGAAATCCTTTTCATAAATTACTTTTCGTTTCAAAATGTGCTTGAAGTCACTGTGTTAAGGTAGTTCAGGGTGTTGGAGAGCATTCCTGTACTATCTGTATCTGTAAGGCATGGATAGCCTTCTTCAGAAGGGGGAGACAAGGAAGGACAGGTGGTGATGTGGCCCTGTGTCAGGGAGCGCTTTGACTGTATTGGGGGTTAATGATTGTGAGGATAGATTGAAGTCTCAAGATGATTATACTTTGTTTTTGGTGGAGATTTCAACATCCCTAATGTCTACTGGAAATATGATGCAGCAGGGAGGGAACAGTCCAGGAGGTTCCTAGAGTGTGGAGGATAACTTCCTGACAGAGCTGGTGATGGAGCCAACTAGGGAAGGCATTCGGCTGGACTTATTGTTTGTGAACAGAAGACTCATGGGTGGTGAATCCACTGGGGACTATCTTGGGCACGGTGATCATCAAATGGCAGAGTTCTCAGTTGACAGAAAAGAATGGGGTCAGCAGAACTGGCAACTTGAACTTCTGGTGGGCAGCCTTTGGCCTGTTTCAGAGACTGATGGATAGAGTTGTCCCCTGGGAAGCAGTCCTGAAGGGCCAAGAAGGGAACTCTTAAAGGCATAGGGCCAGGTTGTCTGCACAGTGGGAGAGACAGAGTGTCCCTGGTCACGGGAAGAAAGGGCAGGCACTTGTGAGAACTAAAAGTTTGTTTTGAGGCTATGCAGGGAGAAAATTAGAAAGGGCAGGCAAAGCCCAATTGGTAATAAATTTGGCTTCAGATGATAAAGAAGAAATCCTACAAATAAATTAACAACAAAAGGACTAAGGAGAGTGTCTGTCCTTTGTTGGATGTAGGAGGGAACATAGTGGTAAGGGATGAGAAGGCTGAAGTACTCAATCCCTTCTTTGGCTCCAAATTTATTACTAAGACCAGTTGTTCACTGGATACTCAGCCCTTTGAGCTGGAACGTAGGGATGAGAAACAGAATGAAGCCCCCATAATCCAAGAGGAGATGGCTAGTGACCTGGTGCACCACTTAGCCCCATAGACTTGGGTATAAATAATTGGAATTATTTAGTCTGGAGAAGAGAAGGCTGAGGGAAACCCTAATTGCTCTCTATGACTACTTGAAAGAAGATTGTGGTGAGGTGGGAGTTGGTCTCTTCTTCCTAATGTCAAGTGATAACACAAGGGGACATTAACTCAAGTTAACTCAAGTTGCAACTGGGGAAGTTTAGATTGGATATTACCTAAAATTTCTTCACAGAAAGGGTGATCAGGCACTGGAACAGACTATCTGGGGAAATGGTGTCACCGTTTCTGTAGGTGTTCAAAAACCATGTAGATTTGGTGACATATTCTAATGGCCATGGTGGTGTTTTGTCAACAGTTGGACTCTATGATCCTTAAAGGACTTTTCCAAACTAAGACAATTTTATAACACTATGAATCTGAGAGTTGTCAGCACCTTTGGATATGCTGACAGTACCCTCAACATCTGAAGTTTTTACGTCACTGGTATCCTTTAGTGATGTTCAGCAGGAGCACTTCAATTAATGTTTGAGGTAGGGCCTAAGGAAAAATTGGTTAGCTGTCTTGCAGTGTGACCTGTATTGAAAGGCTGTTTGAAGTACGTGGTATTTAGCATAACAAAGGTACATTTATATACTGTTTCATTCTGAATGACTGTTGGAATTTCTAATGCTTCTGTGGCAGACACCAGCCAAAACCAATGCTGGTGAAGCTTCTGAAGGAGCAATATGATGGGATTTAACTTTTTAAAAAAAAAAAAAAACAAACAAAAAAACCCCAAAACTCTTTTCTCTGCAAGTTCTTTATCACTCCAAAAGCAACACTTGCCAAGGTGATATTTAGGTAGCACAGCAGGGGACTTGGGACATCAAGGTATGATAGGAAGAGAGGAGGCAAGAGGGTAAAGGGGAAGTTGCAGGGTGCCCCAGGTGTTGAAGTTGGGTGGGTTTTTTGCAAGTATGAGGAGACTAAAGACATGCTGCTCATGTTTGTGGGTTTTGGTACATTTTTGTACAGGGAGCATAACTGGTTATGTACTGTGACCAAGTTCTTTCCAGAGCGCATGGTGCTAAAATCGCTTCATGTCTATGGCATTCTGCCCCTCTTCTTGGTGCCTGGGAAAATGATGGAGCGGATTATCTTGGGGGCAATAACTGCACACCTGAGGGATGACCAAGGGCTCAGGTCCAGCCAACATGGATTTAGGAAGGGCAGATCCTGCCTCTCCAACCTGATCTCCTTCTATGATCAGGTGACTGCCTGGTGGCTGTGGGGAGGCCTGTGGATGTGGTCTGCCTGGACTTCAGCAGGGCCTTTGACACTGTCCCCCACAGCAAACTGCTGGCTAAGCTGTCAGCTCGTGGCTTGGATGCCAACACTCTGCGCTGGGTTAGGAACTGGCTGGAGGGCCGAGCCCAGAGAGTGGTGGTGAATGGTGCCACATGCAGCTGGAGGCCGGGCACTAGCAGTGTGCCCCAGGGATCAGTGCTGGGCCCCATCCTCTTTAACATCTTCATTGATGATCTGGACGAGGGCATCGAGTCAGTCACCAGCAAATTTGCAGATGACACCAAGCTGGGGGCTGATGTTGCTGGGTTGGAGGGCAGAAGGGCTCTGCAGCAGGACCTCGACCGCCTGCACAGATGGGCAGAGTCCAAGGGGATGGCATTCAATAAATCCAAGTGCCAGGTGCTGCACTTTGGCCACAACAACCCCATGCAGAGCTACAGGCTGGGGTGGGAGTGGCTGGAGAGCAGCCAAACAGAAAGGGATCTGGGGGTGCTGATTGACACCCGCCTGAACATGAGCCAGCAGTGTGCCCAGGTGGCCAAGAAGGCCAATGGCATCCTGGCCTGCATCAGGAATAGTGTGGCCAGCAGGAGCAGGGAGGTCATTCTCCCCCTGGACTCTGCACTGGTTAGGCCACACCTTGAGTACTGTGTCCAGTTCTGGGACCCTCAATTTAAGAAGGACATTGAGGTGCTTGAGTGTGTCCAGAGAAGGGCAACGAGGCTGGGGAGAGGCCTCGAGCACAAACCCTATGAAGAGAGGCTGAGGGAGCTGGGATTGGTTAGCCTGGAGAAGAGGAGGCTCAGGGGAGACCTTCTTGCAGTCTACAACTACCTGAAGGGTGGTTGTGGCCAGGAGGAGGTTGCTTTCTTCTCTCAGGCAACCAGCACCAGAACAAGAGGACACAGTCTCAAGCTGTGCCAGGGGAAGTTTAGGCTGGAGGTGAGGAGAAAGTTCTTCACTGAGAGAGTCATTGGCTACTGGAATGGTGGTGGAGTCACTGTCCCTGGAGGTGTTCAAGGCGAGTTTGGATGTGGCACTTGGTGCCATGGTCTAGTCTTGAGGTCTGTGGTAATGGGTTGGACTTGATGATCTTTGAGGTCTCTTCCAACCTTGGTGATACTGTGATATAAACCTTTTACTTGGATGCCATTTTCTGCATACTCAGTAAGAACTGATTATGAAACATTTCATTGAGGCTGCTAATTATGTTTGGAGTATACAAAGCACTTGGGAATGGGAAAGATTAAGAGCCTTCTAATGTACATTTTTAATAGTACTTTGAGATCAGTTATTTTCACTGTTCCACTCTTTTTCTTTCCCACTGTACAAGGTGGTTTGCTAATTCCTTCTTTTTAGTAATTTTGTTCTCTCAAATACAAAGAGAAAAGGTAAATATTTTGAAAGGAAATGCAAGATACCATTCTGACAAGCACAGAAACTGGCAGGAAGGCTGCTGTGCTTTTGAAGGCAGTGAGTGTCTGCAGTTAATTTTAACTCATTTTACAGTTGACTTGCTTCCAAGCTGATGGTTTTGTAATAACTTTATACCAGCTTCAAACAGAAGCAAGAATTCAGCTAGACTTTATCCAGCTGCAGATGTACTGGCTGCACATGTTGATAGCCTTTTTGTTGTTTGACAGTCACTGACTTATTAGAAGAGCTTCATTCTAATATCCAACGCGTACCTACCTTGAGATTGTGTCCCCCTGTTCTGTTGCTGGGAGACCAACCACGACCTGGCTACAATCTCCTTTCAGGTAGTTGTAGACTGCAATGAGGTCTCTGAGCTTCCTCTTTACCAGGCTAAACAACCCCATCTCCCTCCTCTCCTCACAGGACGGTGCTCCAGGCCCCTCACCAGCTTCGTCACCCTTCTGTAGACACATTCCAGTCCCTCAACATTTCTCTTGAACTGAGTGGCCCAGAACTGGGCACAGGACTCAAGGTGTGGCCTGACCAGTGCTGAGGACAGGGGAAGAATAACCTCCCTTGTCCTACTGGCCACATGCTTCCTGATACAGGCCACGATGCCATTGGCTCTCCTGCCCACCTGGGCACAATGCTGCCTCATGTTCAGCTGCTATCTACCAGTACCCCCAGGTCCCTTTCTGCCTGGCTGCTCTCCATGCACTCTGTCCCCAGCCTGTAGCGCTGCTTGGGGTTGTTGTGGCCAAAGCGTAGAACCCTGGAGAACCCTGCACTTAGCCTTGTTAAATCTCATCCCATTGGCCTCTGCCCACCAATCCAGCCTGTCAAGGTCCCTCTGCAGAGCCCTCCTTACTTCCAGCAGATAGACACCTGCTCCTAACTTGGTGTCACCAGCAAACTTACTGATGCTGGACTCAATCCCCACGTCCAGATCATCAATAAAGATATTGAACAGGATTGGGCCCAACACTGATCCCTGGGGCACATCACTATGGACTGGCTGCCAACTGGATGTGGCACTGTTCACCACCACTCTCTGGGCCTAACCCTCCAAACCAGTTCTTGACCCATATCAGAGTGAATCTGTCCAAACCATGAGCTGCAAGCTTTGCCAGGAGCTTGTTGTGGCAGATTGCGTCAAAAGCTTTGAGGTCCAGGTAGACTACATCCACAGCCTTCCCCACATTCACCAGGCAGATAACCTGGTCATAAAAGGAGATGAGGTTGGTCAGGTAGGACCTGCCCCTCCTAAACCTATGCTAGCTGGGCCTGATCCCTTGGCTGTCCTGTAAGTGCTTTGTGATGTCACTCAAGATGACCTGTTCCATAACCTTGCCTGGCACTGAGGTCAGGCTGACAGGTCTGTAATTTCCCAGTTCCTCCTTCCAACCCTTCTTGTGGATGGGCACCACATTGGCCAGCTTCCAGTCTTTGGGGATCTCTCCAGTGAGCCAGGACTGTTGATAAATGACAGAGTTGCTTGCCCAGCTCATCTGCCAGCTCTCTCAGCACCCTAGGAATGATCCCATCTGGTCCCATGTGATGGCCGACTCTCACTGTGTGCTGTTGAATCAAAGGCTATATTTGAGGTGCCCTCGTTTATTCACACAGCCACTAGGTTTAACAAAATTCATAGAGCCAGAGTGTCTTTTTTAAATCACTGTCACTCTTACAGATTTTATGGAAATCTCCAACAAATTCAAAAGGCTTGAAGGCTTGGGGAAGAGTGGCTGGGAAGCTGCCTGGCAGAAAAGGACCCGGGGTTGTTGATTGAGAGCTGTCTGAATACAAGCAAGCAGTTGTGCTCAGGAGGCCCGAGGATTCCTCTCTTCTGTCAGGAGTAGTGTGGTCAGCAGGTCTAGGGATGTGGTTATACCCCTCTTCTCAGCACTGGTGAGACCAAACCTCAAGTACTGTGTTCAGTTTTGAGCCCTTCACTGCAAGAAAGACATTGAGGTATTGGAGCATGTCCAAAGAAAAGTAACAAATCTGATTAAAGATCTAGAGAACAAGTATTGTGACAATACTTGTTGGCTGAGGGGAGACTTCATTGTCATTGCCCTTTGCAACTATCCTGAAGGAGGTGGTGGGGACATGGTCAATCTCTTGTCACATGCAACAAGTGATGGGACAAGAGGAAATGTCCTCAAGTTGTGCCAAGGGGAGGTTCAGGTTGGATGTTAGGAAATATTTGTTCACAGAAAGGGTTATCAAGCACTGTTACAGCCTGGCCAGGGAAGCCAGGAGTCACCATCACTGGAGGTATTTAAAAGACATGTGGATGTGGTGCTTTGGATGTTGCTTAGTGGTAGTGGCTTAGCATTAGTGGTGGGATTGCAAGCTCTGAGTGAGTGGCTGTACTCAATGGTCTTGAGAGTCTCTTCCAATCTCAAGAGTTTTATGATTCTTAAAAAAAAAAAAAAAATCATAAGTGGGACATTGATAGCCAAATGTAGACAAAACATTTTCTCATAAACCTGTATCTTTAAGAGACCAGGCTGAGTATGCTGTTAATCTCAGAGGGGTTCATAGAAGAGCTACAGGAAAGTTGAAGACCTAGTAAATATCTCAGTGAGTGAGCACTTGAGTTATGCAGGAATAACTTCAAAATGATGAAACCATAGTATGCATGATACTCAGAGGAGTGTCCTGAGTATGTGGTTGCTCTTTCTTACCACAGCGATACCCACTGGTTGGAAGCTGAAATTAATGAGAAGAAAATCTAGTGGGAAATTAGCAGTAAAATATGTTTTTCCATTTTTTTTTTCTTTTGAGTCATGATAATTAATCAGTGAACAGTTTCCTGTAGAACATTGTAAGAATATCATCGTCTCTTTGAGTCCTTCAAGTGTTGCTTTGTTTTGATAAGGTGCTCTGAATATGCATTAGGCGTCCTGAACTTGTTGCATAACTTGACTAAGTGAAGTCTTTCATTGCTGTCTTTAAAAGCAGACTACATGATGCCAATGATCCCTTTTAGTCCTAAAATACAAGGTAAAAACGTAATGCAAGTATGATCTATTTGTGCAATAACTGAATGTGGGCTGGTAATTACAGCTGGTTATTCCAGAATGTCTACCTGACCATGCTCTGATTCTCATCTTGTTCTCCCCTAAGAAGATCTGAAATGACAGGACACTAAAAAAATTCTAGAGTACTTAGTTTACTTTTCTTTTCTTTTCTTAATACCAGGGATCTTAATACTGTACAGACAACAGTATGGCCACTACTTGGTGAAACAGAGCCTCCTTTAGATATCATAGGATTTAGCTGAGCCTAGGACATGACTGACCTTTCAGGGTAGAAAGTAAAATGGGGCAGTGTCAGCAGAAAGTGTTTGCAATGTGTGTTATGCTTTGTTCCTAGTAGGGTATCAGGTTTGCCATTCTGATGTGCTGTCATTGTGCAGGAAATCTCAGCTGATGCATCATCCTATGCAATTGGTCATGGTATTTTGTCTCCCATTAAAAGTCCATGCCTTCCTCTCCAGACACCACCTTAGTATAGCTCTGTTAATGAATTGGAAGGAGACCATCATTCAATGTTGATTTTTCTGGAGCATTACCTATAAGAGAGTACTCGTGTGTGTTTATAGATGAGAAGGCTTCAAGTGGGATCATTATAGGCGAGTCTTTTCCTAACACCTTGAAAATAGTGGAGAGCCTTAGGAGTCATGTGCTTTGCAGCTGGGGTTTCAGTGTGAAAAAAAAATTAAGTAAATGAAATTCTGAAAGTCTGATCTCTCTGCTGTTTGGGTAACTAAAGGTGACTCCACAATTCTGCCTCATGCCTTTTTACATTCTTGGTGTATCTGAATGCTGATTTGGATCAAACATTTATGTCCTTTTTAAGTAAAATATACTCTTTGTGAATATAAAGTCTTAATTCTGTTAAGTACCTGATAGTGTGTGATGTGTTGTTTGGGTGGTGGTTGTGTTTTTTAACTCCCCTAATGTTTTACTGTATTGCCTGTAATCACAATGAAATATATTAACAACTTTTTAGTTACCTAAATCTAGAAAACATCAAGTTATCAATAGTATTTCCTGAATTCCAGTTGTAGAGCATTCTCGTAACTGTGACACAATTTGTACAACCTTAGCCCAATTCTCTTGCCAAAGCGAATCCAATGCATCAGTGTTACTTTGGAACTCTCAGTTGGCAACTTAGCTGCCAACAGGTTTCAGTAGTGGTGATGAATCAACTTAATTTGAATTCCTTAATGAAAATATTGCAGATATAGGAAGGTCTCTGCCCTTTAATAATAAGTATTGTTAATCGTGATCCTAGATTGTCTGATTATTCACATAAATGTAATCAAAAGTTGTTCTGAGTTGGTTTTAGTTGTTGTTTTTTAAAGCATTAACATTTCCACCTCCCTCAGGTGTGCTAAGGCATGCTCAATGCAGAAGGTGTAGCCTTCATGCAGTGTTTGAAAGCACCTTCGATTATTTCCTAGGTGCACAAATAATTTTATTTTTTAAAAAACGGATCTATTCTTTTTTTGGTTTGCATTTAATTTAGAAAGATGTATTTGCTGGTATAATACATTTAGTTAAATATGTGATATGAGAATCTACATGAAAGATTCTGGGCAATTGAGAAATCATCATTATATTTGGACTGGGTAGGGAAGAGAAGAAGCTATCTGTGCCACCAACAGGATGGAAATCCAACCCTCATTAAACCATCTCATTCACTTGCCTTCCTTTGCTGTCTGCACACCTTGTCCCCCAAAAGTTAAGGAGATTTGATCCATGCTCTCAGCTGATGGATTCCCTTGGCCTAAGAGTTCAGGGTTATTATGCACTGTGGTTTGAGTGTGTTAAGTCATAAGATTTAGATACTTTCCTCTAGTCTGGTGTATTTCACACTCTCTTGGTTGTTACAGATGTCTTATCTGTTCAGGTCGCTTACCAGTATATCCATATTTGTTGTTAAAATACTACTATATGTCCAACCTGGGATAGTTGTTTGGCTTGACTGTACTCAGCACTTCAGGAGAAAACCCTTACCAGCTAGGTAGGAACCCCCTAAGTAAGCTAAGAACATGCTGCTTCTCTTTGGATGTTCTGTTTCTTCTAAATTAATACCCACCCATGTTCCCCTGGGGTACCTTATTTCCTTCTCTCCTATAAGTTCTTTAAAACTTCTAGTGTTAGTCTTTTACCTTTTTACTTCATAAATGGATCCCTGTCAGTAGGCTTAAAAGTTGGTTGTGGTTTCTTTTTTTCTTTGTCTGACCTCTTAGTGATTTCTTGGTAACTTTTGCCCTGCCAAGTATCACACGCTGTATTTGGGATGAATTCAGTCACTGTGAAGTTAGCTTCTTAATTTTGTCTTCCTTCTTGTCATATGGTTATCAGTCCATGTCATAGTTGTATATATTTGTGGCTCCACTGCCTGGCAGAGGGGAAAAGCCAGGATCTGCTCATGCAGCTTGTTTGGTTTGCTTGTCATAGAATGGAATTGAGCTCTGGAGATCATCTAGTCCAGCCTCCCTGCTAACACGGTTGTGCGTAGGTCAGGTTACACAGGACCATGCCCAGGTGGGTTTTAAAAATCTCTGGAGAAGGAGACTCCATAATCTCTCTAGAGAGCCTGTTCCAGTGCTCTGTCACATCCTCACATTAAAGAAGTTTCTCCTTAAATTCAAATGAAACCTCCTGTGTTCCAGTTTGTACCCACTGCCCCATGTTGTATCTCTGGCTACCACTGGAAAGAGCTAAGCTCCTTCTTCATGACCTCCACCCTTTAGATGTTTATATGCATTTATAAGATTCTTCTCTCAATCTTCTTTTTTCTAGGCTGAACAGCTGCAGGTCTCTAAGCTTCTCCCAGTACAAGACATGCTCCAATACCCTAATCATGCTCATGGCCCTCTGTTGGACTCTCTCCAGTAGTTCTCTGTCCTAATGTGCTCATGCATATATACAAAGAAATGCAGACACTACCTGAAAGGTAGAGAGATTGTGCTGTGTTCCAGCAGCACCTTCTTGGGAACAAGTTAAACTTGGACAGACCTTGAAATTGGAAAGTCAGAAATCATTGCAGCTTGCTGCAGATAAACACTGAGTATCCTGTGTAGCACACTGTGTCTCTTCTTCAGACCAACCTGTGTTTCCAAGCAAAGAAAAACAACGTGGGAGATTTTCGTTGCTGGCTGGCTTCATTGTGTAGAAACCTTTCTGTGTCTGACTCTCATGCTGCCTTTTGGTATTTGGTCTTTTTTCTTCCTTATCTGTCTGTGCAGACAGTATCTCTTTTGCTTCCATTTAATGTTGCCGTAGGCCACAGTCATCTCAGCTAAAGCTGTTGACTGGGCTCTAATCGTTTACCACATGTTGTAATTGTCTTTCTGTGCTTCACTCCCCTTGTGTTCCTCACCACTATGCTTTAGTGCAAATGCTTCTGTAGCTAGTATGGTATGTGGACCCATTCCTGGATTTCCTGCCATACTGCATCAAATTAAAATTTCTTCATTTTCCCTACAAGAACCAGTAGAGTACTGCCATTAAACAGACTTAACCTTTCCTGATTCTACTTTTTTTGTGCCTGTCTGTATGTTGCTGTTCTCTTACAATTTTTACATGCTTTTTGCTTTGCCACAACTTTGGTTTGGACCTTCTGTCTCCTGAAAATGAGCGTGTGCTCAAAAGAACTCCTTCTCCTTACTTACCCTTTCTCTTTACTCTCCCATTGTTCAGCTGTTGCTCTCTGTTTATAACAGAGGTTGCAAGTCTGAGACTAAGGCAGAAGGAAATGATGATGTCAGTGCCAGTAAGAGTCACTAAATCAGTGAGTTCAAAATTTCATCAAGCTTGTGCCTTTGTGTCAAGGCCTCAGGGCACTGTCACAGAAAATAATTTAAGCGCTTTTTTTTTTTTTTTTATTTATTAACCTAACTAAAAATTTATCTGAAATGCCTTTTAGGAAGATTGCAACTCTTCTGTAGTTGACTCATAAACTGGCTTAACTGCTCATGGATTAACTCCTTGTCCTGTGAGAACAGAATGGCTGACACCCACTTTTTAATCACTTTATTTAGTACAGAGTACAGATGGTACTCTGAAAATGTGTGGGTTTAAAAGTCTCTCTAGAGCTGATGTTGGGAAGCAAATTAGATGTTTTGAACTGTAGCATGGAGGACAGCTCTCTTATACATAGCATGTGATTTTTTAAAAAAAAATTATTAAGAAATGGTTAGATGTCTACTGACATGAGAAAACTTTGCAGTTTATTTGGAGTGTTAGTGGTTTTAGGGATGTATAAATATTGGCAGTATTTCTTTCTTATGTTTACCAAAATTTTTTTTGGTGTTGTCTGCAGTTTTACTGTAATATCTTCAATATTATTTGGTTTTGATTGGGGATGCAGGGGTTGTGCTTATTAGCTTTCATTTTCTTCTTGTGTGTTCTTGCTTGGCTTTGTGTGAATATTTGCTTCTGTTTTGTTATAACATTTCTTCATTAAATACCTGGGAAAGAAATTGTTGCTCAAACATTACAGTCAATTCCTTTTCCTCTGCTGTGGCTGAGGGAGATCACCATTAACCCTTGTGTTAACAAGAAGTGTGTACTGTGACAGAGATGTTGCACATACAGAACTTTCCAGTTAAGACCAAAAATTTGTGTGCTACATGAAGCTACAAAACCTGTTGTAAGTTACATCAAGAAGGACACATGTCCACAACAGCAGAAGCTTAAGAACATGTTTAAATGCTTTGCTGGGCTGCAACTATTCTGAACGTAACTGGGAATGGGACAGAGTGGGGTTGCAGCTATAAGCTCAGAGTCTCAAGGTTTTGGAGGCTATTATAAAGACAAAAATCAAAATAGTGTTCTGCACAGCCTATTCCCCTGACCTGCCTAAGTTTCAGAAGCTGTAATGGGATTGGCTTGGAGTGTATAATGTACTTGGTAAATAAATCTTTCAAAGCCAGTGCATCAGATACTGTACTGCCTTTATTGAAGGGAATACACAGTGAACAAAATTCTGGTCCCAGGTAAAGTGCCATTTGTTCGAATAGGACAGGATTTCCTTTAAAACCACTTTGTGACAAAGTGAATTGTCATTTGAAGAAGGGGGGGAAGTAGNCATACAAAGACTACAGGACACTGTTGGTGTTCCTAAAAGAGGTTTTTTTTCCTGGAGAGAAGGGTAAAAGAAGATGGAAGTATAGATCAGAGAGAAGCAGTGACCTGAGGCTTAGGTAAAGCCTTTGATTTCAGGTTTCCTGAAGGGGTTAAAAAAAAAAATGTACTGAGGAAATACCTTGAAAAATTCAGATGATAAAGCACAAAGGTATTTTGTTCAATATGGCATTATCTACTTGAATATTGTTCCATCTTTTCCCCAATCTGTTCTTACCAGAAGTGGTCAGAAGTCTCCAGGCGCTACACAGTGCTGTAGCACTTTGTATCTGAGTAGGACATAAGATGAAGGTGAACCAGGCCACCTTACTGTGGGGAAATTCCCAATAGGTTGCAACCTCTTTCAGAGGAAGCTGGTCTCTTCCCAGTACAAAAAGTATGCAGGTCGGAAGAGTAATAGGAAATCTTGGTTTGTATGAGTAGATCATTTGTACAAGTAGGTCAAGTCAATGAATTGGCATTTCTGAAATCTTTTACTAGAGTCCACTTACTGGGAGTGGGCATGATCCTTTGCTTCAAAAGTTTATCCATAGGAGAAAGGCTTGACTTGGTACATGGATATAGTCTTCTAGTCTCCTTGTTCCCTGGGGATAGGGGCAAGGCAGAGCCAGAGTATGGATTGACAAAGAAATGCTGAGGAGATTGGGACAAATTATCTTATTGTATTCAGTAATTGAATTGGAGCGTAATTGAAACCAGGACTGAGTAAATTTAGAAAAGTTTTGCCTTTTTACAGAAGAAACAGGCCACTTGAACAGTTTATTGGAAAAAAAGGAGTTGTGTTTATGTGAAGTTCTGAATGAAGATCCAACCGATTACTTTAAGGGGGAAATGCAAGTTTTCTTTGAAGAAGCACTAACAGCAGTTCAGAAGTAACATTTGTCAGACATTGTCTCAGAGTATGTCTGGTAAGAGATGAAAATTTCTGAGAGTAGTCATATGGTGACACACTGTCTTGGCCTCCAGAAATATGATTCAAGGAATTTCTGAGCTAGATGTAGTTCCTCTCTGCTTAGTAGTGAAGGATGCAGATACATCCAGGCAAAGCCCCCCCTAAAACAGATGAATGACTGGTTTATCAAGGTATTAGTCACATACAGATTGAGGGAATAAGGAGGAGATCTGGGACCCATACCTGTTTGCAGTGGAAAACAGCGAGTCAGTTCACTGGTCTGAGAGTAGCTGCCACATACCAGCACAACTGCAAGGCTGACCAAGATGCACATGGAAGTCTATCATGCAGCATTATCTCAAAGTTTCTCTTAACCGCAGAGAATGAGTAAGGAACGCAGATAATGATGCAAGGGTGCACTGAAAGATAAGGATATTTAAGAATGAACTGAATGGGGCAAGGAAAGGAGAAACACCACTTTACAGTCAAATTAGAGGAAAAGACTGGACTTCTCTAATGATATTAATCTTTAACTTCTTATTTTGTGTCCTGAGAAACCTGTTCCTGAAGGGAGACTATTCGGAGGTGCTCCATTACCCCTAGCAGACAGGGTACTCAGCACAGTATGTGTTACAAGGTGACTGTATAAACGGCAGAAAAAAATGGTGGGAGGGGTAGGGAAAGATACTCAAAGAGACATCAAGTAACTCACACACCCAGCACTTACCAAACAAGTACTTAGCATAAACCAAAAATGCATTGTTTTGATGACAGTTCTGACAAATCTGCCCGAAGTTCGCTTTTAAGTTCATGCTTCTCTGTGTGGTTAGACCTATCTCACAAAGTACTGAATGGTGGAGAGATAATTAGATGACTGGAGCAAGCAGTGGGGAGGAGGTATCTTGTCTTTGAAATGACACAGAAGAACCTGAGTACAGCCCAAAAAATACACATGTGAGATGGGACAAAGCTTCAAGATGAAGAAAAGCAAGAGAGGTGGAACAAGTGGAGGCTGGAAATAGAACATTAATAAGCTGCATCAGTAAACTTGCCAAGTGTTAAGATTGAGTCCAGGAACCCAGTCTGTATGTGAAAGCAATTAAAATACATGGATTATGTACAGTGATGCAAAGATATATATTTATTTTCTTTTAAGGAGTCACAGTGAGAAAATAGTCTTGATAAAAGAGAATGGGAGCAATGAACTGTTCCCTGTCTTAGGCTGAAACCGGGGGAAGAGCTGAGCCTGGCTAGGTGCGCTGAAAGTGATGCAATCTGCAGTAACAGCAAATATGGATGCATATTTTAAGAACAGTTAGATTCCTTCTGGTTTCTTTGTGACTGTTTTTGAGTTGGTTGTCCATTTTGTGCACAAGGATGCTGATGACACATGTACATCCTGAACTCATCAGAAAACATTTAATGTTTTGGTTTTGTTTTGGTTTGTTGTTTTTTTGTTGGTTTTTTTTTCCCTTTGCAACTCAAGGAAGGGGCGTGGAACACCCACAACCTTGAATCATCCCCATATTACTTGCCAGGATTAAGTCTGGTTATGAGTATGATTGTGTAGGGGCTGTCTCAGGTATTACAGCCTGTAACTCCAAGCAGCTCACATCTGACAGTACAGGCATTCCCTCTGCCTCTAGTCTTTGTTACTTCTTTTTTCCTCCCCCTGCTTCCCTCTCGGCTTCTGTAATCATGTAGTACAAAGGCAAGAGGGCATGTTCATGGTGTATGTGGGTTTGAGGTTTTCTTTTAACCCTCTGGGAATTTTCCATAGCTTATTTACTCTTGTGAAGGTTTGGTCATGAACCACATTGAAAACTGAAATGTCTTGTTCCTTGAAACCTGTTTGTTCTATAAACCACAAACAAAATAGTGAGCCAGCTGCATTAAGTGTTTCCCCATATGACCCAGCACTAACCTTAACCAGCCCAGCCAGGCTAGCTTCAAGGAATGGCTCACCCTGCCCCAGCTGGGCTCGAGACAACTAATGATCAGAAACTGTCAGTTAGGCAGAAAAATTCTAGCAGCTACCAGCGTTTTTCCTCTGGGGCCTGGTGAGTGGACCTGTTATTCTTGCATGATCTTGATTGCCAAGGCTTTTTTTTTTTTTGTATCCTAGTACACATACGTTAAATTAGTTCTATAGATTACTAGAACAAAGGCATTTAAATTTTACTGGCTTTATTCACTACTTTCAAGTGTGCCCCACCCCTTTCTCCAGCTTTTTATTGTACATTTTTTTGTATGTTTTTCCATCTAATCCAGATAGGAACTGTCAGTCTTAATAACGTGATACCCATATGGCAGAACCGAGGCTCCATTGTATCATGTCTGAGCAGCTAGAATATTGGGCTCTCCAGTTCAGTGGGCACAGGGATCTTACTTGAAAGAGTCCAATGGAAGGCTACAAGGATGATTAAGGGACTGGAACACTGCCTTATGAGGAGGGCATTTTAACCTGGAGAAGAATAATAGGAGATTTAATAAATGTTTATAAATATCTGAGGGCTGGTTGTCAAGAAGAAAGGGCCAGCCTCCTCTCACTTGTGCCCTGTGATAAGGCAGGGGGCAATGGATGTGAACTACAGCACGGGAAGTTCTGTAAGGAATTGTAAGAACTACTGCAAGGGTCACAGAGCACTGGAACAGGCTCCCCAGAGAGGTTGTGGAGTCTCCTTTGCTGGAGGTTTCCAAGACCTGTCTGAATGTGTTCCTGTGTGACCTGCACTAGATTATACGGTCCTGCTCTGACAGGGGCGTTGGACTCAAAGATCTACAGAGGTCCCTTCCAACCCCTAACATCCTGTGATCTGTCATTTTGTTCTAGCTCTTCTCTTCTTTGGCAATTAAAGTCTATATTTTGGTACCAACTTGAAAGAGAAGGGATGTTAATTTACCTAGGAGATCTCCTGTGACTGAAGAAAATGGCCATAGCTACAGCAGCTCTAGGATTACAATTTCCTGCAGCTAATGAGGATGTACTAACATGAGTGGACCAGGCCTGTGCCTTGTTGAATTTTGTTGTCTCATTTCCTGGAATGCTTGGTAGGATATAAGAAGCATAATGAGCTTCTCTCCAGACATAGCCTTTTTTTCTCAAAATCCTGTCTTTAGTCTTTTGCCTGCTTTCTCCAACATCCTTAAACAATAGCTACTCACCTGAGAGGCTTGGGATGCTGTTTATGTCTGCATCTGTTTCCTGTTTTCCCACATTTTGTTTCTTTCAAGGTTGTTTTTGCTTTTCTTATTCCAACCACACACAAAGGAATGTCTTACTCTTAAGTCATCATGACTGTATGAGAACATCTGTGTATTTCGTTGTGGTGGGCTTGGGGATTTTTTTGTTTTGGGGTTTTGTTTTTTTTTTCTTTATCCAAAGCACATAAAACCTGTCTTGTTGTGTTAAAGGCCCTGCTGGTGTAGCTTAGTAGCGTTTCTAATATTTGCTGGTGAGTAATATTTCAAATATGGTATGATTGCTCTAGTGTTACACCCTTCACAATCAGCAATTAGGACTTCCCTGAGCTGGGGGTGGCTTTTGGACCATTAGGCTTTAATAGCTGTCTACAAACCTATAAATCCATGTATTTGTCTAGTCCTGGTTTGAATCCAGGTATACTTTCCAGCGTCCAGTTCTGCTGCCCTCATTATAGGAAGGTAATGGACCTGACGGAGCACGAAAATGATCAGAGGGTTGGAGCACCTCTATTATGAGGACAGGCTGAGGGAGCTGGGGTTGTTCAGTCTGGAGAGGAGGAGGCTCCAGGAAGACCTAACAGCAGCCTCCCAGTACCTGAAGGGGACCTACAGGAAGGATGGAGAGAAGCTGTTTACAAAGGTCTGAAATGACAGGACTAGGACCAATGGGTTCAAGCTTGAGAGAAGATTTAGATTTCATGTTAGGAACAAGGTCTTTACTGTGAGGGTGGTGGAGTGCTGGAACAGGTTGCCCAGGGAGGTGGTTGAGGTACCTTCCCTGGAGACATACGAAGTGAGGCTTGACAGGGTTCTGGGCAACCTGATCTAGTTGAGGATGTCCCTGATAACTTCAGGGGGGCTGACTAGATGACCTCTAGAGGTCCCTTCTGGCCTGGACCATTCTATGATTCTATGATTAAGCTGACTTCATAGAATCCAGTTACTCCAGGATCAAGCTCTACCCAGCTACAGACTTAGCAACTTCTCCAGGGAGGTGGTGGAGTCACCATCCCTGGAGGTGTCTAAAAGGGAGGGTGGGTGAGGCACTTAAAGCCATGGTTTAGTTAATTAGAAGGTGTTAGGTGATAGGTTGGACTCGATGATCTCAAAGGTCTTTTCCAACCTAGTTAATTCTGCGATTATGAAGACAACCTTGATCCTAGGTAAAAATGGTGCTCACATGAAAACTAAGGAATATCTATTTGGTTTTGGCCTCCACAACATCCCATGGCAGTAAGTTTTGCAATTTCATCACACATTGTGTATGCAAAGTACTTACTTTTGTTTAAACCTGCTGTCTGGTAATTTCATTATGTGCCCCTTAACATTTCCTCATAATGTAAGAATTCTTTACACCATTCATGAGTTTGTAAGCTGCTCATGAATGGATAAGTTGTTTTCCAAGCCGGGGAGTACAAACCTGGGAGAGGCACAAACCATTAGAAGTTATCTCGTTCTTCATACATTTTGCAGAGCACACACAACTGAAGATGCAAGTGCCCAATCATTTATGTTGCTGTATTCTCTCCAACCAGCTAATTATAATTTGTTGTCTTTTAACCATTTCTGATGTGATAGTGATGGAGGGCTGTCCACAGAAAATGTTACAAATTCTTTTGTGGCAATACCAGAAGAGATCAAATCATTGTGTACATTGTGTAGTTAGGGTATGCAGATTTTCATGTGTCAGTGGCTTAATGCTTTCCTTCGTTCAGATTAATCCGCCGTGCTATTGTGTAGTGATTTATAAGCTCTGCATGTCCTCGAGTATAGATCATGGCGTCTGAGATCGCTTTCCGTTGTCTGAATATCCTTGAAAGGACTGTGCTTGTTCAAACAGGAACCATACACTCTCTGAACATGCTTTCTGTGTTTAAATTTCACGTAGTTCTTCCTACATCTAGGTTAATAATTAAATGCCGTGTAAGGGTTATGCAAATTAAGAGCTTTGTGAGCGTGTTATTGGGGGCTGTCTGCATTAAGCAAATTTTCTAGTATTTGTTCTGCAAGATCATAGGTGTGAGAATCCATTTATGAATG
Source organism: Eubucco bourcierii (assembly GCA_013396675.1). Classification (NCBI taxonomy): domain Eukaryota; kingdom Metazoa; phylum Chordata; class Aves; order Piciformes; family Ramphastidae; genus Eubucco; species Eubucco bourcierii. The sequence continues at coordinate 62,284 of VWZE01005073.1, read as the reverse complement.
TAATGTATCACTTCAACTGCCTCTGTGTCCCCCTAGTGTGATCTTCAATCTTCATTTACTTCTAATACTGTGTGAACATAGATTGTACCTCCTTTGGTGGTGCAAAGTATTGGTGCAAATTATTTTTTTCCTCCCTTTACAGACCTATTTTTATATTGTGTAATTTAGGTGTATTTGATGTCCACATCATATTTTAGCAAACTACTTGCATTGTGGATAAAATTGTGCAAATGTCTGTTACTGGGTTTTTCCCTGGTTCTGTTTGTTTGCTGCTTTGTTTTAAATTATTTTTGTGTGTGTGTCAAGGCTGCTGGCATTCAAAGTAATAAAATGGGTCTTAATATCTCTGCAGATTTGTATAGCACCTAGAAATTTGCAAGGTAATTGAAACTGCAAGTATAGTACTATTCACCTGATCAAATAGCATCAAGAGTTTGTCTTCACCAAAATTTTTCAGCTGTAATTGTGTAAGTGCATCAGCCCAACAGGCTTTCCTGTTGGAAGCAGAACTTCCAGGAGGGAGAGTCCTGTCAAGTGGCTTGTCTGCCTTTGTTTCCAATTGGTGCAGCATTCCTCTGTAGGTTTTAACTTGTGAAACATTAAATGGCTTGGGTTTTGTTTGGTTGGTTTTTTTCTACTGGTTCTGGAGATTGTGTTGGATAATGAAAAAATGTTGAAATAGGACTGTGGCAGTGGTACATTTCTTACCGTGGCTTTCAGCAAACCCAAATTTGTTCCATTTTGTCCCTCTGTCTCTTTGACTTGTTCAGTGCAGAGCTGCTAAATGTTCCTTCTATTTTGCTATTTTAAAGTTTTATAGAGAAAGATGACTGTTGTAATGTCTTCTAGTGTGTGGTTAACTCACCTGTACAAATAAGCCCATGCCAAACCTTATCAGAAGCACCGGGGCCTTCAAGAATGTGTTCTGAGAAATTACTTGACTACCGCTATGATCTGTCTTTGAATCTTTTGTTACAGAAGTGAATTCTGGTTTGTTTTTTTGGTGAATAAGTTGTTGCAGAACGCTGAAGTGCTGGCAGCTCCCATCTTGACAGCAGACTTGTATTTCATGAACCTTAAGTTGTTGTACTTCCATAAGAAGAATCCTTTGAATTAAAGTTTCTCTGTAATTAAACACCATTTTTTACTTCATTCAAGTTAGTATTTAAGACCAAAATGTGTTTTCAAATTTAGGTTTAAATTAAAGACTCATGCTTAGTGACATTTCAGTTCCCTCACTTAAAATATTAAGAAAAGGGAACAAAATGGAAAATGCACTACTTTTATTTTCATTCCAGTCTTTTCCCATTTAACTGATTTGTCTGAATTTTCTTATTTTCTAGAGTTTTAGAGTGCCAAGGGCTACCTATTGTGAACGGGCAATGTGATCCCTATGCCACCGTTACCTTAGCAGGACCCTCCAGGCAAGTATTGCATTTACAAGGGCTTCCGTTTTATAAGGGTGACTTCTGTTTCCTTTGTCTATTAGAAATTTGCACTCTCAGATGGACAGATGGGTTGGGTGTATTTAGACACCACTAGAATATGTTAAGTGTCAGCATTTGCTTGTATGAACTAGGGAGTTATACTAGACTAATTTGAGGCTTGTTTCAGTTTTGGTTTACGTAAAGGTCTGAATAATCCTTGAATAATTTAAATATCCTGGAGTATGTCATTTGTGGTTAGGTTTAATTTGTGCGTCTTTTCACCTCACAGTTGGAGGCCAGTTTTTGAGCAAATTTCCTACCTAATTTTGAGCAGAGGCAGAAGAAAAAGCTGAATACATCAACACCTTGCATGGCATGCACATTTGTATGTGAATATTTTCGCTTTCAAGGAGTAGTGAATTAATTTGTATGTTGAAAGCCCTAGGTGCCTCAATCCTGTAATTTGATATATGTGGGCAGAACAGCATGGATGACATTTGGAATGAGGTTGTAGTAATGAGATTCTACATAATAGTCCTCAGCTTAAATTTGGAATTAAATTTTCCTGTTCCATTATAAAAAATATTCCCATGCTGTTGGATGTCACTGTTTTGTTTTTGCTTATCTAGAGTCATCTTCTATGTCTGTGTCATGTTAGAAACAAACCAGCTGTGCTGTGACCATAAAGAATCTGATTTGGTAGCTTGGGTTATTCATAATATTTTACAAGAATTTATTGAAAATACTGTCAATAAGGTGCATTCCTGACAAATACTTAGCTTGCATACAGAGGAGTCTTTGAGACTGGTGTGTATTCTTCATCTCTGTCTAGGTGTGTTATGCCTTATCTCCATTAATAAGCTATGTATTTGAGTTTTATACTTTGATGTTTTAAGCCTGTAACTTGTTTCAGATGATACTGGGTCATGATTACTGAAACTGTAAAGAGATTTTTGCCTAACTTCTTGTAAGTTTGGACATTCAAGGATGCCTTTGCTTGCTTCCCTCAGTCCCCCAGTCTAAATAATGTATGACAACTGGTAATATATTTCCCATCAGAGTAAGGAACATAGCCTCATCCTATTCCTATCTGTTCTTTTAGTGGGGGGAGAAGTCTTGCCTCCTATCTCTAGCAAGCAGCATGCAGCTTGTTCTCATCCACTGCTTTGTAATTGCCCAATAATTGTGCTTGTCTTAATCACCTCCCCTTCTACATCCTGCCTCCCACTCCCCTCCCAGGTGGGTTTATCAGTAAAGAGGTTGATTGGCAAGTGTGACTGATGGGATGGGATAGGCAATCTGCCCTACGTCCTGGAGGCGATTAGCCTCTCTTATCTCTCAGCTTCTCCTAGGAATAGTGGGATATCCTTAATCTGTACATCATTCTACTCTCTGGATTTTTCAATGTCTCTACTTTTTGAGTAGGAAAGCTGCTTTATTCTGCTACTGTTCAACAAACGTGCTGCTGTTCATTGTGTGATTTGTACTCAGAACCATCAGACTTCTGGACCAAACCTTCCTGTTTTCTGCCTGTGTTATAGATGGAGAAACATTCTGTAGTGGTGCACTGGCCCACGTCAGTCACACAGGAAGCCTGTAGCTGCACTGGGAATTAGACCCAGCTTTATGTGACCTCTGTAAAAGAGTACACAGAGTTGTGTGGTTAATATAAGCAGTTACTGGCAATCTAAGCCGCTTTGCTGCATGAGAAATGAGGGATAGATTCTGGGATGAAATGATTAGTAGGTCAGTTTTCCAGATGTGCCTCTCCATCTGGGTCTGTTTTATCTACGGCTGCAGAGCTGTAGGGGAGGATTGGTGACACAGGACAACAGAGAGCTTTTCTCTTGTATATAACAAGAGCAAATCAAGCATAGGTTCATAACATTTGGAAATCATCACACAGCTGTTGGCTGGCCTGTTAGAAATGCATTGACTGGCTCTAGCTCAGTGCAAAGCAATTAGATGGTTGTATTCTAAAAGGCAGATGGCACTATCCATAGAGAATGAATGGGCATCACTGAGCTTTGTCAGGTCTGTTGCCCAGTGAGTGGTTTGAAGGAGGTCTGCCATGCCTTGTTCCTACAGAACAGTAGAAATTAAGAGACTTCCGCTTGGCACCACTCATAATAATTCAACAAAGTACCAATACGTAATTGCTATTGGGGCTGCAGGCAAAAGAGTGGTATTGTAGCAATAAAGCTATTCTTACTGAGGAAGTCATTCTGGGGTTTTTGATTATTTAACACCACTGAAAAGCATTGATTGATTCCTCAGGCCAGGATTATAAAATATAAAACACAGCAATAGCTCTATCGGTTTTCCGTGCTTTCAGGATATGAGAAATTTTTGAGTCTCATCAAAACCGAGACCATCCCCTAAATGTTGCTGCTCAGGGCCCTGTTTGACTGGATCAAAGAAGTGACAGAACTGGGGTTCAAGGACTTGTATTTAAGAGAGCATAACAAACTGTGATTACTGACACTTCAGAGAAATAGGCATGCAATGAATCTCTCTCTTAAATGTGTGTGAGTGTTTATGCCTTGCTGTGCTGGTGCCACTTGGCATTCCAGTTTTATCAGATAAATCAAGTGGATGACTGTTCCTTAGTGGCTCTGTTCCTAGGATCATACTTCTGCTAATGTTGTTTCTTACCCCCACTTTTTTTTTTCTTTCTTTCTTTAATTTAGATCAGAAGCCAAAAAGACTAAAGTCAAAAAGAAGACCAACAATCCACATTTTGATGAAGTGTTTTATTTTGAGGTTGGTATTTCAAAGGAGCGGGTGATAAGCTGAAATACTATCCTGTAGCTAGTTGGCACAGGATCCTGCCCCATGTTGTGCCAGCTACCTTCTTTGTAGACTGTTTCAAAGCACGGTGCAAGGGAGAGAAGTACCTAGGAACAGACTAGTGTCTGCTGAGGGAGCAGTATATTGGTTACTTCAGCTTAGGTGCTCTGTAGGAAAAACTTCAAGGTGAGCATTTCTGTGCAGCAGACTTTACACTCCATTGCAACTCACCTCAGAAGTGTTTTGAAAAAGGACAGTTAAAAATGAGAGATTTGGGGGTTGCTTTTGGTTTGGTTTTTTTTTTTTTTCCTTTAGCCTATGTTTTGGTAGCTGTTCCACCCTGTCTTTCCCAGTCAATGGGAAGAAGGCTATCTCATAGGAATACTGAAAACTGTAGAGGAAAATGCACTCCAAGTGGATGTTCTGGCTGTCTACCAGTCTACTGCAATACCAGTGCCTTTCCTGTAAGTGGGTGAAACCTCTACAGCTTTACTTAATATGGAGCATTTTCAAGAAGTCCAGTTAAGACAAAGTAACTTTTACAGAAGTGCTTGTTTTGATTCTGGCAAGGGTAACTGTAATTGTGGTGTGTCCATACATATATATGTGCATGTGTTTATAATTTGGATGCCTCTTGAAACTTTTCATAATGTCTTCTAAAGTATATGTATCTTTCTCTTTTATTTTCCACTTGGACATTTTAGTCTTGGTCTGTGCTTAACTGTTCTATTTTGGTAGATACCTCAAGAACATTTCTGGCATGATGAAACTGATGAAAAGCCAGAGTAGTGCAGGGCAGTTGGCATATAATTGAAAAACCTTTTCTGCCCATGTGGCTTGCATCGTTCAGGTCACATCTGCATCAGAAATTGTTGCTGGCATAGGGATGGCACCTTCCACATCAGGAAAAAGAGCTAGAGAGTGCAGCCATACAAGCTTGGTTGTAGTGTGCAGAGCTGAAGTGCACATGTCATTCTTGGCAGTGCCAGTGAGGGGCTTACTTCTGTCTTCCTACTCCAAACAAGTCCAGAAGCTGACAGTTGTACTGTCTAACCTAAAGTCTGTCATACTAGCACAAAAGTGCTGTTATTGATATAATGGATTTGGAACTGAGATACAGAAAGTTCTTTATTGGTGGGAGCACTTTTGTACTGCCCCAAGTTGAGGGTTGGCCAGGAAAGCTGTCTAAGGTAATCTTTCCTTTGCTAACCCAACAAGTCTCCTCCTAGGCTATAGTTTCCCTGCTGACTTCAGCTTTTAGTTAGCAGTGAGCCTTTGTGCCTGTTTGCCTGACTCTGAGAGTCATTTGGGGAGATGCCATGGTACTGAGCACTGAGACTGCACTGAGGTGTTTGTGCATTTACTCAAGGCTGTCCACGGTTTCAGTCTTTTCACCTCATCCAGAGGTGCAGCTTTTAACAGTGACACAGGAGTGATACTATGTGTATACAGACTAAAACAGGCTGCCTTGCTCTTACCATAGGCAGTTCTGGAGGCATCTGTCAGTGAGAGCTTTTCAATGAGAATGTAATCCAGGAATTCAGACTGTAAACCACAATACCTCTCACTTGTCTGATTCCTCAGCCCTCTGTGTGCTGCAGAATCAGTGAATATTTGGTATTAAACACTGAACTTAGCAGGTGGTGTCATACTGGCAGAGGAAGGAGAGAAACAGAAAGCATTTAAAACTGGAGTTGTGGAGAGGACTTGCTTAGCTTGACTTTACGCTGAGAGCTGAGTTGCGTGTAAGTATCAGCAGAAGCAAAACCTGAAGTCCATGCTCCAGTTCTGTGTGGGTAAAAGCAGAGCTTGGGAAATACCTGAATCAGCCAGAACTCTGAAACATAAACATACCCTCTTAGTGCAGACAAAACCTTCACAGATTTATGTCATTCTGAGAGTAGTTAGGACATATCAGGCTAAATGTCTCCAAGGAACAAGGTTCAGTAGAACTGCTGTGACTGGGAAATAAATTCACTAATGAGACATTGGCAGACCTGTGTCTGGTACATGCTAGCAGAGTGCTCTGATTCCTGTGGAGCCGCACAGATCCATGCTGTTGACAGCAGTGTCACTGCTTCCAAACAGCTTCGTCAGCTTTGCTACAGTTTGCTAGCACAGTGATTGAGATGTGGGCAGACCTGTGGCTGCTGCAAGCTAATGAAGTGCTCTGATTCCTTGGAGGTGCACTGATCCGTACCGTTGACACCAGTGTCACTTACTGCTTCCAAACAGCTTCATCAGCTTTCCTGCAGTCTGCTAGCACAGCTATTGGCCATACCTCCGAGGAATCTGATCTGTAAAAGGCAGTGAACAGGTGCTTTCCTTTCTACACCCAAAAAGTCACACAGATTAAATTTTCTAAATGGCATATAGCTTACCACTGGTTTGGGAAATCTGAGGGCTTATTTAAGGGATGCTATGACTGAAACTTGCACCTGATGGTTAGGGGCCGTTTTCACCACTGCTGCAGCTGCAGCACAGTGTGAGGACTCAGAGTTCTATATGCAGCTACAGCAAAATGGCCCTGTTGTGGAAACTGAAGAAGGTAGTGCTGGGGACCTTTTGCAAATCTGCATGTGCTGAATTAAAAAATAAAAAGAACATCTGATAAATGGCTTGCCAACTTTGCTTAAAGAAAGGGATGGCTCTTTTAGCTGTCATGTACCATTTCACAAGTTCAGCACTATGGACTGGGAGTTCATCATCTCCAGTTTCACCCTTTGAATGGATGAACTTCATGCACCTATTTTTTTGAGGTGCATGCTGAGCAATCATACAGATGAACAGAGAGACCTCATACAGGCTGACCAGCAAAACTTAACAGAAAAGTGTGTATTTAACATGCTCTAAGTTGCAAGCATGCTATAATTTTTTTTTAAATTCTTTTTATAACTCGTGTTATTGATAATAAAATACTGAAGTTTGCTTTCTTATTGAAAATTGCATCATTAGCTTCACCATGGTAGTAGAACATGTCATTTACAGTTATGTAGGATAATTTCTTGAAACCAGAGGGTAGACAGTTGTAAGGATAGGGTGAGAAAATTTATGTTGAGCTGCTGAAGCTGTAGGCTGCATTTAAATCCTCCATGTACTTGGGCTTAAAGGTGTATTTGCTTCGATCGGGGTAGAAGATTTAATCTGTGGTGCTACTGAGTACTTTTAGTTTTTATATATCATCTCAGAAGTGATGCCTACCTCATGCATACACACTGGTTCCTCTCCAGTTGTTCAGCTAGCCATATCTTTGCCTTTCTTGTTTGCACCATTTGCATCTAATGTACAATATAAAACAAAGAAGTGTACAATAAAAAACCAGATTTTTGAGTGAGAAGTATTAAACCACAAACATATTTAAACCTACAATGAAGTTCAGCTTCTATGTGCAACCAAGAGCTGAATTCATGTATCATAGATGCATTTGATCAGTTCCCGCTGTGGTTTCAGCTGGGTGGGGCAGCCTTTTGCTCAAGTTTCTGAAACACTCTACAAAAATACCACCATCAAAGTGTCCTTAAAATGGTGCTAGAAAACAAATTTGAAGAAATATTTGTACAAAAACATTTCTAATGCTCTACACACTTACGACTGTCTTCCCACTGTTTTCTGCCCATGTTTTGCTGTTTATCAGTCTGCAAATATGGTTGGTGAGCTGTGCACCTAGTTCTATATTTTAATATGCAGTTCTATATTTTAATACGCTAACATCTCTTGGACAATGGATCTGCTTGCTTTTTTTTGTATGGACGTGATACTGGCTTCCAGGATATTGGGACAGGTAGAATTCCTGATTTTAATAGGAGTCATTATGAAATGTTTATAAATATGGGTTTGGGTTTTTTTCCCTCTTGAGTGCCTCAGGGCATCTGTTGTACAGCTTACTTTAAAACACAATTAGTAATTGCCCTTTTCTTTCTGTAGATGGCCTATAAAAATGCTAATCCTTTCCATTTTTTTTTTTTTTTTTTTTTTTTGGTCAAGGTAAACTTAAAGTACTCTAGCAATATTAAAAGTGTCTTTGTAAAGAAAGTATGTAGCATCTAGATACCCTTGGATGTGATTGTGTAACCACCAGTTTTGTGTAGTCAGGAATCTGTGTAGTCAACTTGTTTATTCACACACATGAATGTTTTTAGAATGAGAACTGAAGTCACTGCGATAATAAAAGGCTACAATCTTCCAGAGCTTTGTGCAAATAACATCAGATTGCTTTTGTATCAGATCAAGTTGTTAAAACTTCCTCCTTTTTTATTAGGTTACAAGACCCAGTAGCTACAACAAGAAATCCCATTTTGATATTGAAGATGTTGATGAAGTTGACAAAATGGAGATTAGGTAATGTAAAATATTTTATACTAATAAAGCTGTCTGCCAGAGTTGTGCAATTTCATAGCAGACTCTGTTTTCAAAGTGACAGACATGGCTTTACTGCTGATAAACTAGGATGAGTCTTTGTTGCTGTATTTGTGCATTCATTTACCTCTGTTGTCCTGTAGATCTTATCTAAGTATGTTAGATGGTTCTGCTGTGGGAGAGATCCTCATTTTCCCTGATATCTTTTATACGCTGTGTGTATACTAATGTATGGTTGTCATTAAGCATAGCCTTTTATGTCTGAGTTCTCCTTTCTTTCCACCCTCCCTTTTTCCCCCTTCAGTTTCCCAAGAGAGCCCAGAAGCTCTGTGACATTCTCTGTTAGTGTTTTCTTTTATCACTTTAATTTTTGCAACCCATGTGAAGCCCTTCTTCCCCAAAAGGAAACAACTCAGAGTTTCTCTGGTGCAAAGACAACTTCTCTACTTTTTTGCCTGTCATACTTTCTTGCAAGACTGGGTATTATACATGCAAAATCTATTGCACAGGAAAGAAGCAATGCTGATTTCAAAACCAGAACAACCCCATCAACTGCTGTGGAGTTAATATTATTTTAAAACCTGCTTAGTCCCATCAAACCTGTCTATGGGGACAGGTACATAGAAAGAATGGGGAAGAAACAATAACAGGTGCTAAACCTAAAGGTATCACATGCATCATACCACCATATACATTGAAATTTAGAGACTTAGGCCATCTGGTAACCTTGATGTAGTGTAGCTGAAGATGGTAAGAATGCATCAGATGGTAAGAAACAACCCTCTCCTTTATGCTAGGATTAATAAGAGGAAAGGTTGAGGGAGAATGGTGGCACCACCTCCTTCCACAGGTATTCCCACTAGAGAGACGGTGACTGCTTACCTCCCAAAACACTCCCTAGTCCCTTCAGATGCACAGTTGGCTGTAAGGAAAGGAAGGGAGACCAGTAGTGGGGAACAATACTTAACTCCAAGCAAACAAGACACATCTATATTCACAAATGAACGGATGAGTTCTGTTTTAATTGGATGGTCAATTTCTGGTTCATGTAGCCTCTTACTGTAGCATTGCAGCACTGAAAGACTATTAATGCATTTCTAGTTGCCTTGGTTGCCTGAGACAGGAAAGGGCAACTATTAATATGTGAGGGACATGAGAGCTGTCCTCTTGCTTTGAGAACATCTGCACCAGGTAGTGCAAGAGTTTAAGGACAATTCACAACCAGTTAGTAAAAGAGGAAGCAAAGGCCCAGGTTCAGTGCCAGGCTGTTTTGATATTAGCATTGCAGCACAGCAAATGGCTTAGTCCTAGAACCAGACCATAATTCTGCTAAGTCGTATGTGGTGTAGCCAGGTGTAAAGTAGTGTGTCTCATATCCCATGGGATGTATGAGATGAAATGGGCAAGTGAGCAGTGCCTTGGGAGCCCCAGTCTAGTCTGTGTAATCAAGGTGCTCATCCATGCGTTCTTTTTAAATAAAATCTAGATTCTCTAGTAGTTTTGTGATGGGAAGGGGACCCTGGACATTGGTTGAACATGGTTTAATATTTCACTTGATTCTTTTTTGTTGTACTGGTCTGAATGCATATATACAATAGCTTTTCTTCATATATTTTCTGAACAAATGACTGCAATAATAATGTGTATAGAGCTGAATTTCAGAAATAGTCTTTCATTCCTTAAAACCAGTATGTTACAGTGTGGTAAAGATGAATATTTTGTAAGGAGTCTTGCAAAATAGTTGAGAAAAGACTAAGCATTTGAAAAATAGACAAAAGCAGATAAAGTGTAAGTTGGGCAAACTCGTTGTTCAGAGGTTTTGTCCCTTACAGGACAAGAGTGTTTTTGTTTGCCTCTCAGGTTCCACTTCCACCCCCACTCACTTCCTCCAGTCTGTTTAGTCAGAGTTAGATTGCCCCCATGCCCTCTGGACAGATCATACAATTTATGGGTTTGGGGATTTGTTTTCTTTTATTCTCCTGAGAAAAATACCATTCCACAGGGTGAAGAGGAGACTGAGTCTCTCATGGGTTCTCTCTAAAGCTATGAAAGTTTCTCTTTTTGAGTGGGTGTAGGAAGTTGCAGGCAGGGCATATCAACACTTAGGGACCAGATGTTCTGGTGAATTCATTGTTTCTCCTCCCCCTCTCTGCTGTTTCTGTGGCTATGGTCTGACCAGTTTTAGAATAATACTTGCCGTAATTTTGCCTTTTACAAAGCTTGGGAAGCAATAATCTTGTAGATTCTGAGATCTCGGCATTACAATTTCTAAAATACTGCTTGTGCTTTGTATTCCAATCACACAGTAATGTCAGAGTTTACATGCCTGCTTTGCTTATTGTGCAGCATGAGATCTACCTTCAGTTGTTAGTTCCTCTCCTACAGATCCTTTGCACAGATTTTTCCCTGTAATTTCCTGTAGGGGAACACCCTTTGGCTGCATATGTTTCAAAGTCTTATTGATAGTAGGCCTTGTGAAAGAATTTGGGTAAACTAGAAACTAGTAGCCTGTAAATAAGTAGTAAATCTGTAAGTTTGACAATGTGTAAATCTTCTTGAAAGATCTCTCTCCTCCCGAAGCAACTTTTAGCTATCCGAATTAGTTGGCAAGGTATTAACCAGCTAGATAGAGAAAAGAGAGAGGAGGTTGACCTTTCACCAGCTTCTTCCCTCCACTTTTTTGGGATTCTTGCCCTGCAAAAATACTGTCAAAAGATCAGAGTTTGAAGAACTTTACCCAGCAGGCATGCAGTGTGAGCTGATGGTATGTCTGCTGTATGAAACCTGATGTAAGAGACACTGTTGAGAGATACAAGACTGAGAGGATTTAAAAGTGGCATCCTTTGCTATGACATAAGGCAGGATAAACCTTTAACAGGGCTATCAATATCCGTTTCTCAACCAGCCTACTGTGGCTTGCCTAAGACTAGGAAAGTTATGTGAGTATGTCCATAACTGAATGACTTTGCACCTTACCCAAATTAAAGTTGGCCTTCTAAAAGTCTTCAGTATTTGAAACCCTGTGCCTTTTCCTGTATATCTGGTTTTCCCCTAAAGTTTAAGGTGCACTCAGTGTCAGTTAGCTGCAAAATTCTCAACTGCACTTGTTTTAAAAGAAAAATACCTCCCAAGAAAACTTAAAATATGTACAGAAACAACTGCCTTGGAGTTGGAAGCCCTTGCTTCAAACTGGATATTACAGCATTTATCTGAAAATGCCAGGTTAGACACTGGTACTTCTATTTTGAATCTTTGTGCATTTGCTTTACATACTGATGCTGAAAAGCATGTGAGAGGGAAGGAAGTATTATCTAGAAATACATACCAGAACTCTGAAATTTACTGAAGGCTACATGGATTTTGGTACTTGGCCCCTCATGTTTCAGAGTTCTGGTATGTATTTCTAGATGATATCTAGATGAGGGGCCAAGTACCAAAATCCATGTAGCCTTCAGTAAATGCACAGATTGTGTGAAGCAATAGAAGAGCTCTCAGGTTTTGAGTATCTCTACAGAATTTACAAGTTCTGTAGGTACAACAAACTTGAAAGCTTAAAACAGTGAATCTTTTTTAAAGCTAGAGCACTGGGAAGGGATGTGTAGACAATCAACCAAGTTGTAGACATTCAGCCAGCTGTGTAGACATTCAACCAGATGTAAAACTGCTACTTATACTCTAGTAATCCCAAATTAGAGCAGAATTGGCAGCATCCTTAAATTGGCAGAGTCCTTAAATACCTCTGCTTTCTTCTAATGACTGTCTTACCTGTATTTTTCCATTATCCAGGATAGGCAAACAACCTCTGAGTCTTGATCAATATGGATAGTGAAAACAGTACAGATGAGAGAAGGGTAGCCTGGATTTTTTTTTTTCTCTTGTAATGTTTCATGAAAGTGAATTGCAAGGCCTCAGAAAGCTAAGGAAAGGTTGTCTCTTTGCTGCTTGGAAAAGCTTGTACAGTTTCGAGGCTTTCTACCTCATAGGCTTGAAGGGAGGAAAAGACAGTAATTGAAAACAAGGATGGGATTTCTCTTTTTAATTTTTAAAATATATTATGAATCTTTAAAAAAATTACTTATTTTTATTACAGAGTTGATCTTTGGAATGCCAGTAACCTGAAGTTTGGAGACGAGTTTCTAGGAGAACTGAGACTCCCTTTGAAATTTCTCCGGCAGTCTAGTTCTTACGAAGCATGGTATTTGACATTTTTCTTTTGGAGAATAAGTTGAAACATATGTCTTCTCTGAAGACTTTAAAGTCATTGCTGTTATGTGATAAAGTTTAAATGGAATAAATTCGTATCTCTTTTTGTAAGCAAGCCAAAGTAATCTTAGCAAATGTAAAGAACAAGAAGTTTGGATAATGTGATTAGAGACTTCAGTCTGCCTCTGTGTGGTATGTGGGAGTTTAATATGTTGGCTTCATGCTATCGTTGACTGCAGTTCATCAGCGATCCCGTGGTTTTAGTGTGGGGGTTTTTAGTCATGTCTACACAAGTCTTTAGGATTGGAACTTTCCATGGTACAGTTGGGACAAAATAGACTAGTAAGCTTAAGTAAGAAGTCCAACTCAAAACTCTGAAGAATTTGATGAATGTGTAAGTATTGTGTGTGATTGTACATTTTATATATGTTCATGTATAGCCTGGGATAGTTTTGTTTCAGCAGAAACTTCTTGTCTTCTTTTTTGTGTAACAGGTATTTCTTGCAACCCAGAGATAATGGTAACAAGTCATTGAAACCTGATGACCTGGGTTCCTTAAGGTTAAATGTGGTTTACACTGAGGACCATGTTTTTTCCTCAGACTATTACAGTCCACTTAGAGACCTCCTCCTAAAATCTGCAGATGTTGAGGTAATTTGCTTGCACTGCTTGTTGTTTACCTGCAGGTCACCCTCACAGGGGTGTCTGACTGCTTGTCATTCTCTTGGTGGTACCATCATTGTATGAATACCAGAGACTTCTGCTTCTTCCTTTTTAGACCTGAGAGCCTTGTTAAGCTCTGCATGTCCCTGATGCTTGTTTTCAGTCCCTGCAGAGAAGATCTCTATCTGCCTTCAGTATGGTGGGTGAAGGCACACCCAGGAACTCCAGTGGTTTTAGCAGCAGCATATTCTCCGTGGTTTTCTAATTTTACGTGTGAAAATGCAAAGTTAATTTCAGTCTGACCAACAAACAAAAAACCCCAAAACAACTACAGTCCCATCCCCTACCCCCCAACACAAAAAAACCCAAACAAAAACTACACAAAACCCCCAAACTGCAGCAAACCCAAACCAAGTACTAATCCTGAAATGTCAGAAAGTTGGACCATCTATGCCAGTATGTATACTTTTAGGAGTTGTAACAGTGCTTTTTCTTTTTTCCATGTAAGAACTGGGTTCTGTGTTTAGAGTGACTTGAAATGAAGAAGGGTTAGAGTTCTCCACTTGCTTCCCAGGCCACAGTGACAGTCAATAAAGAGACAGCTATTTAAAATGGGGGAGGAAAAAGAAACTGTACTATAGTGCTTTTTAAATTGCTACCCTCTTGTGATCAGAGCTTAGAGCCAACAAAAACTAATGTAATGCCCACCTACGTTACGTACAGGTGTGTTTGGGTGACTGGTGCAACTGTTGTGTGGGGTTCACTAAGGAGATAAGGGGGAAAGAAAGAAAGAAAGAGTACTTGTTCCGGAAAGATCTCTGAGAGTTTTTTTCTTTTCTTTCTTTCCACTGTTCAGCCTGTTTCAGCATCAGCTGCACACATTTTGGGTGAAGTTTGCAGAGAAAAACAAGAAGCAGCCATACCTCTTGTCAGGCTTTTCTTACACTATGGCAGAATTGTGCCTTTCATAAGTGCCATTGCAAATGCTGAAGTGAAGAGAACTCAGTAAGTACCAAAACTCAAATTAACTATCAAACATACCTACTCCGTATTGGCTAAGGTTAAACTCCTCTACTTGGTTTCTAGAATTTTATGTAATTTCCTCCCAGCTGAGTGGCAGAGTTCTTTGTAAATCATTCACTGCCCCAAAGATCTGGTTAGTTTTATTTTAGGTGGAATTCCCATCATGTTTTGAAAAATCTACTTGCAAGACTATTATAAAATCTGAAACCAGGGATTTTCACTCTTCACAGTCTTAATTACTTTTGATGATAACTGTGAAATTCTAGATTATGTTCAGCTGTTCATATGAAACCATTGCAGCTTTGTGGGGTGCTAATAAATCATCTAGTGCTGAGTAAAAGTGTTTGTTGAATTTGTTCAAAACAAAGTTTCTTCCTAATCATGAATATTTAAGGCAAGCTGTGAGTCTAATCTTTCCAATTAGAGGGATGAAGAACAAAGATAGGATTAGATCTGGCAGTAGATAGCAGAAAATAAAACCTTTTTTTCTGGTCACTACTTACAAGTCTTGTTAGACTTACTGGTTGGCTGACAATTCAGCAGTGTAATATCTGGTATTTACAACAGGCAGGTACTAAAGAGTATTTGTTGCCACAAGCCTCGTACCTGTGTAGTCATGCTCTTGACTGACAGTAGAAGAGACATTTGGGTTTCAAGAATGAGAAATACTGCCTCTAACAGCTTCCTCTGTACAAAACAAAGTCTGTGTGGGTTGGCTTTTTTCAGTGTGTCTGGGGGACAGAGTGTTTTCCTTCCTTTACGTAGGTGTGTTTATTCTGTGCTGCAGGTTGGCTGAAACAGCTTGGTTGCTGCAGTATGAGGAAATTTGCTGCTAGTCAGACAAGTTCCAGTGATAAAGCAGCAAAGATGCTGTTTGTTCTCAGGGCTTTCTGGTGTTGGGAACAGACACTGAGCTTACTTTTATATGAAACAAAGGAATGAATCAAGCAAAGGAATTAATCCTGTTATTCACTGCTTGTAAATGGGTGCAACTATGCACAACTATCTAATCACCGGTGTATGTACAAGAAACTTCATATCCAAGTCTGTCAGTAGGCACAGATTTTTGATCCTATGAGTTGTAGATGAGAGCATTGATTCTATACCTGTCTGCACAACAAATTGCTGCACAAGGAATTGCAGGTACAAAAAAGATGAAATTACTTGCATTCTCAAAATGCAGATAATACTTTTTAAAAGTACATGTAATAATGCAGCTGACTAAGGCTTAATGAATTACAGTGGGTCATGTGTCTAGTAGAAGCATAATTCTGTGCAAGTGGCTTTTCAGAAAAATGAGTTTGCATGGCATCAGCTATCCACATAGTTCTCGAGACAGAAGTGGAGTCTGCTCTGTGTTTAATAGTGTTATCTTAGGACCTTGCTATAAGTCACTTAGATGGCTATCTCACTGGAATGGTGTTTTCATCTCCTTCCCATCTTACGAGTACTTCTTTTATAGGACCAAGTAGTAGGTCATGTGTGAAGTCCAGTGTTGTTGTGAGGCTACTCAAGTTTACACTGTTCAGTAGCACGGGAAGACAGGCGTGTTTTCCCCCATTTATATTGTAAACTCCTTTGATTTGGGCCTGCCTGTTGTTGCCGTGTGTTTGGATGGTGCACTGACCATGCTGTGCTAACACAAAGAAGAAAATCTGTCATCCCCCCCAAGCTTGCCATGACTACTGTTTCTCGGTTACTTGGAAGTGCACTAAATGCTATGTGCCTGCCTTTAGTGGCAGGCTGGTGTCAAGGGGAGCTTCTACTTGTGCGTTTAAACCTAGACTGCCCTCACCTTTCACCACTTCCTTTATTTCTCTATATTAGCAATTTTATTATAGAGAGATTAAATTACAGAAAATTGTTCACTTCCAGAGATCCAAACACCATTTTCAGAGGAAACTCATTAACTTCCAAGTGCATTGACGAGACAATGAAACTGGCAGGGATGCATTATCTGCAAGTTACACTGAAGCCAATTATAGATGAGGTAAGAGTAGTTTAGAGTGTTTATTTGATAAAACGTCACTTGTAAAAGGCCTTCAGAGAGCAGATACTGTTTATTCTTTCCTGTGTGGAGATCACTTTGTAGGAATAATGCTTAAGAGCCTGCTTTTATATGTTAAAATCCTGTGCTACTTTAGACACAGCTGAGTCACTCAATTCAGAATCGTTGGGCTGTTCTAAAAGAAAAGGAAAATTTCCATTCATGTAACTAAACTACTCTGGTTTATAAAACCTAACATTTATTTTTTCTGAGAAATTAATAATTAAGTAACAACTTAAATGAATAAAGAATATTTTCAACTGAAAGCTTCTGGGAAGCTGTAAATAATAGAGTTAATCCAGTGAGTATAAAGAAATAAAATTAGATAACAGTGTGTGTGATGCATATATAGTAATAGTGGTTTATTATCTGTCCAGTCCAGAATGGTGGATGTGGGTATTTTAGTGCAGTAATTGGGCAACAGTTTCAAACCACAGACTTCCTTTAAATGGTTTTGTAATTTCTTCAGCTATTATTTCAACGTTTCATCAGAAAATAAAGAAAAAAAAACTAAGAAATGTTTTTATATCTATAATATATGGGTGTGTTTGTATATATATAGAAAAATAAAAGTTGACCGTTCAGGCAAACTCGAACTTATCATCAGCAGCTTTGCTTGAGAGAATCTACAGGACAGTTTTTCATTTCATTTCATTTGAAGAAAAGGTATAACAAATCAATGCTGCCTTTTGGAAAAAAAAAAAAAAACAACCCTCACATGCCATTTACTTTCAGTGCTTTCAAAAGAGAAAAACTGCAATTTATGAAGTTGTTGTTTGTCTTGTACCTCAAAAAGCTAACAGGTTATACTTCTTAAACTTTTTTGAAACTAACCTGATATATTAATTGGTGTTTTATTTTTTCCTCCTAGATCTGCCAGGTACATAAAACCTGTGAAATTGATCCTGTGAAATTAAAAGATGGTGAAAACTTGGAAAATAACAGGGTATGCATTATATTTTGAAAATCTAATCTCTGTTTACACTATCAAGTCTAACTGAGATCCTCAGATGTTTGGTGTGTAAACAGTTTTGGAATCTTTCTTAACACCAGAAACTGTTACAGTTATTTTACAATGGCTTTACATTATGCCATAAATATGATATCTGTAGATTTAATATTCATCACTTCACTGCTCTTGAGGACAAAGGTAATTTAGCCTGTGCCTCTGCTGGTGGCATAGAACATGGTGCTACAAAAATGAACAGTGTGCCACACAGCCATGTCCCTTCCTGTGTTGAGAGGAATAATATTTTTACTCTGCTACTTGAATATGTGCATTTACCAGAGAAAATATCATGGTGTGTGAGATTTATTTTGCAAGTATATAATGTTGAAGGTGAGAATATTTTAATGTTCCCATTATGAATAAAACCAGGAATACTACCACTTTCCACAGCAGAAATGATGCTAATTGTTGTCATGGTTCTTGTGTTTTTCAGGAAAATCTGAGGCAATATGTTGATCGAATTTTTACTGTAATTACAAAATCTGGTGTAAGCTGTCCTACAGTGATGTGTGATATTTTCTTTTCATTGAGAGAATCAGCTGCCAAACGTTTTCAAGGTGAGTTTCTTTATGTTGTTTTATTTTACATTACTGGATATGTAAAATTCTAGGTGTAGTCAAGGCAGTCTGTGTGGTCTTTGATGGACTCAGTAGTTGAACAGTAGTTTATCAAAAATATCATCTGGAGTGTGTATTAATGCTTTTCACAGAATTGTCAAGATTGGAAGGGACCTCAAGGATTATCTAGTTTCAACTCCCCTACCATGGGCAGGGAGACTTTCCACTAGATCAGGCTGACCAGAGCCACATCCATCCTGGCCCTAAAAATATGCAGGGATGGGGCTTCCACCACCTCCCTGGGCAACCTGTTCTGGTGTCTCACCACCTTCATGATGAAGAACTTCCTAATATCTAGTCTCAATCTACCATCCTCTGGCTTGGATCTATTCCCCTTGGTCCTGTCATTACCTGACACCTTAAAAAGTCCATCAGCAGCTTTCCTGTAGGATCCCTTTAGATATTGGAAGGCCACAATAAGGTCTCCTCAGAGCTTTCTCTTCTCCGAACGGAACAACCCCAACTCTCTCAGCCTGTCTCCATAGGAGAGGTGCTCCAGCCCTCTGATCCTCCTTGTGGCCCTTCTCTGGACATGTTCCAACACATCCATATCTTTCGTGTAATAGGGGCTCTAGAACTGGACACAGTACTCCAGGAGGGGTCTTACTACTTTTGGTGCAGCCCAAATTTTGGTTGGCTTTCTGGGCTGAAAATGCACACTGGTGATTCATATTGAGCTTGTCACCCAACAGCACCCCAAAACCCCTTTCTTCAGGGCTCCTCTCAAGCCTGTCGCTGCCCAGCCTATATTGGTGCCTGGGATTGCCCCACTCCAGGTGCAGGGCCCTGCACTTGGTCTTGTTTAACCTCATGAGGTTGGCATGGGCTCGCTCACCTCTCTAGCCTGTCAGGATCCCTCTGGATGGATCCCTTCCCTGCAGCATGTTAGCCACACCATGCAGCTTGGTGCCATCAGTGAACTTGCTGAGGTGCACTCGATGCCACTGTCTGCGTCACCAGCGAAGATGTCAAACAAGACTGGTCCCAGTACTGATTCTTGAGGGACTGCTCTTGTCACTGGCCTCCACTTGGACATGGATCCATTGACAGCCACTCTTTGGGTGTGACCATTAAACCAGTTCTTTATCCACTAAGTGGTCTATCCATCAAACCCATATTTTACCAGCTTGGAGATCAGGATTTTTCCCTTGATTTTTTTTTTACACAAAGAACATTGTTTCTAATGATCGTATGTTTTCCTTCAACGTCATTCAAAGAAAAACACTGTAAAAGAGCATTGTTTATGATTTCAATATTTGCAAAGTGTGCTCAGTTTTCAAATGTTCAGGTTTTTGTAATGGCTGGTTCTGCAGAATCCATTCAGCTGAAGTGTTTTCTGGTCTTACATCATCTGTAAGAAAGACTAACCTATAAATGACTGGAATTACTATAAGCTCCTTGCCCTACAAGGCCTATGTGCTACAAAGATTTTCTGTCCATCAGGAGAATTCTTTCAGCCTGTTCCTAGTTGTTTTGATTGTGGGAAGTTGTTTTGATTGTGGCTATATAAAATGAATTAAGCAAAACAACCAACCTGTGTATTTCCATGAAGGGAAGCAGATTACGGTGAGGAATTCAAAGAGTAATAAGAGTTCAGCTTTTAAACAGTCACTTCACAGTACAGAAGGTCAAGAAGAAAGCCACTGACTGTGCTGTTATGTTTTTTATAAAAAAATAAATAAATAAAACAATATTTTCTGTAATTACCAACTGAAATAGGTACATTAGGAACCTGTACAGCACTTGTCCTCAGGACTGTATCGACATAACTGTGAGTTGGCTTCAGTGCTGAACACTTCATAAACTGTGTAAATTATTCACCCTGCTTTAGTTAGCATAAAGGGAATAGCAGGTGTTTGAATGGAATTCCCTGTGTGATAGAAAAGTGAATGATGTTTTTCTTGTAGCCTGTGTTGTGAACTTGCTTCTTTTAAAGGGCTGTCATTGACATTTCTTTGGTTTATGCTAGCTGATCTCTGGATCCAAATTCTCCAGCATCAGACTTGCAAATACATGCATTTCCAGCACTTGCTTGAGAGAGGTTTCTGGAGGCTTCTGATCATTTCAGAAGGTTTTAAGGAAGGATTACAGAAATGCTGAATAGAGGCCTTTTTTTTAAATAGGTGACCTAGATGTGAGGTACACAGCTGTCAGCAGCTTTATCTTCCTGAGATTCTTTGCTCCTGCCATTCTTTCTCCAAACCTCTTTCAGCTTACACCACACCATCCAGTAAGTATTGTATAATTTTTTTCTGACAATGTATATGGTTCTATCACCATAGTCTCTGTATAAAGATTTATATCCTCAGTTCTTTTAATAGCCTTTAGGAGAAGTACCTGTGTTAGTTTGATCTGCTATGCCTATCTTGGATATGAAGTACATGTTTAATTAACTATATATATGAGAACTTGGGAAGTATGGGAGGAACAGTGAAATTTAAGGACAAACAAGGTAGATATCCTAAGATGTGAGAAAAATGATCACTGACTTAGTTTTTGTTGTATTACATTAATGCTGGATTGGTTGTCAGCAACATGGGAAAAGCTTTGAATGCTAAGCAGTTCATCCAGGAATTTTAGTAGCTGTTCTTACTAGGAGTGGAGAGCATCTGGACAGTCTTAAAGACATAAATCTCTATTTTCATTTTGCAAGTGATTACCTTTGGTTCTATGAAGAGCAGTAAGGTAGCTATGAAGCATGATAACTTAAGAGTCAAAACCCAAAAAAAAAAAAAGCTACTTTTTTGCTTTGGAGTTTTACTGGGTCTTTTCTAATTTTATGTTACTGTTCTGAAAGTGAAATAAGAAATGTAATTTACCTTCTCTTCCATATTTTAGATAGCCAGTCTATATAATACTGTTCTCTTTCCTAGGATCCTCAGACTTCTCGAACTTTGACCCTTATCTCTAAAACCATTCAAACATTAGGCAGCCTATCAAAATCTAAATCTGTAAGTATGTCATTTTCATTTAAAGACTTAATTTAGAAAAGTGATGATTTTTAAAAAATAGTTTTGTCACTCATTGTAATTAAGCCTTTAAAGTGCTTGAGTTGCACTAGGCTTATACAGAACTGTTGACCTTGATTATAAGCCTCTCATGCCCAAATGAAAACTAAATCTGTCTTAGTCTGAACTCAGTTGCAGTAAAGCAAAATTGTGTGATCAACCTAGAAATCTGTTCCAGGGCTTTTCATTCTTTCCTTCTGGAATATAGAGATCAAGAAAACCTGTAAGTCCTCTGCTTGCCTCTGGTACGTGATAGTGGCTCTACAGGGCTGATTGTTTCAGCATTTTAAAGCTTAGCTAAGGAGAGTCACCCAGTAAGGGGGAGGGCTGGGCTTTGCTTTTCATACCCACTTGGGTTTTCTGCCAGTCAGTGGTGAGATTGAATCTAAATGCCCATGCACTAGGTATGTGATTCAAGTAAAACTTGTGTACCTAAGGCACCACGCTACTGTTTGAGGTCACTGATGGTCTAGTTAGGATTCACAGAGACAACTGTAGATCAATCTGTACCTTGATTAAAGTCTTTTGAGACAACAGAACTCCTTCTCCCACTCTTTTTGACACCATCTGTCAGGACCAAGATTAACAGCCAAAGCAGAAGTTTGAAGCTTTGGAAGAGTGTGTTATTAACTGTAGAACAATCATATTTGAAATGCTTTTTGCTACCTTATTGAAATAAAAATACGGCGCTAATGAATATGTGCTGTAATATATGAAAATAGTATTTTGCTTATTTTACCTCTAGCCAGAAAAAAACCCACTCTTATCTCTGGTGGCTTGTCTCAAAGTCTGCTGCTGTTAACAATAATATTTTCTGAGTAAACCGTATTTTGATAACTATAGTTTTGGCTTTGTATTTCAGGCCAATTTCAAAGAATCCTACATGGCTACTTTTTATGACTATTTTAATGAGCAGAAATACGCAGATGCAGTAAAAAATGTAAGTAATGAATGTGGGTGTTCTGAAAATCCTGCTGTGCTGGTAAAGGCTGATGCTTGGCACTCTAGAATGCAATGCTGTTTGTAAACCAGCAAGTGTATGCTGGAAAAAGAACCTGATAACTAATATTCAAACTATCAAATTACATGCATGTCAGCAGTAGAATCTTTTTGCATCCACTTCTACTTAATAATTATTAGATTGGATTAACAAACTGCTGTTGAGAGCTTGGTATGTGCATGCTTTATAGGATGCTGCAGATCTGTAATGAATGTTGTTTAGCCCAAAGAGAAGTGAAAGAAATGTATAATAAAGGAAAAGCACAAGAAATGCTGCTGATCTGTAGTTTTGCTGCTTAAGAGCTTTTGTGCTATTTTTAGGTTGCAAGCCAGGAACCCCCCACAGGTTCCTCAAGCTTCTGCCATTACATTCTGTTTAACTGCTTTTACCATGTTTTCTTGTACAGCTCCGTGCCATACAAACGTTGAAGATTTTAATTTGCAGTGCAATCCAGTCATTTTAATTTCTACTTTATCTCTACTTTTGTTCACCTTTTAGTTTCTGGATTTAATTTCATCTTCAGGAAGGAAGGATCACAAGAGCATAGAGCAACCTATATTGCTTAAAGAAGGGTAAGCATGCACGTGCAACCTAACCCTCCGTTTGTGTGTTTGCTACCAGTCTAAGGCAACAATCTCTCTCTTTTGTGTTTGTTTTTTTTAATCTCCTCCTCCACCACCCATATTCCATCCATGCATTCAGAGAAGAGTGTAGGAAGGTTCTTGTGTTGCTGTTTCTGCTCTCTGGCTACTATACCTGGTTTTACCATCTTTTCTTTTGATTTGAATGTCTTAAATATGTTCTGAAATAAATGGAGGAAAAAGAAGCCTGTAGAACTTCATTAACACAGCTAAGGGAAAAATTAAATCGGAATGATGTAAAATCAAGCTGATTTATTTTTTCTGAGCTGCAGTGAATACAAGCTCTCAAATTCCACTGTGAAGGCAGATACTGAATATTTTGGTGAGGGCAAAGCCTGTGAATGGAATTGACTTTTGCTGCCCTGTAAGATCCATATTCTAATCACTGTTACTTGAACTAGATGATCTTTAAGGTCCCTTCCAACCCAAATGCTTATCATGCTTATCTATGATTATCATGCCCATTTTGAGGGGAATTTGTGGCATACTTGAACAGTTTCTTTTCTTACTGCTTTGTTCTTTGGAAGCATGTTCTATATGCCATATTAGTTTCAAATACCAGTTGTAGACATTTTTTGTGTAACTTAACTGACTTGTGATGTCAAAGTGCAATTTGGAAACAGCTTCCTTGAACTGGGAGGTAGAAAGTAAAAAAAAAACCCAGATTCTTTCTGTCAGAACTTAATAAATTGAACTAGTAATTGGAAGTAAATGTTTATGGCAGCTTCAAGTCATGCAAAAATTAGGTTTCTGGTGAGAACATGACCTTCCAGTTAACCTCTGCAGTTCAGTTCATGTCTCTTGTAAGCATCTACCCCTAGAAACGAGCTTGTCTAATTTAATTCTGTACCTGTATCATTCTTTTGGGTTTTGAAAATAAATTTATTGCTTGTAACATTTTCCCTCTAACTCTGAAACGTTATTTTTTCTGCTTCTGTCTTTCTTTTGCTCCTGTCTGATTTTTTTCTGTCTTTCCTTGCTCGGCCTGTGGCTGCTGTTGTAAGGACTCTTAAACTAACAGTAAAGAAAGTTGATGGTAATAGTTCATGCAGGTAAGATGGTAGGGGCAGTTGGTGTTTTGCTGTAGCTAAGGCTTCCAAGCAAGGCTGGCAGCATGTCCTTACTTCACAGCAATAGACTCATCTGACTTAACTTAGGAGAGGAAATAGGCTGTTTAACAATCCCTGAAATGCCTGTGTAAATCCAGCAGAGAACATTTTGCTACCTGTTTCTTGATGTTGACCAACTCTTATTTACTTACTTATTTTCCTTCCTTAAATATGCTGTAAATAGAGAATAAAGGACTTGTATGTTTAGACAGAGCCTTCAAGGAGCACTAAAACTTGCTTAACATTCAATGTATGTAATATTCCCAGTGAACTCATTGGAAGTAGTTAAGAAAAGGCCATACATTTTCTAGCCACTTCTTACGCAACATTCACATAAATTGTTCTTAAGGTTAGAGAGTGACCTTCAGCTGTCTGTTTTTCCTGGCATTTTGTATTACTGCCATATTCTGTCTTGGGGAGTGGGTGGGAGTTTTCACAGCCTTTGATATGATTCTTCTCCAGATCGATTGGCTGGTTCATCAGGTTTCTGTCTGCCTTTGCAATGTTTGGGGGTTTTTTTTGTCTCTGCTCCTGTTAAGCGTGTCTAGATGGAAAGCTATAGCCTCTGTTCTTTTGAATGAAAGTACAGTACCAAAGATTAGTCACTGGCACTTGAGTTTGCTGGCATTCATCATGCCATTGCTGCTTAAAGTTGTCTGCCTAATTCTCTCCAAGAGGAAGAGAATGAAAAGGAGAACTAGCCCTGGCCTGGTAGGTGAAAGGAGGATGCTGATGTTTCCAAACAAGACCAAGGCAGATCCAAACTCAAGTCTATTGTAAACATGAGAAGAAGGCAGTGTTTACAACACTGAAACTGTTTTTATCTTAGACTTTTTTTTATTTCCTTTGTGCTTCTGACCATTTGCTCTGACTTCTCACACATTCTGTGAATGTCAAAAACAAAGAAATCCTGTAAGGTGACCTTTACAACTTCTGTGGCTTTGAATGCTTGTCACCTATCTACAGGAAATAAAAGCAGTCTTGTCTTGGCTATGTCAGCTCTAAGGAATGCAATTAGAAGTGTGCTTTTAGCTCTGCAGTATGGAGGTGGCACTGTAGGAGTTTACAGTTTTAAGTCACCTTTTAAATGGTGCCTTTGGTATGAAAAGGAAAAGAAATTAACTTCATGAGCATGTTGTCCTTTGAAATTTACCTTAACCTCAAAATATGATGACTACTGCCAGTGAGCCTGGTGATGAGAAATACTGGATAGAACCATATGATTCAAGTCAAGTAATCCAAGATTAATAACTGAGACAGTAACTGTCTGACCATTTTAAGAATGTGAGAGATGTGTAACTATATAGGAGGTTTTAAAAAAAAATCTGTTGCCGTATACAGTCCTCGTTAGCTTTTGCCTGCACAATTTTCAGCTAACACTAGCCCAGTTGGTTGCAAAACACTTAGTGTGCAGGAACTTGGGTTTCTCCTTGAGCTTTACACAGATCTGCAGCTCGGTCAGATGCATTATAGTTGTTTCTGACTGAAGATACCCAAGGTGAGAAACAGTATTAGCTGTCCCAAGCATTTTAGCTCTGCTATTGAGAATATTCAACCAAAGCACTCACTGTTCTCTTTCGCTGTGCTCTTTGTGCTGTATAGTGCCTTCCTACCTGATTAAAAACTGCTCTGTAGTACGTAGTTTTTACTCCCTCCATTATACAGTTCTCTGTATTTGACATGGTAGTTAATGTGTAGAGTAGCTGTTACCAACTCTCTACTGCCTATGCATACACATTTTTTTATTCCCCACAAAAATGATGCTAAGCAGTATGAAGTCACTAGGCTTTCTAAAGTCACCTTGAAGCTTTTGGATCGATTTAGTGGTTCGGAAGGTGGTGGATGCATTGCGTTTTCTTGTAAGCTAGTTCAAGTTTGAAATTAATTAAAACTGGCAACTCACTAAATGAATGCCCCTCCTCTGCCAAGATTGGGGTGGAGGGATGAAGGACTTTAGCTTTAAGCAGTCAGATTGCTTTGTGTGTTACTGAAAATGCGTTTCCAACTGCAGCATCGATGCATAATGGCAAATGGAGCTGTGGATATCCTGATTTTGTTTCTAGTGCTTGGGAGTGACTAAAGCATGTAAGGGTATAGTCCCAGAGGACTTACACCTGACTCTTAATTATTAAACACACTATAAACCTTTTGGGCTTTCTCACAGCTTTAAAAAAAAAAAAATTAAATAGCTCATAGAATTAACAAGTCAAGCTTAGCAGAGCAGTACTAACCATGTTCTGCCCTTTCACTGCCATTGTAGGAAAACATTTAGCTGGATTTGTACCTGAGGAATGGGCACAAACTGGAGTTTGGCTAACTAACTAGAACCCCTATGTAGACTACATTTCTTGCCCCTCTTACCTAGATCTGGAAGGAGGACAGGCTTGACTAACAGATACACTAAACCTATCCAAATGCAACTTCCCTTTCCTTATCAAGACAAGGCCTTGGTGATTAGAGAACACTGTGTGTGTCCCCCTAAAGCTTCACAAGTACCATGGTGTATGTATGTATATATATGCATACGTGTATATAGCTGTATACCTAAATGCATATTTTATATGCATGCATATATTTATATGGATAGATGTGTAAAATCTGATGTATTGTAATAGCTGTTGTCCTGTTTACCAGGTTCATGATCAAGAGGGCACAAGGAAGAAAACGCTTTGGTATGAAAAACTTCAAGAAGAGATGGTTTCGCCTGACGAACCATGAGTTTACCTACCAGAAAAGCAAAGGTAACAAAGGCCTTGACAGTATTTGGTGGGGTTTTTTTTGGTGGGTTGGGGGGGTTTTTTTTTGTTTGTTTTGGGTTTTTTGAATTTTTTGTTTGCTGGTTTGGTGGGGTTTTTTTTGATACGTTAAAGCAAATATTTAATGTAAGGATTGTGTAGGAACAGAAGTCTGAGCTACAGGTCAGTAACTATAGAAGACACTGCTCAGGAAAGTCTGTCATCCTGTATGTTCTTGCCCTGTTCTTTATCTATCTGTAATGACTCTTAGAGAAGCTTCTTGGCTAGGAGAGTACCCTATGAATGAGCAGAATGTTTGATAATACTTGTCTAATATCAGTTATCAACATCATCGACGGGTTTCACAGTTACCTAGTAGATTGTCAAAGCAAATGAAGCTCAGGAGGCAAATACCGTACACTGAGATTTGAGATTTATTAAACATTCTCAGATGCATCTAAGCTGATTCCCATAAATTCTGTAGCATTGACACGACTGTCTGCAGTAGGCAGGGTTTTGTCTGTAAGCTTTGAGTGTGCAAAATGTGTTCACATAATGTTGCTTAATATCAAGGGGTTTGTTCTTCACCAGTTGTTCTTGTCTGTTCAGTAGCATACAACAAATACCACTTTCTTCTGTTATATTGTAATGGTTCCCCCCACACACACTCTTTGTAAAATCACCCAGACTAGGCTCATACGGCTGGAAGTTAAGGAGTGAAACTATAGTTTCAGCTTAGCACAATATACAAGCAGATATATATGCAATATACAGGAATATTTACAGGAATATACAAGTTAAAGGGAATACAGAAACACAGCACCCCTCCCAGAAATCAGAGACCCCAGGAGGGTCTTCCAACCACCTTTCCACCTTCATCCTTATACCTTACCCCAGGGTTTGCCTTACGTGCAAGATGAGTTTGGAGGATCGACCAGGGGAGTTAGAAGCAGAGTGGTTAGTTAGGTTCTCCTCTCTGCCGAGTAAAAGCCAGAAGCTAATCAACCCGAGAGTGCCTGCAAGCCTGAGTTATCTTTGTTTTGTATTCTTTACGAGTTTGGCTCAGCAAGCCTATGAGTGAAGTAGGCATGACCATTGTTTTCCTTTCACAGCCTATAGTATAATTTTCTCCATGAAAATATTCCAATTAACCTCAAACCAGCACATAAATAAATACATAGGGAGTGAGGAAGATAATGAAACATGTTCAGATCATGCCAGTCATCATTTCACACTCCGCTTTGAGATCTTACATGACCACCATCAACCTAGTTCAGTTAAGCTGACAAGAGTGATTTCTTTCATTGTCACCTTCTCAGGAAATAAATACAGTGTGTCCTGCTGCAGCAGTCAGTTTTGAAAAGGTTTGCTAGCACCGCATAGTGCAGCTGCAAACAGAAATGAGCCTAAGATAATGCTTAAGGACCATGCTAGTAAATCCCTGCCAACCGAAAGATTTATTTTTTTATTGTGCAGTCAAGATCATCTTCAAAGGAACTGAATCAGCCCTTAGAAAAAGGGCAGAGGGCGAAGCTGAGTTGTGAATAAACTGCTCAGTATCTCTCTGTGTGTATTCCACAGGCGATCATCCTCTCTGCAGCATTCCAATTGAAAACATTCTGGCAGTGGAACGGCTGGAGGAGGAATCTTTTAAAATGAAAAATGTAAGTAGGTCATCTTCATTAATGTACCAGTTAGGCTGGTCTAGATCCACCAGCCTAATCGTCTTTTTCCCTTTTGTAACCTGGATTGGGTTTCTATTGAAAGACGTACAACCGCAGCTGCTCGTTCTGTATATAGTAGCAGGAGGTTCCAAAAGTACAGCCCATTCAGATTCTTAACAGCCCAGTCAGCAGTCTTTGGATTTCGTGAACTGTAGCACACTCAGTACTGACCACTGCTGATCAGCTGTCTGGGCTCTATAATGTCAGGCACAGGTAAGATGATCGAGTCCCTGCCCTTTCTGTCAGACCTCTATGTTGGGAAGGAATTGACTGCTAATAATTGGGAAAGAACACATCATCGTAGGTGTCAAGGCTTCTTTATTGGCTAATGAAAGTGCATGTGTGTGTTTGTGTGTATATACACACACATGTATACATACACTTGAATTAAATCATATGCCAAAACAACATTTGTGCCATTCTAGCATGGTTTGTCATTTTGATTGCCACACCAGGGAATAAAACACAGATGTATTTCTCATGCATGGAACACTACTGCCAACTTCTGTGTGTGAGATACACCATCCATTGCATAAGAACAGTTCTTAGACATAATAGGTTTAAGTGGCATTCGAAGTCTTTTTCATAGAATCACGGAATTACCAGGGTTGGAAGGGACCTCTAGGATCATCTAGTTCCAAACCGCCTGCCATGGGCAGCAACACCTTACACCACCTCTCAAAATTACCGTTTGGAGTGTGTATTGATGCTTTTCACAGAATTGTCAGGGTTGGAAGGGACCTCAAGGATTATCTAGCTTCAACCCTCCTACCATGGGCAGGGAGACTTTCCACTAGATCAGGCTGACCAGAGCCACATCCATCGTGGCCCTAAAAATATCCAGGAATGGGGCTTCCACCACCTTCTTGGGCAACCTGTTCCAGTGTCTCACCATCCTCATGGCGAGGAAGTTTTTCCTAATGTCTAATCTAAATGTACTACCCAAGGAAATGAAAGTGACCATATCCAGTCCCAAAAGTAACATTCAGAATCTTTCCATGGGCAGTAGAAAATGCCATTATCGCTGTCTCATGCTAATACAGGATCATTTGTCTTGCCATACATCAATATAACAGTGCAGCCAGAACAGAATTCTCAAAACACCTCAGCAGATGTATTTGCAATGGGTATTCCATCATGGGTGCTAAGTGTGATTAAAGGTCCACATTTTCTGTAAATATTGTCCATGTATTTGTACTGTGAAGTGCACCAAGTGTGTCTTACTCCTGATAAATCTGCATGTCTGTCAGTCAACGAGGCCGGTAGCCTTCGTTTTACTTAAGCACAATCTGAGGGTTGTGGGGGTGGCTTTAAGTACTGTTTAGGTCTTCTGTGTTGTTTGAGAAGCAGCTGGTAGGTTTGGTAGTGTAAAGGTCTTGCAACCACTTGAAATTCTTGGCTTAGTTATGGGCTTCTCAGTAACAGATGCCATATGCTAGTTCACTTAGGTTGGTATTGCCTTACACAATGCCATACTCCTTAAATCTGTTCTTTTGTTGTAATGCTGAAGGCTCCATTTACCCAATCAGGACATTAAAATTCTTTTCCCTGTAGCTCAGTGTTAACTGAGGGTTGAGAAGCACACTTCTGTCTTGCTTGTTCCTTCCCTATTCCCTAGACTCAGATTTCCAGTTGTCCTGAAAAGAAAGATTCTCTATGGTAATGTGTATTTTTGCAGTGCTGAACTGATTGCACTGGCAGTTCCTATGCTGCTGTTGTATTTCGCCTATCTAATTATTGTCTGACATCCATAATGATACCAAATCAAGGGAAATGATTGCTGGATCTTTCCCTTTCCTGTTAGAAGAGGCATTGTAATTAAAAAACCTGTTCATTCACAAATTAGCAAGTATACATAAGTGTCACAGGGGGAGAGGAGATTGGTCCTGATGCCAGTCTGCAACATTTTCCTGTCCAGCTAGGTGTAAAACTCGGGCCAATATTTCAAGTCTTTGCAATAGGCAAAAATGAGTTTCAGTTTCAGTGAGGTTTTTGGTTTGTTGGGTTTTGTGTTTTGTTTTTGTTTGATGTGGTTTATTATTTGATTGGTTGGGTTTTTGTGAGGTATTTTGGGGGGTTCACTGTCTTTGTTTTTTTCCTCTTTAAAGAGAAACCAGCTGTTTGGTAAATAATGTACATGATGTGGGCATTGTAACATCTAATGTTTTGAATAATCGGATGGAGAAGTAGAGAGGGGAAGGATAATTTAGGAATACCTGAGAGAAGAAAACCCATTAAAATTAAGTATTTGCAGAACAAAGGAAAAGAAGATGGCTGACATTTGCCTCTTCAAAATTTTCAGTTAAGATCATGAACTTGAGCTTAGTTACCTTCAGCGTATGTGATCAGTATAACCAAACAATAAGAAACTTATGTCTTCAAGAGGAGGAAAACAAATGTGATTGTACCATCTTTAGGTTGCAAGCTGTTTTCAACAAACAGGAGAACTGTAATTTAGCTTTTCAGCGCCCAAGCCATAATGCAGAATTAATTGTTTGAACATAGATGATCAAAGAGAAACTGTATTGCTGTGATTTGCTTATAGCAGCTATAGTTGGATGCAGAAGCATGGAAGTTATTAAAAAGAAAGAATCATGCTGAAACAGGTGTTGAAAGACATGTTAAAAAGCAGTATTAAAGCAAAGCAGTGGGTGAGAGTGGATCCCCTCTCGCTTTTCTCTTTTCTGCCCCCTGCTGACCTAGTATTTCCTTTCAACCCTGCATTAGGTTTCTCCGTTCAGCCTTGGAGCTGCAGCATTACTAAAATTGCATCCCTGAGGCTGACAACAAATCTGGTTGAGGGCCAACCAGCAAGTTGATATTGTTTGTAAATCATCTCCTACAGGAACAGTATCTTACTGCTTGTACCAGGTGAAAGGTCTTGTTGTTTTAAGGGCACGTTTACTGCTTGGTTTTGTGTTGAAATGTATTTATTGGCGCATTCTTTTAGGTCGCGGGTTTTTCCTTTAATAAATCATCAGTCAGAGCCCAGTCTTAGGTTCACTGACTCATTCTAGTTGTTCATTCTGTGGTTTATGCCCTTATTTGCAGATGTTCCAGGTGATCCAGCCTGAAAGAAGAGTGCTGTATATCCAAGCAAATAATTGTGTGGAGGCCAAGGACTGGATTGATATCCTTACCAAAGTCAGCCAATGCAACAAGAAACGCCTCACAGTTTACCATCCCTCTGCCTATCTCAATGGCCACTGGCTTTGCTGTAAAGCTACTGCAGATAATACTCCTGGCTGCACACCCTGCACAGGGTAAGGATTTGTAATGTGCTGTTGGTCTAGGTATTGCCAGGGATATGTGCATCTCTGGACCGTGACTTGCAGGTGTACAGTTATCAAAAATACCTACCAAGTGCACAAATGTTGTGTTTTCAAAGACAAATATTTACTATTTCTGATAGTGTCAGTATCTGCATATCTCTGTCAAAGTTGAAATTTTTAGAGGTCAAGACATTAATAGGTGTTAACTGTGAGTTAAGGTTCTTTTGGTTCTGATCATGCCATTAGTAACTTCAGCATTCTGTTTGTAAATTCCTGAAACAATCATCTACTTCTAAGTTGACCCTTTTTTGAGGGGACCACTCATGTTTTCTCTTAAATGAATAGGTACTGTCTGCTTCACGGGAAACAATTACTCCTAAAGGCCTTTAGAGGAAAGTCTCAAAGTACAAATCCTGGACAACTGGGAGTTCAGTGCTTTGGCTCCTCCATCTGGTTATAGCAGACTAATTCACCAGAATGTCAGGATACTAACACAGTCCTCTCAAGTCAGAGAAAACATACTGGATAAATCTAGGCATAAAGAAGTTTGAACTTGCTTGCTTTCTCATCTGGGAGAAACAGGAAGTTTTGAGTTCTTTTACACGCTATGTGTTGGCTTTCATGAGCATTCACTTTACTGCCATCCTCATTAAGTGCATTTTGTGCCATAACATACTGTTTAGCATGTAACTTCTGCCTTTCTTCTCAATGCTTTACAGAGGCCTTCCAGCAAATATACAACTGGATATAGATGGAGATAGAGAAACTGAGCGCATCTACTCTCTTTTCAACTTGTATATGCCAAAGCTGGAGAAAATGCAAGGTGAGGATGAAAGATCATTGCATCTCACTTAGCAAGGCAAAGAGTTTGTTCTAGCTAGACTAGCCTTGTGAATCACATCCTAGAACGCAGTGGCAACATTTAACTTGTTTCCCCTTCTGCTGTCTTGAGCCAGTTGTGTGAATTATTTTTGGTGCACTGTGCAGTCTCATAGTCTGTACAAAGTTCTTTGCATAATAAATGGTTGTTTGAAATATGGTCTCTTGAGCACAGCATCCTAAAATAGCATAAGCACAGAGCATTGCTTGGATGCTCTGAATTGACAAATCAGAGTGTGCACTAAACCAGAAGTTTACTGATCCTGAAAAGAAGCTCCAGCAAAGTTGAGGTTTCAGTGGAACATGGTTTTGTGTTACCAGAAGTCATGTGCACATTCCCTGATTCAGATCCCAAGAACAGGCTGGATACAAATGGTCTCCCTGGGAAGGCTTTTACAGAATTATCAGCAAAAGTTGACCTGTGAGTGTCTACAAAATGTTGAAAGCTAAAGTTTGTGCTAGGAAACTCTGAAGGAGCTAAAAGGAGCAGAGATGTGACATGAAGGATTAAAGGGAGAAGAGACAGCAGAGGAAGTTAGTACTGGTAGACGTGCCAAGAGAAGTATCCGGTGTACACAGTGCCAGACTTGAAATCCCAGTTTAGCACAGGGAGTGGCAGGGAAGCCTTCGCTGTGGCACTGGTCTTTAAATAGGACTTTATTTTATAATATGAGATAAGCCAGTGGTGTCAAACACACAGATTGGAAAGCACTTTAATCCATTCTTGGCTGCCATGCAATTGCAAACTTAAGATCCTCACCACTTCCGAGCTGTCTGAACCAATGCCCAGCTTTCCCCTGTTCCAAATCCTCACTGCCAGAGACAGCATCGAGTTGCAGTGTTGGGGAAAAGGATGCAGGTCTGACAGAGACAGTGCAGCAAGGGGAAGGTAACTCGAAAACTCAGGCTGAAGCAGCAGTAAAATAGGGAAAAATAGACACAAAGTAAAATAATCTCCTTCCTCTTCTAATATGCTCAACTACAATCAGAGAATCACAGAGTGGTAGGGGTTGGAAAGGATGTCTGGAGACCATCTAGTCCGACGCTCCTGCTTAAAGCAAGTTCACCTAAAGCAGATTGAACAGGATCAGGTCCAAGTCATTTTTTATGTCCAATAAAAGAGACTCCACAACCTCACTGTTGATGAGGTGATCAATAATCAGTGCCCTGATGTCTTAGCCAGGAAGGCTCCCTGGTGGGAAGTATGACTTGCTCCTTCTTAGGACATATCCTTAAGCAGGCAACCAGGAAGTAGTCATGGCAAGTTCTGCTTATGCTTATTGTACAAATTGGAGAGGTAACAGTAAAACATTTTCCATAACCACTTCAGCCTCTGATTGTTGTGTGGTGCTGTACTTGCTGTTCATCTGCTGCTTTGAGATGGAACCTGTCCTTCTGACAAGTAAATTCTTGACTTCATGCAGGCCAACCCCACAGCACAGTGGCAGTTAGGCCTGTGTCAGAGTCCCCAGAGCATGTGCATGGAGTACTGCTAATGGAGCAACAAAGGGCAATTTTGCACCAGGAGCAGCTGCCAGCCTTGCTGCCCTTTCTTTAACAAGATGAGGAGGAGGGCATGGGCATGGGCTTACCAACAACCCAGCAAAAGGACAGGGAACAGCTCTGAGG
Organism: Eubucco bourcierii; assembly: GCA_013396675.1. Lineage (NCBI taxonomy): Eukaryota > Metazoa > Chordata > Aves > Piciformes > Ramphastidae > Eubucco > Eubucco bourcierii. Next base: position 28,152 of record VWZE01005073.1, on the reverse strand, counting down.
TGATCATGCAGAAGCAAACCGAGCCAACTGTATGAAGCGCAGACTGAGTATTTTTAGTTTGCATGTCTTGCCTTTTTTTTTTTCCCCTGCCTATCTAATAGCTATTCCTGTACTTCTACTTTCTGTAGAGGCCTGTGGCAGCAAGTCTGTGTATGATGGACCTGAAGAGGAGGAATATTCCACATTCATCATTGATGACCCTAAGGAGACATATAAAACACTAAAGTTGATTATTGAAGGTGTTGGAACTTTAGAGCAGGAACATGCTCAATATAAGAGAGATAAATTTAAGAAGACAAAATATGGAAGCCAGTAAGTATAATGGGTTGTCCAAACAGGGTAACAGTCCTGGGAGATGCTGTTTCCCTTTCTTATGTTCTGGTCTTCATCATATCCACGTTGAAAAAAGATCCTGAAATATGTGCTAAGTATGGCTGTGATTTAGGATTTGAATCACAATATTTTAAAGGATCCTAAGGCATACTTAAATGCTTTTTTCTCAATGCAGAATCATTCATAAAAATAACTGGGATGAGGTTTGGGTGTTTTGGGAGATGTTTTTTGTTTGGGTGTTTTGGGGGTTGGTTTTTTTCAGTTTCAAAGCTGTGCTCATGGAGTGCATTCAGAAGATGCACGTATTTGCTAGCTTCTTTTAGAGTGTTGGTTTAAAAATGAGAAGTGGCTGATAAAGCCACATGACTGTATTTTGTGTACTCATAAATAAAGGAGCATCTGGCTGATGAAACAGGGGATCAGTTCAATCAGTCTGCTCTTCCACTTGGAACAAGGTGGGATGCTATCACTACAATTACAAATCTAAAACTCAAACTTAAGGAAAAGGATTTATCTGTTCACTTTCAGATCTGACACCTCGATGTCCTGACGGAAAACTCCATCTGTAATTCTTTTTCCTTTTTTTTTTTTTTTTTTTTCTCCTTTTGTTTCAGAGAACATCCCATTGGTGACAAGAGCTTCCAGACATACATTAGGCAGCAGTCAGAGATCTCGGCACATTCCATATGAAGTGCAAAGGAGTTCACAGGACGGTGCTGAAGGGTCGGTCAGTGAAGCTAAATAGCAAAGCGAAAGGGAAGCCACACATGTAGCAAAATGTATGGATAAGTGTCAAGCTTACAAACTTTGAGACTTGCTAAATGTATTCTCTTTTCAAGAAACTTATCATAGTTGCTATGCACTTTATTCATCTGGTTACTCACAGATGATAAAACTCTGCCTTCTAGGCAGTTGTTGTCGTGTGTATTTTTAAATTTGCTTCGGTTTCTTGGAATCTAGTGATCAGTTCAATGATCAAGGTGTGTAGACTTCATCTTGACAACTCCCATGCAATTCCTTACGTTTCAGAAACCAAGCATGCTGCTAATGTGCAGCATTTTCTAGAATGGTTGTTACTGGGGGTTTTTTTTTGTTCCCAATTAATGTATATTATGCCACAACCCTGCGTGTTTTCTTAGGAAAAGCTTTGTAACACTTCTAATGTTTGCATTTAGAAAAGCAGAGGAAAAAAAACCCTCTGGTGTAATCCCTTGCGTTGTAGCTTGTGTTCTGAGCAGGCCGAGAAGCAGGCCTTTTGTTTTTACAGCAGCGGAGTTTTTGCTACAGGTGCACAGTTTTTAATAGAAATTCAGATCTGAATGGTACTCTTGATATTTTTGAGATACAAAGTCGTTTCTCCAGATGCATTCAGAAGACTTTGGTTTTGAAGATACAGTCTCAGTGGTATAATAAGAGTGACTCTCGTATGAGTAAGAAGAAATGGATTCGTGTGAAAGCTACACGTCTCTACTGCAGTACATTGCATGGAAATCTTTGAACGTCTGCCAACTGAAAGGCAAGATAAGCTGATTTTGATGACCTTGTACCACCTCACCAAGAAGGATGAGTAGAATCCAAGCCTGGCAGCTGAGACACTGGTTCCCAGGCACAAAAGCCATCAAGATGGGTTTTCTCAGAAAGGATCTTAAGCACTGGAGTCCAAGCTATTCTAGTACCACTTGCTTTTCTGGAAAAGAGATTTCTACATTTCCAAAAGTGTTTTTAAATACTTTTTTAAAGAGACTTTGTTAAAAGATATTTAGTATATTAACATGCATAATGATAACTTGTTAATATTCTGAGTGTAGTGAAAATGGAATGAGCTGTGTGTCTCACTAATACCAACAAAAGTTGTTGAGGAAGGGAATAAAGATCTGCTAAATGTAAGATAGATATTTATGTATGATGTTTAGTTGTACACCCTAACTTTCCTTTGTCCAATTTAGAAACATCTAGCTATGATAGCACAGAAACCTGCATGATGGGACTTCAAGCTTCTGTGGGGTAGAAGCTAGTGCTGGTTTTAAACTGAATTGATACAGAAAGCATTGAACTATCAGTTTAATGTGAAGCTTTCTGTATCTTTGCTTAAAGTGTTACAGAGTAATTTTTAACAGTGTCCTCGTTGCATCTGACATGATTTAAGATGTCTGAAGTACTTTGAATGCCTCTGTCTGTTAGTGATGCTCTTAGAAATGAGGTTTTCTTTTCAAGTATTGAGTAGACCATGTAGTAGATGATAAATGATCTTTTATTCATCTTCATCCAGCAGACCAGGGAAAAGGAAGTAATGAAGCACTGCAGAGATGCATTTTGGACTCCGAGCTTTTAGCTGCCATGAACTGCAATTTTTAACCTGTATTTGTAACTTAATATTGTTTATAAAATACTAATGACCTGTAATGTGTGTTCTACTTGCCAATTAAAAGAAACGTTTTATTTCTGAAAACTTTGTGCACATTTGGAGTCTGGTTTAGATTCACACTGGCTACCAGGGTGCCTGTTGGCACAGAATCTGCTGTTCAGAGCTGGACCGTGGATGGAGATCCTTGTGAATGTAAGCAAATTTCTTAGGGGTGCCGAGTCCCATTGTTGCTTCTTCTCTCATCCCCATACCTTTTCTTGGGTCAGCATCACAGCTGCAGGGCTCTGTAGTAAGAGTGGGCACCCAAGACAGCCATGAAATACTGTAGCAAGGAAAGCAGTTATTGTTCAGCTAGATAAGCATCTTGAACTGGTTCCTTATGTTATTACATACCTGTTGATGCTCAGAGGTAGGAGTGAGTCTGTGGAAAGACACAAGGAAAGGAGTTGAGAGCACAGCACATTCATATTGTCTTGTGAACCTCTGGAACCACTACCCTTCTGAAGAAGACCTTGGGCATGCTGGGGTTTAATAAGTTGGTCTTCTGGAGCTTACCAGTCCTCTCTGGATACTCATGTGAATTAAGCTTTGACTCTGAGATGCTATGAGACAAGCTGCACTCACTGTTTCTGTCAGGCAGTGTTTGCAGGAAGGCTGGGCAGCAGCCCCTGTGGGGTAGAAAGCTGATGGCTGGCTCCTTCAGTGTGTGCTCATCTAGTTTGTGATCAAGGCAAATCCCACTGCTGTGCAGTGCATCTCTTTCAACAGAACACAGACCTCTATTTCTGAGAAACCTCTGGAGCCAGAGCATCTATAGGGCTACTCTAGCGGAGTGACAGTAGTGGTTTAACAGGTAGACCACAGCGAGGAAAGAAAACCAAACTGATGGTGAAAGATACCTTCGCCAAGACACCGGTCATGTGAAATAGACCACAGTTACACAAGTGTGTGCTTTTGCTGAGGAATGGAAAACCTTGTTTTTAAACATGGTTTTAAGTAAGACAAGGTAGTAAACTGTAAACAGTAAACTGACACAGGATTTGTAATATATGAGCGGAGTTAAACACAGAATTACTGTAGCACCATTCCCGGCTCTGTCTCATTTACGCTGTCTCATTCAGTGTGTACAATCGCCATGCCTTCCTGATAACATGCCTTGGCTTAAGGCACTAGGAAATCTTTATGCTCTAAGAAAAGCAGCTTTTAACTTAATTAACAGGGCTGGTGAGGGAGTTGTGTTAAAATTGAGCTTCCTATACTTGCTTAGCCTCTATCTCCTGTCTGTCTGCAGCATATGTTTCTGAGTTATCTTCAGAAATGCTCAGGAAATCCTGCCCACAAGACAGATGACTTAAAAGGGACACACATAAGGGATGCTGTCCTATCTGGAGTGAAAAAGTACAAAATAAAACAACACCAACACACCCCCACCTCCAAAACAAACAAACAAAACCCCACAGCAATGACAAGCATAGAAAAATAGCATAACCATAAGCATGCATGTCAAGTCAGTTTTCCTTCCTTTTCTCATCTATCCCAGCCTGAAATTAAAAAAACCCAACCAAACAACAACAACAAAAAAAAAAAAACCCACACAAAAAAATAAACACTTTAATAAACCAGCCCTGCTTCAATTATTTTATTTTTTTTTTCTGTCACAGCAGATCTTCATGTGTGTTTTCTTCTCCCTTCCTGAACCAATGCTCTAAGGCACAACTGACCCGGCAACAGGACCAAGTGACCATGGCCTGTGTATGTTGCAGTTCAAAGGTGTGTCTGGCCAGCTAAACAACTTCATGTGTTTCAGAAGTAACAAGTTCGGAATGGCAGCTTGGGCTGTGGAACTGCACACCCAGAGACAAGATTTCTGTTAGTTTCTTAAACCAGTAGAGGGGAGTTTAGTTGACAGATGAAATCTTATTACTTATCCACCTAGAAACCACACACATGCAGTAGAGATGGAGAGCAGCTGCTGCAGTGATGACAAATGACTTAGGGCTTTCTCATGCTGTGATGGTTATGTTTGAAGCTGTGTTGGGATGCAGTTGGTTGGACTGCAGGAAATGACAGATGTACCAGGGATGTCTCAAAGCTATGTTGCCACCAGTAGTTCTTGATTCTTCTCTCAGTAAGATTTTAATAAGGTCTGTGTTGATGGGAGGGTTGAAGAACATGGCTCTTGCCTGGAAATGTTTCCATATAAGAATCGCCAAATGGAAAAAAGGAAAAGAACGATGTGCCATGGGCAGGGATGGATACAGTTAATGCAAAGAGTACCCAGGGCCCACCACACCCATGCAAGGCTCATAGTGGTCAGTGGCTACTGTCTGAGAAACTGAGAAAGTGTGTCGATTGAACAAAAGGCTCACCAGCAGCCTGGGCTGAATGTAAAGAATGTTTAAATGATAAAGAGGGAAACTGGCTTTTTACTCATTTGAAAACTTTGCTATGCTGAGCCTTTGCCCAGATTCACACTTAGAGAGCCTAGATGCACATAGTTCTGGTTTATGTCAAGGGTAAATTTTCTCTGTGCTGGTTTGAGGCTAATTGGAATATTTTAATGGAGAAAATGAGATTAGAGGCTGTGAAAAGAAAACAATGGTGATGGCTACTTCACTCATAGGCTTGATGAGATGTTTAAGAATACAAAACATAGATAAGACACACACAGAGCCTCTTGGTCTCTAGCTTTTTGCCTTTTCCTCTCTGCTGAATAATCTAACTAACTGCTCTCCTTTCAACCCCCCTGACTGATCCTCCAAACTCACCTTGCATGTAAGGCAAACCCTGGGGTAAGATATAGGGGTGGGGCAAAGGTGGAAGGGTGGTTGGGAGCCCCTCCTGGGGTCTCTGATTTCTGGGAGGGGAGTTGTGCTTCTGTATTCCCTTTAACTTGTTTATTTCTGTAAATATCCCTGTATATTGTGCATATATCTGCTTGTGTATTGTGCTAAGCTGTAAATAGAGCTTCAGTCCTTAACATCTACCCAGCTGAATCTAGTCTGGGTGATTTTATAAAGTGTGGGGGTGGCAGGGAACTCCCAAACCATCACAGTGTGGAACCTGTAAGGTGTTTGTCTAAATTCCCTCAACACTTTTAACCTTTATTGAGCTGCAGTGTTGTAGTTTGTTCTCCACCAAAGCAGAACAAACTGCTGGATAAAGCACTGACTGGACAAAAGGCTCCAAAGGGTGGTGGTCAATGTAGCTAAATCCATCTGGCAGCTGGCTGCAAGTGGTGTTCCTCAGGGCTCAGTGTTGGGACCACTTCTGCTTATTGTCTTTATTGATGATCTTGATGAAGAGTGTGTCACCAGTAAATTCTCAGATTACACCAAAGTAGGTGGCAGTGTTGATCTGTGTGAGGATAGTGAGGCTCTAGAGAGGGACTTGGGTAGATTGGATTGATTGGCCAATGTTAATGCGATGAGCTTCAACAAGGCCAAATGCCAGGTCCTGCATTTTGGGCCATGACAACTTCAAGCAATGATACAGGCTTTGTGAAGCGTGACTGGAAAGCTGCCTGGCAGAAAGGGGCCTGGGGGTTCTAACTAACAAGTAACTGAATACGAGCAAGCAGTGTGCCCAGGTGGCAAAGAAAGCCAATGGCATCCTGGCTTGTATTAGAAATGCTGTGTCCAGCAGGAGTAGGTAGGTTATTGTCCTCTTGTACTCAGCTCTAGTGAGGCCACACCTCAAGTATGGTGTTCAGTTTTGGGCACCTCATTGCAAGAGGGATGTGGAGGTGCTGGAGTGAGTGCAGAGGAGGGCAGGAAAGCTGGTGAAAGGTCTGGAGAATAAATCTTATGAGGAGTGACTGAGGGAGCTGGGGCTGGTTAGTTTGAAAAAGAAGAGGCTGAGGGGAGACCTTATCACTGTCTACAGCTACCTGAAAGGATGTTGTGGAGAGGTTAGTGCTGGTCTCTTCCCGCAGGTAAATAGGGACAAGAGGGAAAGGCCTCTAAACTGGGTAGGTTTAGACTAGATATTAGGAAAAAGTATTTCACAGAGAGTGGTCAGGCACTGGAATGGGCTGCCCAGGTAGGTAGTTGTGATGTATTTGAAAGCCATTTGGATGTGGTACCTGGAGATATGTTTCAGAGCGAACCTTGTAGAGTAGGGTTATTAGGTGGACTTGGTGATCCTGAGGGTCTTTTCCAACCTGAATGTTTCTGTGATTTCTGTGAAAGCTGTCAACAGGAAATATGTTTTTTGTTATTCACTTGAGGCCACAACAAATGTGCTGCCTAGATATGGGCTCTTGTGTGAGGACTAGTCATCTTTGATAGAGGCGACAGTGGTGCACAGGGTTGCCATCAGGTACCAGAGATGTGACTAAACACATTTCTTTAATTAAGGAGGACACTTTGGGTAAGAGTAGCAATGAATTTCTGTTGGGAGGTGGAAACTGAAAATGTAATCATCATGTTGCTGTAGAGAAATCTGCTTACAGGAATCCTTCCAATAAAACTCCAACTGAACGTTATGAATTATAGAGGAAGAAAAAGGGAAATACTTGATGAAAACAAACTGTGCACAGAGAAGGCCACCCTGAAACACCTTGTGTTTTGCTTTCTTTATAAAGTTTCTCTGTCCTACAACTCAACTATGATTCCTACTTCACATCCTCTCCAGAAGCCATTCTCTGGCAGCCGTGACATCCTATGCCTGTGATGGAAATGAACAGAGAGGCTCGCAGCTGAGAAAAGCAACATTAAAAATAGACAGACTCATGTGTGATGTCTGGAGATGTAAATACTTCGCCTCCCACTGAGCCATGGTGGTGTGAGGACAACCCCATGGTATGTTTTCTCTTGCGGTAAAGACCCCTTGTGTACGATTCCTGCTCTCCCACCCTGGCTGCGGTTCAGCATCCCATTAATAGCACTGATGCAATTGAATGAGTGAAATGTTTGGGATTTGTTAGACTTTGGAAAAACCTGGACCACCTACTGGCCAGGTTTAGAGGAGTCTCACAAACACTTGGACCAGTTCTCAGCAGGTTCTCAAACACAAGGGCAGTTTGCCCTCTCCAGCCCAGGAAGGGCTCTGCAAGGATTTCCATGACTGCCTCTTCTTAACGTGACTGGCTGATACTTACCTGCCCAAGGCTGATACCTGCCCAAGCCTACCACTTTTCTTTATGCCCTCTCTTCTGCATGCACAACTTCTAAATAAACCAAAAGCATTGGTCATCTCCTTCTGACATAAAAATAACTTGGGCACCAGCTGCCCTCTGCTGAGTATCAGTGCCCTCTCAGAGGGTTCTCTGAGCTGAGTGGCTCTGAAGGGGCCTTTTGCTTACTGTTTCCTGACACCTGCAAAAGAAATGCCAAGGAGATTTCTCTGGAGTGAAAAGGAGTGACATTTTTCCAGACAAATGAGGTTCAGACCCAGCTCTCCCATAGGAAATCTACCTTTGAGCCCATGACAGTCTTCACTAGGAGAATTTAAGGCAGAAAAGGACTGGTGGGGAGGGAGCCACTATGACAGGTCCAGCTCCTTGGAAAACTGAGAAAACATAATAGTCTGCCAGCAGGAAGAGATGGATCCTGAAGCTGACTTTCTCTGTGGTTTTGCCTGGTTGTCATGCTAGCAGAACAGTAGGAGTCTCCAGCAGCCACCAGACACTGCAGAAGTAGACAACACAAAGTGGTGAATGCTGGGAAGGCTGTGGATGTAGTCTACCTGGGCTTCAGCAAAGCCTTTCATACTGTCTGCCACAACAAGCTCCCAGCAAAGCTGGCAACTTGTGGCTTAGACAGATTCACTCTGATATGGGCCAAGAACTGGCTGGAGGGCTGGGCCCAGAGAGTGGTGGTGAATGGTGCCACATCCAGTTGGCAACCAGTCCCTAGTGGTGTCCCCTAAGGATCAGTGCTGGGCCCAGTCCTGTTCAATGTCTTTATTGATGATCTGGACGTGGGGATTGAGTCCAGCATCAGTAAGTTTGCAGATGACACCAAGTTAGAAGCAGGTGTTGGTCTGTTGGAGGGCAGGAGGACTCTGTAGAGGGACCTTGACAGGCTGGATGGGTGGGCAGAGGCCAATGGGATGAGATTTAACAAGGCTAAGTGCAGGGTTCTACACTTTGGCCACAACAACCCCAAGCAGTGCTACAGGCTGGGGACAGAGTGTCTGGAGAGCAGCCAAGCAGAAAGGGACCTGGGGGTACTGGTAGATAGCAGCTGAACATGAGGCAGCAGTGTGCCCAGGTGGCCAGGAGAGCCAACGGCATCCTGGCCTGTATCAGGAAGCATGTGGCCAGTAGGACAAGGGAGGTTATTCTTCCCCTGTGCTCAGCATTGGTCAGGCCACACCTTGAGTCCTGTGTCCAGTTCTGGGCCTCTCAAGAGAGATGTTAGGGTTGGGTGATAGGTTGGACTGCATGATCTTGGAAGTCTCTTCCAACCTAGTTGATTCTATGATTCTATGAAAATGTGAAGGCTATTATGAGGGTCACTTAAATAACAGTGCATTTTTTAGGGGGGGAGGGGATATACTTGCAGGCAGTAATGGTTTTAGAAGGTCATATCATAGGTGGCATAGGTGGGGTGGTGCTGGAAGCAAATGGATTTCAAGCATAGCTGGGAGATGCATTCACTCTGATGGCAAAGCCTTCTGAGATGACTTGTCAAGTGACCTGACACAGTCAATGTAAAGCAAGAGCCAAGAGGCCTTGGGCAGGCCCAAGCAGAAGAATTAGAGCTGGTTTTACCCAGCAGGCTCCTGAAGCTGAACAATGCTACCTCAATCAAGATGTTCAGTACTTTGTTTTCTCTGCCTAAATGTTTCCTACTATGAGGGAGTGCTGTTGGTTTCCGTTGTGTTTCTCAGAGCAACACCTGTGTGAGAACCCCGTGAGCCACCACACAGCTACATCTGCATGGGCCACCTGCAGCTGCAGTGGCTGCCTGCCTGCCTGCCTGTAGAGAGCAAGAAGAGTGAGGCACTTCTTTGGCTTCCTGCAGGTGGATGCTGCAGGACTGGGCTGCCACAAGTCTCTGCAAGCAAGACTGCACTGCCTGGCACAACTACTTGTGCCAATGCTTCCTGCCTTCCTTGAAATGTACCAGGTTGTCCCTGCCCTTCCAAAACTGTCCCCATTTCTTCTCCCCACCTAGTGCCTGAGGAGGAAAAAAAAAAAAAGATAGCCCCTGCTTCCCAGCACCTTCCTCTTTCCCTGAGTGCCAGGCACAGTTTGTTGCCCCTTCCCATGTCTCAGACCTGTTGCTCACCGCTCCCCTAGTCCTGGTTACCATAGGTAATTGGAGAGTCACCAAAAGACTTACTGTGGTGAGACACCATCTCCCTCTCAGATCAGCCAAATCTTTTAGCCACATCTGATACTCTTTGAAGCATCATCCCTGCCTTCATTCTGTCAGGGAGGCCACTTGAGCAGTGATACAGCATTGCAGTGGAGTAAGGAATCGGTGAGCTCTCTGTGGAGTATTTTTATTTTTAATTCCCTTAGAAATAGAATTAACATAGTGCAGTTTGGAGCTAGTGGGGTGCCAGGAGGAGTATTTCCATGCCACAGGCAACTATGCCAGCATTCTTGTCTGTAAAATCTCATTCATAGCAGGGGCTGAGTGTTCAAGCTCAGCAATCACGGACTTAGAAAGTGGGTTAATCAGAAGGGGGGTTTCTTTTGCAGGCAACAGGGAATGATGTTCCACTGACTATGTTTGTATAAAACCATGACAGCACTCTTAGACTGTTACTGAACTGGACAACTTCTGATGTCTTATTGACACCCCTGGAAAGCAAGATCTGTTTTCCAGATTAATACAGTACCAAGCATGAGACAAAGAACATGGGATCTGTCTCTCCAAATGCAGATGTCCACCATGCAGATTCTCACATTTCATTTAGTCACAGAAAAGAGACCCCTCTACAGCATGGCTCACAATTTTAGTTGTCTACCTTAGCACAAAATTAATCAACCCCTCAAAAAAATCCAGTTCCATTCTATGGACCATAACAAACCTAGCATGATTGCTTGTGCAGTAAAGATCTCTAAAGCTGGTGAGATGAGACCCACTCATGGTGTCGGGAGAGAAGCCTGGCTGCTGTGTTGTGTGCTTGGCACCCTTTAGTCACCCTTAGGGCAGTGAATTTCTTGCAAGCCCTAGTTCTCCTCAGAGGGTTTTTTGTCCTCCTGCTTTCGGTGCCACCGGGGCAGCCGAGGCCACTAGATGGGGGTGCTCTCACGCAGGATTCATCCCACAACCCCATGGCCCTGCTCGCCGTGCTGTTTGCAGTGATCCCCAACAGAATTTCGTGAGCACTTTCCTGTGAGCACCGGCACCGGCTCGGTGCCTTGCTGACTCAGCTAGTGCCACACGACTGACCCAGGTTGGGTGTGAGTGTATCGGGGGTTCTCACTCAGCTTGCCAGAACTTGCTTCACAGGTTTCTACTACCTTTCTTGTGCCTACCAGGGCAGGGCTATACTTGGTCAGGTACAAAGCTGGGGTTGCTCTGATAGCACCTGATGCATCATGAAAGCTGCGAGAACAAAGTGCCCACTCCCAATCAAGCTCAAACTGGCACGGTGAGTCTGAACAGATAGGTTCAAGCTTTGTGTGGTGTCAGTGTTTTTTCACTGGGTACTGGATACCAGAAAAAAAGCGATTGGTGCTCGGCAGAGGGCAGCCAGAGATGAGAAAGGTAAGTCCCTCATTGATGCCTCCCTCAAAACCAGGAGGGTGGCAGTTCTCCTGTGGTGTCACTTAGAGCAATGATTCCCAAGGAGCAATGGGTTTCCTGTTTGTTGCTTTTGGTTTACTTTGTATTTATTGTTGCATTGCACGGGTGTGATACTGATCTTATTTTAAGAATCTCCTCTCCTGATTAGCCTGTGCTGCCCTCCTCTCCAGCACAGGAAGGGAAACTCGCTTGGCTGGGTGGATTGTGCATCCTGACTGTTACACCGAGAACAACTGCATGTTTAACTCTCCAGTGCCACGAACTATTCCTGTGGTGTGGGTCACAGCTTGGGAACTGCACACCTAGAGCTGGCCCCATGGTCATTTCTGGATGGCTGGGAAGGAAATCCAAGGGTGAAGGGCCTATCCACTTTAGACCTGTGGTCTGAAAACAGATCTGAAAAAGGATTTCTAAAAAGTATTTGTGCAGCCATGTGAAATACAGTCTGGTGAAGACTTTTTCAGAGCCACTCAGCCAGCTGACCAAGAACTTCCTTAGAATGGAGTAAGCGTGCTTTTTCTGTTACTCTTTCTTTTGCAGAGGTCAGATGGGGTTATCAGCAGTGCAGAGTCCTTAGCAAAGAGCTACTGGCAAACCATCTTTGCCTTTTCCCTGGCATCTAGTCCCCAAGGGAGGTAGTCTTCCTCCTAGGCTGGACAAAGCAGAAAATAAAAGGAGAGGTGCTAAACAGGCAGCCGTGTCTCAGGAGTTGCTCAGACCTCATGTGAGGATCTCAGCTGGACAAGGGAGAAAACTTTTTTCACCAGCCTTCTTTTGTGTCCACCCTCTGGCACCATGCATTCAGACATTTTCTGGCATACCTTAACCCAAACCTGATCTCCTTCCAGCCACTTCTGCTCTCAGCATTCTCCCACAGCACTGGGGCTGGCTACTGGCAGCTCTTCTGGAAGAAGCAGATCCCCACAAGCTACCAGCCACCACTGGCAGGGCTGTGTGAGGCCAGGGAGTTTGTCAAGGAGAGTTGTGCCTGGCTGGCACTGGTGAGGCTATAATATGCATCCATGGAGCATCTCTCCAGGGCACATCCTAGAAGAGGCAGCATAGATGACGCTGGATGTGTGGCTTTTCCTCCTGCTCTGCACAGATCAGCTGATCTCTTTCTGTTTGTGCTGTGTGTTTTTCCCTGGCAGGCATGCAATGCTTGATCTGCAGATATCCTTTCTTAAGAAATGTTTGTCTTGAGTTTCCAGCCAACAGTGGGATTTGGGAGTAGAACAGTTCTCAGCCAGCCCCTCCTCTGCAACACCACTAAATCATGGTGTTTTGTACCTTTCGCCTGGGCAGGCATGGGCTGGGGCTGATCAGAAGTGGGCTGGCAAGAGCTGTGTGTTTATGGCACAGGCTGCTTTCAACTGCATTGCCAGAGACTGGATGTTTTATTCACTGGCCATCTGAGATGCCTGTGTCCAAACGCTGAAGCATCTCATCCTTGGCTGTGAGGGCTGACAAAGACCAGCTGAGAAGCAGATGTTAATTAAAACAGAAAAACAGAGCTTTGGCCTGGGTTATCCATATGTCAAACTAACCTCAGCCTGTTTTGTTCAAATGTATAAGTCATCTTCCATAGAGGAGTAACACCTCTATGCCAGTGGAAGGGGAGGCTGTGATCTGTAAGGTATAATCTCTAAAAGGCTATGGTGAGCCACATTCTTTTTCCTTTGACATGTAGCTTTGTGTTTAGGTGAGTATCTGCGTCTACCCCTGTCTGCTACTTAGGTTCCTGCTGCTGCTGGTGACTCCTTGGATGAGCCCCAGGCACTCATTCCTAAGCATGATGCATTCTTGCTGTGGACCTGGAGAAGCAGAGGTGATGTGTCACCACCTGTACACCTCCTGAAACCAAGGAGCAGCTTCTGCAGCATGTCCAGGGGACATGACTTCAGTGCCTCTGATGGTCTGTGAAGTCAGGTGAGGTAAGTCACTGGAGCTGCTTATCATTCAGTTCCCATCATCTTTCTTTGATGAGAGGAAGTCTTACATGGTCTTAGACCCTTGTAGATCCTACTAAAACTAAGACTTGGCATTTTCATCTGCAAAATAACACACCAAAACCCTGCTCAGCATGGGACAGCAGTTCCCAAACATCTCTGTTGCCTACTCCGTTTCTTGTTGAGAGCCACCAGTCCCACAAATCCTCTGGGCAATGAGAGCTTGTGTCTGTAAACCTCTGGTTTGGAAGGTGGAAAAATAACCACACACTCCATTGCTGAGACTGTTAGCCTAAATTCAGTAGAGGCAGATGCAGAAGAATTGCATGATGTGGGACAGTTATGTAGCCTTCTTAACACGTGTGCATTCAGTAATGCTCACTCACTGCCACTGCTGTCTGCACTTAATACATGTCAGCATCACTGAATGGAGCTCTTGCAGTATAGTTTAACTAGGGAACTGCTTTTCACTGAGATATTTAGAGGATTAGGAGGAACTAAAGTGTGAGATTTTTGTCTGTCAGCTGGCCTTTCAGTGAAGGAGGTCTGAAAACCGTGTAGCGAGGGAGGATCTATACACAAAGCCTTTGCCAAGTGTAAGAATTATGAAAGAAAAAACAAAGCTGTCTTGTTCCAAAACCTCCCAGCAAACCTTCATGCAGACAGGTGGCCAGAGAGCTGAAGAGACTGAGCAGTGCTGACTGCTGAGCCTGACACTTAGTCCTCGGTGGTGTAGAGCTGTCTGCAACTCAGCTCACAGCTGCTCCAGCTCAGACTGAGGCATCAAAAAAGCATTTCAAGGTCACCATAGCTTTCCTTCGCAAAGGGCCTTCCTCCACATCAGCAGCCCTATGGTGTTTGTTGGAGCTACAGCTCATTTTCTATCTCATTAAGCATCAGGCTTGCTGTTGAATAAGTCTGGGTAAAATCCCTCATGTCCCCCATGGTCCCCTAGTAATATTTCTCCCTCTCTGCCCTGCCTCCATCAATGCGGCTGAGATGTTATCTTCCAGATTACCAGGATGGATCCACCTCCAGCTTCCCAAGCTCATGGAAAGTCTTGCTGTATTCCTCAAAAGCACACTATCTCTTGCTGCAGCCAAACCAGTCACTGCAAAAAAAACAGTTGTGTGTCAGATAAGTCATCCTCAAACATTGAGTAATGATTATAGTGGCAGTGCTGCACAAGCAAGTAAACCTCATCAGATCTCAGCATAGCCTGTGTCACTAGGCTGTCTGGAGAGCATAATTTTGCACTCCTGATGTTAATGTCTTTCTGGACTGAAGAACTTCATCTGCTGTTCAAGCAGCCTCCTTGAAACACTAAGAGTATTGTTGCTTTAATTGCCACTGAATAGGTCTCATCAACCTTGCAGCTGCAGATGGAAATAGCTTTTCATCAGACAGACTTTCTATTCTTTCCCCAAGATCATTTTTACTGGAGGAAAAATGGCATTTATAGCAATGTGCTTGCAGGGGGCCAGCAAGGCGTTTCTGCAGTCTGGGTTTCTTCACCCTGCTCTGACCAACTGATTTGCTTGGCAACATCACACAAAAACAATGCAGAGCGCTGCCTTGCAGGAAAGTGGATGTCCTGTAGGCTGTGATCTGATGTTTTCCAGACAATGTCTCCGTCTGGCAGTAAACTGCACTCTTTTCCAATTCTTCAGCATCTTAAAGAGGTGGATAATATAATCAGACCTGGTTGTCCAAGAAAAGATTTGCCACCTCTTCCCTGTTTCTATTTCTTCATGGGCTTGACTAAAACCCACGCTAACCCTTTTGGCTACACCCTGAAACTAGGATCTCAAATTCAGTTCCTCACTGAAACCTGAAGTTTTTATTAGAGCTCCTGCTTTCCATTTCGTCACCCTCTGAGCCTGTGCAGCTTTCCCTGTTCACCCTCTGTGCCTCGGGGAGCCGTGTGGAGGCGGCGCTGTTGATAGCATCGGTTTGCTCTAAGCCTGGTAAGGTCAGCGTTCACTAGCACTCGCTAGGGGCCCAGAGGTACCCTGCAAAGGGCATGGTATGAGCACGATCAGTAAGATGTCCACCAGAGAGGCAGGCATGGTCTCGCTCATTGCCGAAACTAAATTAGCAGAGTGCTTAACCCAATCTCTTGAGCTGGTCAAGGTGAAATGACGGGAAGCTTGTGCCTCTAGAAGTGCTGCTTTATAGAATTGAGGCAGACTGGCTTTAGGTTTTGTTTTGAACAGCTCAATGGTGCTACCTCATGGCCAGACCTAAAACTACTTCGTCCTTTTACATTTTTATTTAATTTCTCCTGCAAGTGACAGGGTTTCTGTTGCCAGCGACATGAGAGACTCTTGCTATGGAAGTCTCTTACTGCTAGATAAATATTCCAAGTACACACAATGTATCCAACTGCATACACTGAGGTGTTTGGGGTTTTTTTTGTTTGTTTGTGTTTTGGTTTTGGTTGGTTTTTCTTTTGGCAGGGGGTGAGACTTCAAAGGTTCCAAATTCTGTCAAATGTAAAGTTTCTTTTTGTCCTTCTCCTATTACCTGTCACAGAGATGTACCCATCTCAAATCGGGTGCTCTTTGACACAGGGACCGCATCTGAGCTCTGTTGCCCAGCTCCCTGCAGGGTAGGCCACAGTGGTGCAGTCATCACAGCTGGTTGGCATTGGAGCTGATCCCCATGCCTTCTCGAGGGAAAAAAAGAACAAGTCAGAGCAAAGAGTGCAGCCCCACAACAATGTGCTTTATACTCACATACAAATGGCGGGAAAGTATCTCCACATTTAATGCTTTTGTGAGCTAAGTGTGGTTGCTGTAAAGACACGCAAAGCCTGTGGCAGTCAGAGTGCCATGGTCTGCAAAGTGAAGCCTCATGTGATTACCCACAAACTGGTCACAGCTTTTTGGGGAACAGAGTTACCTCTCCTTATCAAATTAGCCATTATGAGACCTCTGTCAAGAAGGCTCTGGACAGTCCAGTGGGCAGAGTAGTATTTGTTCAGTTTCTTCACAATAAATTAGCTCTGTTTGCCAGATAGTTCTCCAGTGGTTCTGTACGAGAGCAGAGCAGCACATCACAATATGAGCCCCAGACTGGATAGGATGGAAAATTTTTGGGTCCCAGCAACAGAGACACATCAGATAGTTATGAGATAAAAATAGTCAGCCTCTGGAAGAAGGTTGTGTTGAGATGCATCTTCTATAAACGTGTGTCTCCCTCCTGCTCTCCTGTGGAGATGTGACACACACACCTCATTAGCTGAACTGACCTAGAGTGCAATCCTGCTGAGGCCCAGAGCCAAGTATCTATAACAATTTGCTTGAAACTCTTTATTTTTCATAAGATTTTGTTTACCAGCCCACAGGAGCTAGACAGGGGAGCCACGACTGCGTGTCAGCACTACCACCATAATTAGAGCTGAGCTGGAGAACTGTACTCCTCCACTGGACTCTGACTTTTCTATAAATCAGTTTATTACTTGTGCTAAAAACACATGGCATTTTTGGCTTGGCACCAGCCCTAACAGCACTCTGCCTTCCTGAGCATCCCTCCTAGAAGAGGCATGGAGCAGGCCATGCTATGAATGGAAACAGGCCTGAGGACAAGGTGTCAATCTCTTTGAAATTCATGGCTTCTGGCAATGGTAGAGTAGGCATTTCTGTTTGATGAGATCCTCGTGGTGTATCCCAAAAACAGCAGATAGCCCTGAAAACGTTTATACTGGAGCAGCATCACCAGAAGGGAGGATCCCTGAATGTAAGGAAAGGTCACCTCTCAGCTGAACGTGAATGAAGGCTTATTTGGCTGAGGAAGGCTCCTCCTCTCTCCGTTTTGGGACCTTGAAGAAGCGTTTAGTGACTCACAGGAAGATTTACACAATGTCCCAGTGCTGCCTGCTTCCTGGCTGTGTGGGGACACAGCGCTTCCAAGAATCCCACGAGCTCCTTTGAGAGGCACCGGGCTTTTGCCTGGCAGTAGAGATGCTGGCTCTGCACATCCACATAGCCAGTGGGATGGAGGAGCCCTGCCAAAGTACTTTTTTTGGCATGTTTTTCTTTCAAAAACCGTTCAGAAATAGAAATTCAAACTGACAGTTTTAAGTCACTAGAAAGCCCCGTGGAAGAGACTCAGTATTGTTCATGTGGGAGCTTTCAGCTGACATTTGATGTAGAAAGCTTCTGTCTTCTCAGAGGATGGGTTTAATGTTAGCTTGTCTTCTTCTTCTTTTTTTTTTTTTTTAATATTGGTAGAGAGAGACACAGTAATGGTACTGCTTTTGTACAAGTGAAAAAATCCAGCAGCCTCAGCTTAAGAAAATAAAACGTTGAATTTTAGATTGTAAAATATGATCTAGTTGTTCTTGGTTTAAAAAGAAACCCCAAACCTCAAGACACTGAAGAAGAAAACATGGCTTTCCTGTTTTCTCCTATTTATCTCCTTTTATGTGCTCATAGCTACTGGAATGAGGGGGAGAACAGGGAATAATAAATCTGATTCACTATAGAAGCAAACGTAGATCAACTGGCAGTTATGACATTTCTCCAGTATCACTGCACTTTGTAGTAAATCTGGGTCTCCAAGGCCACCATGACTGAGGAATTCATGCAGAGGGAATTTACCAAGCTGCTTTGGATGCGCAACTATCACTTCATATCCCAGGCTGCCAACTGCACACCTACACCAAATGACAGCCAAAACAAACTAGATGTGGTATTGCATTTAAAAAAAAAAAAAAGAAAAGAAAAAAAGAAAAGATAAAAGCCTGCAGGATAAACCACATGGGGTAACCAACCAAAAATGTGAACCCTCTTCCCTGGCACTGCTGACCAATATTTCCTGTGTCTCCAGCTCCTAAGCAGTTCCTTGTGGCAATGTAGATTCCTTGCACTTATTTACTCTCAGGAACAATAACCTGACTTTTCTTAGCTGTCCTTCAGGTATCCTTTCAGGGCAATCACCCTCCAAAACCCATCACCCTCTTGAAGAGACCTGCTCTGATGGGAACCACAGTGCACCATGACAGAATAACCCGTGGGAGCTGGATAGCTAATTTTTTCTGGAATGTTCCAGGTTTAGTATGTACCAATAGCCTCCAGAGAAGAAAGAAAATACCTTTCAAATAATTTTCCTGTTAGTTTTTGGAAATCAGAAAAAGTTGGTGTCCTGGGGTAGGGGCATGACTGGTGAGTGGAGCCAGTGGAACCACATGAGCCAGTGCGTGGTGATTACGGAGACTTCTTCCATCACAGTCCCTGTCCCTGCTGTAGCAGTGCTGTGTATGATGCTGCCCTAGAACAGCCCTTGCTGACCCCCACTTATTCATAGCCTGTGGTGTGCTGGGGACACATCTTCTCACAGTTCAATAATGTTATGCTGCATTGTGCTTGACCAGAGGGCCTTTTGGTGTTTTGTATGACGATCAGTGGGTGACAATCCTGATTTCCTCCTTTGGGCTTTTGTATCATCAAAACTTCCTCTCCAAGCTGGAGATGCTAGGACAACTGCTTGAGTGGCTGCCTCTGTAGTTTCGCACAAGGAAAACCCTTCTGAGAGCCCCTGGATTGCCCTGCAGGAACGCACCTTGCACATCAGCTACAATGGAGGCATGTTCCTGTTAGCATCAGATGTGACATGATGATGTATCACCTTCTTCCTCTGGACATTGCACTTCACATGCATGACAGTCACCTGAATGTCCAGCTTCAGCTTATGACTCATGTCCTCAGTTCATTGCAGATATTAGAAACTAGAGCAAATTTTACAGCCTAATTCTCCAAAATGCTGCCCTCCCATAGTCCCACATTAACTCCTTAATTATTCCTTCTGCTGTTCATGGATATCTTTGGAAAGCTCAGAGAAACCATCCCAAATGGACACGTGGTGGAGTGCATGAGCTCAAAACAAATCAGAACAGAGTCTCTCGTGTGACAGAAAAAGACCAGAAAACACACCAAAGATTGAGGGGCCTATGTGCTGACGAAAAACTGAACATGCATAGTTGTTTCAGGCAAAAAAAAACCCCCACAAACCAAAAACCCCACAGAATATATGGAAAATACATCAGTTAGCCTTCACCCAAAACACATTACAGTACCCAAGACAGATTATAGTTAGAGTATGGCATTTTTAGGTATACAAAATGTAAAACCCACTGATGCAACAACTTCTATGAACGGCACCTATGTCAGATGCAGTGTCAAGCATCTTTTTTTCTCTCTATTTCTATTTGCCATCCACCAGTGCTTTATATTTTTATCCTTTCACCATATGCCCACTGCATACCCTTCACACAGATGCTTACAGTATTGTGAATCGAGTCACTGTATGCCCCTGGCGAGTCTCCATCCTGCCTGTGCATCCCGTCTAGTTTCAAAATTCCAGAGGTGCAGGACCTTCCCTCTGGACCCATTCAGCCTTTGGCAGTCTTCTCAGGACCTGGGAGGCTCTTGGCTCTTGAATGTGTGTATATGTGAGCTGTGAGCACCCAAAGTGAGTGGGAGGTTCAAGACAGAAGGGATAACCATCTGTTGGTGACTGGCTGTGCTGCTCTGAATGGACCTTGCTTTGAAGTGTTTAGATCATTCTGACCCAAAATCTGCTCAGATATCCAGCCCCTACTTGCCTTCACACTATCTCAAGTATGTCTTTCCCAGAGATCCATTACAAGGTCTCACCTGGTTCAGTAATTCCTTCAGGTTTTCTCTCCTTGGGACAGGAGATGCCACTGATTAGGCAGTTTAGTCAATTTTCACATGAGGAATCCTCTTGCAAACTGCCTGTTCTTCAACCTGCTAATCTCTCTGAAGTTTCAAACTACTTCTATGATTATTTTTTCAATGGCTTTTTTTTTTTTTTTTTAAAGTACTGCCCAGTTTGAAAGTTATTGCTCCGTTCATTGTTTCAAATACTGTGATAATGCGGATGGTGCAAGGGAGTTTCTGAACCAGAGGTACCCCAACCACAGGCAAAACCCACAAAATCTGCAGGTCTGAGGGGAAAAAAACATTCCATGCAAACCTCTTCCCATGCCAGGATTCTCGCTGATGTAAGACATCTATGGGGTTGTCTATAATGTTCATCTGGACATATCTGGCTATGGTCTTTATGTTTGATCCCCAGTTCCTGGTGCACATAAGAATCCCTCCCAGGCTTGAGAAAGTCTGGCTATGAAAATGATTCTATTCTGGTCTTGCTTGCTAGAGGACCTTCAGAGAAGTTTTGGACTACCCCTTAGCAGAGCTTGTTTCTCAATTTCAGCTCCTTCTGTGAAAGCAGCTGGGAAAATGGTTTCCTGACATTCGAGGCAGGCAGTTGCCTTGGTTGCAGTGCTGGTGACTACTGAAATTTATGGAACTAGATAAAAGCTGAGATAATCTTCCTCATTTTCAAACTCTCTGTTCTACTGAGGGAGAGAAGGAAACCTTCCCAAGACTTTCCATGAGATCACGTTGTTCCTGGTAGAGATAACACCCTGGTGGAAAATGCAGATTCAAACGGTTCGAAGATACTGATAGTTTCCAAGTAGAGGAGCTCCCCTCTGATTTAACAAGTCAGTGGCCATAGGAGCTAGGACTCCTCACTGTCCAAATCCCATTGACTGACTCAGCTTTCTTTCAGGACCAGTGCAGTAAGCTACAGCCCTGCCAGAGGCTGAGCTTTTGTCTGTGCAAGTTCCTGAAGGCTGGTCAGGCAAGATCCTTCAGCATAACTGCTTTATCTTCATATGCACATCAACTATGAAAGAGACACTGAAAATGAGAAGGCCTCGTTTGAATGCAGCATGTAAATGCATTTGTATCTTCAGCAATTCTTGAGAGAGGTCATTAATCTTCAAAAGATTTTATCACAAGCAAGATGTCTTCAGTGAAAAATTTTGGTTTTCTTTCCCCATTTCAGTTACCAGATGTGATACTGAGCAAAATTCCCCTATACATGTAGGCTGGCAGCTGCAGGGAACTCTGTTCTCCTCCATCTACATGGCTCTAGGGTCATTTGGTAGTTTAAATCTGAATCCTTCTTAAAAAAAAAAAAAATTTAAAAAAAAAAAGTGCCACACAGCTGATTTCCTCTGGGTTACAGTAAGAGAAGTGTCTTTTTAAAAGCCTGGTTTCCAAATCCATATTTTTGATGTTACCATCAGTTTTGTTTTCCTGTTTAGTTTTGTTTATACTCACTTCGTCAGCTTTTCTCCTTATCATGCTCAACAGAAACAGGCAGCAGTCCAGGTTACAAGGAGATGCTTTTGGAAAGCAGCCATGTTGACTATGCAGCACTTCCTCAGCACCAGACATTCCTAACCAACCCACCTTAAAACAGTTAATTCATGGATAAAGCCCAAGAGATCAGCCTCTGAGGGTCACCCATGGAAAGCACCCTTGTGACTGCCCCTGTTATATGTGTTATATATATGTGTGGCACCGTCACTTGGTCCCCCAACGTCTAAAGAGCAGGAAGAATAGGTTTTAGCCATTGCAACTCTTCTTCTTCTTCTTGCACAAAAGCTGGATCTGACAAATCTTCTGGCCCAAAGGTAAGAAGAACATCTCTGTCTCACTGGTTCCATGCCACACGCTGCCATTTTGCACACCCCGTGGTGATAAAAGGAGCAGCTGGTTTGAGTTTAAACTTAGTTCAGCAAGAAAATGACTTCTTGTTAGGCAAGGCCTTTCTGTCTGTCATGTTGGTCATAAACCAACTCATCTGATTTGCATGCTTCTTGGGCAGAAAGGCAGCCGAAGGCTACATACAGTGTGCTGCTGTTTATAACCGTAGGAAAACGAAGCTCACAGAGTGCTTTAAGCTGTCTGTGTCAGCTGATTGTTTTTGCAGAACATGGTATTATTTCCTATTAAGGACAGAATCTGCTTTTTAAACCTCTTCCACCTTTTGTTAACCCTGTTTTGTCACGTCCTTGCTGCTCTCTGGCCTGTCCTTTTAGGTTCATTTCGTCCTTCTTGAGAAAGAACCCAGGTTTGTGGTGTGGAGCATTTATTTGCAGCACCCTGATAGCTGTGGTTTTCTAGTAACTGTACTGGTCTTGGGAGGAGAGGAAAAACTAATACCTATGGGGTGAAATCATGGCTCAACAGAAGGCAGTGGCACCATTCCCACTATGTCCAGAATTTCACTCTGGGAGTGCCTGAGGAACTAAATATTTTCACCATCTCTCCTAACTGCCTGCTTTGACACTGAACCAAGAGCCCATAGAAACCTCTCTCAGTCGCTGCATCTTCACAGCCCCTAAAGAAAGGGAAAAGAGGTCTGGTGGTCATTCTGGGGCCAGCCTGCTGCCCTGTTTAAACCCTCACTTGTCACTTCTGTTTCTCTTTGTCCTCTTATTCATTCAGTGATACTAATGAAACTCGCTTGCTCCTCTGCAGCTGGGAGAAGGGTGCTTGTACCTACTTTGGCTGCTGCAGAAGAGCCGCAGCATAACCAAAACCTGTCAGTAGTCTCAGCAGCACAGAGGAAGGGTAGGAACCAGGCCAGAAGCAAAAGGGATAATGAGATGACTCCCATCAGCAGAAGCTATCACTTAGATCAATTTAAAGCAATCAGGAAACTTCACTGTCTGTGATAATCAGTCAGGTCCTTATCACAAAAGCGATTATTTGGAAACAGAGGAGTGTCCATGCCCAGGACCGCATGATGCCCAGCAGTCACCACAGCAACAAGTTTGGGCAAACAGCCATGAGTTCATCTCATACACACATGCTTCTTGGTGGGCATATCCTCTGTGTGGACCTACCTGCAAAGCCACCTTTGACCATGCAGGGCACTTTGGCACATACTGCTGAAGAGCAGCTTTAGTTAGCATCAGAAACACATGTGTGAGCTCGGTACCTAACTCAGGCCCACTGGGTCAAATCTTACCCTCCTGTGATTATTCAGCAGAAGTTTTCTTAGAGCAGCCTCAGAGCACTGAATCACAGTGAGGTAAGAGACATCTTATGTGGCTGTCTCCACTGGAAAACATGAGGTTAAATACTGTCAGATCTTGGCCACAAGTAAGCAGGAGTGTCCTTCGGGACTGATCCTACCCTCACTGAAGTCAATGGAACTTTGTCTGATTTTGCTGCTCGTTGTGAATTATTGTCTAAATTATTGTATCATTCTGGGATTGATTTTACCGTGTCCATAAAGAGTTTATTACCCTGTTCTGGAATGAGAGCAACCACATTTTCTATTCTGTTTATTATGGCACTGGTAGGCTTTTAAAATTACAACTTGGCACCTCTTGCACACAGGGACATCTTGCCATCCATTACTGTGAGGTCAGTATCTCAGCCAAAGTTTTAGCACTGAGGATGGGAAGAATGATCACAAATCATAGAGGAAGTCTTATCATTTAAGTCTACCTGCCTGGACCTTGTTTACTCAGTTAACATGAAAAGCAGAGATTTGTGTATAACCTCACTGGCCAGTGTCTTTCTCCAAATGGGAAAGATGCTACTCGTTGGGAAGGTACCTGGCTGGTTTGTGACCTATCTTGTATGTTCGGCATTTTTCCCATCTTCACCATTTTCCATTAATGGAGCATAGTGACTTGGCAGGGCTCATGCCAAGGGTTTCCAATTCCCATTCAGGAAAATGTCATAGTGTAATGATATGGGTGGGATTTATTCCAAAATGAATATGTTTTTTAATTTTGATATTCAGGAATCTCACCACAGACCATGATTTTTAATAATAGGTTCTTTGCATGGTCACGAAAAGTATTACACAGAGGGGATACAGGGAATCTAGAACATTTAAGAATTAACTAGAAATAATACAACAAACATTAATTCAGCTATTAGAAATTGGAAAGAGAATCTTGTAGTTGATATGCAACTTGTTCACTGAAGGGACTCAAGAGGCTTTTGAATATTTACTCACAAAATATTCTCACCAGACTCCCGGTGCTGAATTATAGGTTCCAGACAGTACCCAAACACTTGAAGGGAGTTCTGTTGGTGTCTTGATATCTGTTGAGGCTTCTAGATCTTCCCAGCCTCTAACAGAGTGCTAGAAAAGAGGCAGGCAATCTCTGACCTGATCCTGGTTCCTCTTGGACTCCAGACTTGGCACGGAGGTTTGCAGAGGTGCAGAGAGATGTCTTGCGTATGTGCAGAAAGCAGGATCTTGGTGGCACTTCTTGCCATCTTGTGAGGCACTTAATGCTTTGTCCTGGTAAACTTGAGGCTTGGCAAGTTGCCAGGTAGTTCAAGCCCAAAATATCAGGAGCTTTTTATTACATATTAGGCAGAGCATGTCAGAGCACATTGTCAGAGCAGAGCACACTACTTGCAGCTTAGCTCAGTTTATATTATTTGGCCGAGTATACTGGTTCCTTTGGCCACAAAGACTCACCAATCAGAATGGCACTTTGCCAAACCTGACCATATCAGGTGAAACCAGGGCTTGCTTACCTTTATTTGGGCAAGACACTAATGAGTACATAAACACCTGTGGGCACCTGTTTATCACTTTGGGAGGAGATATAATGGCACTGAGCCTTTGTTTTTCTACCACCCTTGCTTCCCCCATCAGCAGAAGGGTGGAGCAAATCAGGACGTGTTTTAGACCTATTGGCCTTCCACAGCACACAGAAAATAAGATGCAGACCTTTCCTTTTTTCCTATGCTCTTGCTGAAAATTGTCTCATCCATGGTCCTTTAACCTCTGACTTTGAAGGGTCGGATTGAAAAAACCTCAATGGGATGATTCAAGCGGATAACACTTTGAAAAAGGCTCCCAGCGAGTGTGTAATCTTCTTGGAAAGGCAGTGTAGAGATCTGTCATTTTATCTGAATGAGGTTATCCTACAGGGCACCCTGAGGCTAGTGGCTCATGCTGGGCAGGACCCAAATGCAGAGCACCTCCTGAGACTGTACATCTACTTCTGGATATTTACTTTTTGTGCTATTTGCTCATATTTTGGCATTGCCTTAAGAACTTTCCTGGCTTTTGAAATGTGAAGGTGTGTACTGCACAAGCAAAACATCAGTCAGTAATGTAAGCTGAGAGTCACTGTGAGTGAGGCTTGTCTGTAGTTGCCTCCTGGCAACCACTGAAATTAATTTAACACTTCTGTCATTGCTCTTTACAAAGTCCAGAAAAATGCATGCAAACGGAAGAACGTGCTGCCTGCAGCAACTCTACAGCCAATCCTACCTCTGTGTGTTGGTACAGTTTGTCACAAAAGCACAAGTACCAGCAGCAGATAAATGCTTCCCCTGCGTTTGGCATCACTCAGAAGCACTTTGCATCTTCAAAGCTAAGGCCTGGAAGGCTTTCAAGAGAAAGATAACCCTCTGAGTGGGTTATTTATGAGACTTCTACTACTGGAAACCAGTGACAAGTGGTGTCCCTCAGGGGTCAGTGCTGGGACCAGTGCTGTTTAACATCTTTGTCAGTGACATGGACAGAGGAATGGAGTGCACCCTCAGCAAGTTTGCAGATGACACCAAGCTGTGTGGCACAGTCGACTTGCTAGAGGGCAGGGATCCATCCAGAGGGACCTGGACAGGCTGGAGAGGTGGGCCCAGGCCAACCTCATGAAATTCAATAAGGCCAAGTGTAAGGTCCTGCACCTGGGTAGGCACAATCCCAAGCACAAATACAGGCTGGGTGGTGAATGG
>VWZE01005072.1:18622-45688 GCA_013396675.1 Eubucco bourcierii | reverse complement strand
CTCCTGTAATTCACATACTTGTGCAGTCGATTGAAGTGGGTTTTCCATCCAGTATCCTCTCCATGGCTACACAAGTAAAACAGCAGGGTATGCTGTGGTGTGTACCTCCCAGATTCTCTCCCTTGGATGGGTACCACTTGCTTCTTATGGTAGGAACATGGGACCATTCACATGGGGGAATAACACGTATTCTTGTTGAATTGGTGGACCTCCTGGCATAGTTATGTCACAGCTGGAACATGGACCTGGACAGAAGAGGAGAGATTTTCTTTGTCTTGCTGAGGCCTGTTTGGAAGACAGCCAAAGACAGACAGTGGATGAAACAAACTCCTATGAGAACAGAGCAAGCCATCCTGGCTTTTCTTTAGTTCCCATGGTGGCTTTTGTTCCTGTCTTTTACAGGACAAGCTGCTTTCGCTCTACCTCTTTTTTCCATACAGGGAGAGCTGATAATGGTACAGGCTTGTTGTTTACTGCAGCCATGTCTGATAGCCCAGAGACCTTCTCTTGCTCCTGACTACTCTCAGCACTGATGAGAAAGGTTCAATATGCATGTGCTAGTCCCCTACACACTGCAATGATTTCTTTCTCTTGAGCTCTCAGACTGACAACGGACTTTTTCCAAACATTTCACTAGCTTTCAGGATTTTGCACTTGCTTAGGGATGCATTTCCAAACCACCAAAGGACTCCACTGCTCTAAGAATTTACTCATACATTCTTATACTCCCTACCACTCATCTTTATTCAGCATTGGGGTAGATCTCTCAGTGATATTCTTGAGAAAGTTGTGTGGTGTTCTGAACAAAATCTGGCCTGTTGGTATCCAACACAGGAGCATCAGAGCTGCAAACCCTGCGATACAGATCATCATCAGAAGGAGTATGTACAGAATGCCAGCACATCAGCACCAGCAGAAATCAACACAGTGAACGCAGCAGAAGGGGAAAAAAAGAATACAAAACTCTCTTAATGCACTTCAAGCCTTAATTGAATGATCTTCTTATCTCCCTTTTTGTTATCCCAGTCCCTTTGTCTCTTGCCAAAAAAATCTGTCTTAATTAAGATAACTGCTTTCTTTACCTCACAGAGGAGAGCCAAAATATATATAATGGTTTAAATCATAACAAAATGAGTCAAACTGAACCAGTCTGTATGTGAATCGAGAGGACCTCTACTCTGGTATGAAGTTTTAGCATATCTGAGGATGTTGGATGGGTTCTGGAGACTTTTCCTAGAATTTTGAAATAAATTGTGACCAGGAACATAATTATTATATTGTTGTCTGACTGAAGCCTTCTTTGCTTCAGCCCACCGGAATCTCAATCCCTGGCACTAAGAGAGAAAGTCTGGAGAATGGAAGATTCACCCTTGGTTGATGAGGTCTGGGTTAGCGGTAATTTAGGAAAACATTATGCACTCAGGTCTATGGGCTCTGGTGGGATACACCTGTGAGTGCTGAGGGAACTGGCTGGTGTTGCTGTGCCACTCTCATCTTTTAAAGATCATGGAGAACAGGAGAGGTGCTTGAGGACTGGAGGAAAACCAGTGTCAGTCCAGTCTTAAAGGGCAAGGAGAACCCAGGAAACCACAGACCATCATCCCTGGAAAGGATTACCTTATTCTGGAGCTTATGTGGTTCCATGGTGCATGGAAGAAAAGAAGGTTATTAGGAGTAGTCAACTGTGGTGGTTTGGCACTCGCTGAGGGCCAGATGCCCACCAAAGCTGCTCCATCACTCCCCTCCTTAGATGGACAGGGGAGAGGGTCCAAGTACAGCAAAAAGCCTGTTAGTCAAGATAGAAGACATTTAATAGGATGAAAAGCGAAAGCAAAGGCCATGTGCAGAAGCAAGAACAACTGTGTTATTCTCTACTTTCCATCAGCAGGTGATGTTTGGTCACTCATGGGAAGCAGGGCATCAATATGCATAGTGGTCCTGGAGGATGGATACCATCAATTAATGTCCCCACACTTCCCTCTTTCACTTAGCTTTTACACCTGAGCTGACATCAAACGGTATGAAATACTCTGTTCGGTTTGGATAAGCTGGCCTAGCTGTGTCCCCTCCAAGGTATTGCCCATCCCTCAGCATAGTGTTGGAGGGAGGGGAAATGCTGGAAAAGGACAACCTTGGTGCTTGGCTCAGCAGTAGCCAAAACACTGGTGTGTCATCAACACCCAGCTACATCATGGCAAAACATAGCACTAGAAAGATGCTCTGGGGAGAACTAAATCCAGCTCAGACAAACCTAATACACAACGTGGATTTACTGAGAGAAAATCATACTTGGCTGATGTGATAGCCTTCTATGATGAGCTGACTACCTGGGTAGATTCAGGAAGAATGGTGGATGTTATGTACCTTGACTTCAGCAAAGCTTTTGGTGCTGTGTCCCAAAACACCTTCAGGAAGTCTGAGTTAGATGGGTTAATTATGAGATGGATTGAGAACTGGCTAAACAGTAGAGCTTAGAGGGTTGTGATTGGTGGTGCAGATTCCAGTTGGAGGCCTGTCGGCAGTGCTGTTCCCCAGGGTCCAGTCAATGACCTGGATGAAGGGATGGCACGTACCCTCAGCAAGTTTTCTCATGGTATGAAATGGGGAGGATTGGCTGATACACCAGAAGTCTGTGGTGCCATTCAGTGAGATCTGGAGAGACAGAGTTGGGCTAAAGGGGAAACCTTAATGAAGTTCAACAAGGACAAACGTAGAGTCCTACACTTAGGCAAAAATGCACCAATACAGGTTAAGGATTGACCTGCTGGTAAGTAGTTCCATGGAGAAGGATCTTGGAGTCCTGGTAGGCAGTAATGATTAAAGGGATAGAACATATTTGCAGTGAGGAAAAGCTGAGAGATGTGGGGCTATTTAGCCTGGGTAAGAGAAGGCCGATAGATGATCTGATCAGTGTTTACAAGTATCTGAAGTGTGTGTGGCGAGAAGATGGGGCCAGTCTCTTTTTGGTGGTGTCCTGTCATAAGAGGAGGGGCAGTGGACACAAACTGGAACATGGGAAGTTCCACCTCAATGTGAGGAAAAACTCATTTACTATGAGGATGCTGGAGCACTGGAACAGGCTATCTGTAGAGGTTGTGGAGTCTCTGTTGCTGGGGACCTTCAAAACCTACTCGAATGCATTCCTCTGTGGCCTACCCTAGGCAAACTTTCATTGTCAGGGAAATTGGACTCGATCTCCAGAGCTCCATTCCAGTCCCTACCATTCTGTGACTGTAACAGTGAAGAAAATCTTTGTCTTCCTGAACACTGCTGAAAAGTGTTTATGCATCTTGTTTTACTACTTCAAAACTGTTAATGATATTGGCAGTGTTCTTGGTATGGAGGTCTTTCTCATCATATCTCACGAAGATGCTTTTATCCACCTATTCAGTTTCCAATATCTATGTACACAGACCTCTTCCTTTTCCTCCTCTACTTATCCCCACTATTCCTTCTAATCATAGCTGCTTTTTCAATCTTCTGTCTCCCACAGAAGTTGTTCCTTTTCACTTGTACAGTGTCAGATCTAAAACTTTGGCATTCATGCTTCAGTGTGCTTTATGCTACTGAAATTTGCTTAATAGAGATTATTTTCTTTTTTAAGATAATAAGTCTTGAGGCAATGTGTCAAGTACAAAAAGGTGGTGTTTTTTTTGTTTTTGTTTTAATATAAAACATGAGATTTTTCTCTTGGGTTCAGGGAGGGAACCACCATAACCCAAAACATTCTTCCAAAGGAGGTTGTGTTTTGTGGGGTTTTTTTGGTTGTTTGTTTTTTGGTTTGGTTTTTTTTGTGTGGGTTTGTTTTTTTTTTTTTTTTTTTTTTTTTTTTTTTTTTTTTTTTTTGTTATAATAGGGCTACCTCTTCCTCAAGTATCTGACAGTTTTTGACATTCTTATAGTACCTCATGTTAACAAGTTGAAGGGTGGTTATTAGTGATTTATTCCTGGCTGTACTGTAAATAATAGGCCTCCAAGCTTTGAACAACAAAATCTACTTAACCTCATGCAGCAGTTGGAAGCACTTTTACTAAAGAATATTACCTGGACATTATTTGTGATTAAATTCTAGTGTAAGCCCTTGATAACTCAAAATTGGTATCTAAAGACCTGTCTAGTGACCCAAGGACCCAAATCAGCTAGCTCACTTATGTGAAAATCTTTAAATTGTTCTATTAATCTGGATATTTCTTATGCCAAAGTTATTTAACCTACTTGTATTTAAGGGAAAGGAAAGCACCTTCTTTAATCATGCAGCTTTGCTTCCATTGTCTGATGTTACTTGAAGGCTGAGATAGGACCTAATACTTTCTATTTTATGCCCTCCTTTATTTTCTTTTGACCTGTTGCTCAGGCATAATATACTTCTGTCTCCCTTGTATCCTTGTTGTTCTAATGTGCTTTGACTTTGTGCGATCAGTGTTAGAGGGAAAATAATCTGACAGTGGGACATGAAGTTCAGTAAAGGTAGACCTGTTCTCCCCAAAGTAGAGTACTGCTACTAGAGGATTATGTTTAATTAAAACAAAACAAAAAACCAAAACCAAGCAACCAAAAAACCAACCAAACAAACAAAAGGTTAGATCTGGAAAAGGAATTGAGTAATGCTGAGACACGCAACATCTCTAGTTCATGAAATAGGAAATGTGAGGCTTCAGCTCACATTTGAACTGTTGTATTTGAACCCGTGTAAAACTGAGTAATTTGTTGCCATTTATATTCCACAGTCCTTAAAGGGAGATTCAGATCTGGGTCCTCCTACTTAAGAGACCCTGGTATAAGGCAGCAGCAAAGTCAAGATTGTTCTTTATGGCAGGAGTAGACAAGTGGAGAAACCTGCTAAAGTAATACTTCAGGAGAGTGTGGACTTTGAGTCTATCAGTATTTCCCCACCTTTTTGATCAAGAAAAGGCTTACAGGAATGTGGATAAACTAACATGTACAAACAGACTTTATTGATCTTGAAGGGTGATTAATATTACAAAGATACGCTACTGGAAGAGACCTCTTTCTTTTAAAAGACAAACAGATAAGAGATGTCTTCTAGGAGGCATACTGGTACAAATGAAAAATAAACTTAAATGCTGATCACAAATGGATGTTGGTAGTTTATTACAGTTAACATGGGGACTTTTTTTTTTTGCCAAAATAATGCATTAGGTGATTGTTAAACTCTGTGTGAACTGTGTGTGGAGGGTCAGATTTATGTTTTGAGGGCCTTTTTCCTGGTACGCGACTGATAGGCAGGTTCCATGCATGTGCAGGATGTACTCCTCCAGGCATTCCCCATGGTCATATGTGAGTGTGATGCCATCAACAGATGATGTATTGGCATTTGGTAAGATGATTTGGAGGAAAGACATAAGTGCCAGGGGGAGTTGTGTAAAAGTTTCCTGTTAAAATCATGTGGAGTTACTGTATGTTTTAAACGAGAACATGCATCATTACTACCACTCTTTGGAAACTACCCATCTAGAATGAATTCATTGCATAAACATAGAAGTCAGCAGCTCATTTTTAGCAGCTTTAGGGGACATTGTGATTGCACTATACCTGCTATTCCAGCAGAATAGAAGTTTAATAAATTCTGTTGTATGTGCCAGACTTAAGGAGATACTGTAGGTGTTTTATACTGTTGAAAATGTCCTTGGACATCCCTGTTTATGCAGCAAGTCTTACTGTTGACATTGTTATTTGATACCTGTTGTAGTAGATATCCACGGCATAAATGTTCCTGGTTTGACAGGGATCAGTGACCCGTAAATTAATGCTTTTCATTCTAAGATTTATATACACCTCATTTTGAAATAACCAATCATTGATTGCTTTCAACAAGGCTTAATCTGTCCTGCATTAAACGCTTCATCCTGCCAAATGCTACTTCTCTAGGAAATGTTCAAGTTTCTTAGAAATGCAAAGTGTTGCATGTTGCTTTGGTGTGCTAGCTGCTTTGTTTTGGGGGTTGTGCTTTTTGAGAACATTTTGACAGCATGCTTATTCTAGGTACTTGCACAATAGCTTTGTATTTTCTTGTATAAACAGTAGCAGTGACCACATTAGAAGTACTTGTGAAATAGATAGGCTGTTTTGGGTCAGGAGCTGGTTCAGTGGCTTTCCAGAAGTCAAAGCTAAGATCCACCATATTTAAGAAGCATAAATTAGAACCACTGAAAGTATCACACAGTCTGTATACTTTATAGATAAAGGTAAGAAATTAAGGGAAATAAATACTTGTTGTCAGTTCACAAATGTTTCTTCTGTTTGTATTTTGACTGAGCTTGTTATCTAGTATTACCTTCTCTGTCCCACTCATGTGCAATTGTTCTGTTCACCATGCCTAAACCCTTGTGCCTAGGAGAAATGGGGAGGGGGGAATCTTTCCTTTGTAAGAAAGGAAAGAGCAGACCTGAAAAAATACAGTTGCAGTGCCTATTTAGACTACAATTTGAGAATGTTAATAGTGGAGAACAAGGTGAAAGAAACATTTGCATTCCGAGTGAGCCAGGTGACTCAAGTGACTGTCTGAACAAACAAACCCACTCTCTTAGTTATCATGAACTCCCAAGTTTTAACTTAATCTTTGGAAAGCTCATGGATTATTCTATCTTTCAAATGCAATAGGTACATGTTGTTTGTAGTAAAATATTTTGGGTTTGGGTACTCAACAACATGCGTTTGCTGCTGCCAGCGGTGTGTGCTCTATGAAGTTATGAGGTTTTTTCCAGTGAAACAGTCTGTTGGAAAAGGATTTTAATTTCCTTTTCTTTCAATAGAGATAGATGCGTTATGTAAAAATTTTCATGCTCAATTGAAAGAAGAAATGATTTAGAAAAATACAGCCTTAAAAAAAACAACTCCCTGGACTAGAGTGGCAGTAACTTTTAAATTGTTCAGTTTGCAATTAATGTGGTGCCTGTACTTCTTTCTCCCTTTTGGTCCAGTATTTGGGAAGCTGAGTAGCTGTATTCAGTGTGTGTGTGTGTCCTTTCTTCCTCCCCGAGTTAGTCTTTTGCAATCTTTGCCATTGTGCTACCTTTGTTCAGCTCATGGCTTCTTTCTAGCCACTGGCTAGCAGTTGTTTCGAACAGCAGCAGATCCTTGTGGGATAGTAAAATAATTTCAGTATGTAGCACCAGTAGAAAAGTACCTTTTATTGACAAACTTTGAAGGGATGAAAGGAAAGTGCAGGACAGCCTGGTATTCAAGTCTGTGTCCACTGTCTAAGCAGGTTTTTTCCCCCCCCTTTCTTAAAGAAAGGAAATCTACGTAGGCATTACTGTCTCTCTTCAGCCAGCAACAGAGGAAACTTCAAGTCATAAAGTGTTTTAAAAAAAGAGAAGTGGTTAAGGTAGCAGTTTAGTACTGGTGGCAGTTTCAAAAGGTGCATGTCTTTCCTTCTTACATACAGTGTGTATGTGTGTTTTGTGGTGTGGGATTTTGGTTTTGTTTGGTTTTGGGTTTTTTTTCTTAATAGCAATAAAATTTTTTAATAGTAATGGTACTAAGGTGTAATTTGAATGTGAGTATAGTGATTAGTTCTTTCAGACAGAAAATTATAGATAATACTAGTGAACATTTCCATTTATTTGCCAAACTTTTTTGGATTTTCTTTGTATAACCAAAATTTTGGACGTTTTTCTTATGAATACTTCTTGTTGTAAAATAAGTGCTTGAGTTTATAAATCTGATTTATTTATTGCTTCTAGACATGAATGTAAATAGAACTACCTGAAAAATTGGGACTATACCTTTATCTCCCTTCTCAGCCCTTGTAGTTTGAGGTACCACATAATTCTGATGCTAAGTGTATGTGGAACTTTCCTGAAGTTTCAAGGTACTATTTCTATTGTTTTTTTGTTGTTTTTTTTTTTGAGAAAAGAGTCTTTGTTTATAAAGGCAGTGTATAAAAGTGGAATATATAAAATGTGCGTTTTTCTCATGTTGCTGAGGTAGACCATTGTTAAAAAGCTCTGTTTTGCAGGAGAGCAAGACTGGAGAAGGTCAGAGATGTCTACTACCTGACTGTTAAATAAAAGATACATTTTTTGTATGCATGTACATTTTCCTTCTAAGGAAAGCAATCTTCCACTTCTTCCATGATGAAAGGGTGGAAAAGTAGTGTTCATAGTACAGCCATTAACCTAGTCCTTGACACCTTTAACCTTTAAACATCTGTTGGCTTCACAAGTGGTGAAATTAAAAAGAATATAGTCAGCTTGTGTATGGAGATATTTCAACTATTAATTCTGGGAATGACATGAAAAGCTTTACTAAAAGATTAGGTACCTAAGTAGACCTAATAATTGTTCTCACTTGAAAATTTAGCAGATTTGGACCTAAATAGCCCTTGGATATCAACTGTTTCAGCACAGCCAGTAAATCCAGGAACAATAACTGCACAATAACAATGACTAAAGTATCTTTGCTTTCTGAATAGCATCTCTTATGGACCATGAAGTTACGGACTGGGTGTTACAAAATGATGAATTATATCTTTGAGTGTGACTGTACATATTTTGGTCAAGTTATTTTAAGTAGTAGAAATAATTATATAAACAGTATGTACACTTTCTTGAATACCGGAAGCAAAAAATTAATCTGAGCTATGGGTCTCTGAATTACAGAACAAGAGGTAAGTCACTGCTTCCCTAATATAAATTATGTATTGTCGCTGAAGTAGGAATCAGACTGAGTTTTCAGCAACAGTCATGGTTGATTTTTGATTTCTAACTTAAAGGGGAGGTAGCTGTGACAATTACATCCATTACGTGTCATTGTAGAACATTTTGACTGTAACAACTTCTGACAGAAACATCTCTCAGGCCCTATGGAGGTAGGAAATGTTAACTGTGCCAGGATCTGATTCTTCTCCAGATACCACTGTAAAACAGCTTGTTCGTCTTTATATAGTGGGTGTCAGTATAGTTTGCTGCAAACTGAGTACCTCTTGGTTAATTTTCAATTATCACATTGTTTTCACAAAACTGTATAGTTAGTTCTAGGGTGTATGTTGACTAATCATTGTGTTACTTGTCAGGGAAACCTAGAAAAAGGAGAAAGGGAGGTGCTGAAATAATAGAAAGTCCAAAGAAAGTAGGAAGTATCCACAGAAATACATAGCCAGTATGGCATACAAACCTGGAGAAGTGTTTGTACAGTGAGTACAGTTCATAGGTGTAAGAGCATGCTTTTGATAATGCAAATTGTTGCTATTGCCCGCTCCAACCCAGAGAAAACTTGTAGTGATGAATTCCTTCTCTAACAGCATTTGCACTAAAGGCTTTTGCAGCAGAAAGGATGCTGCGCACCAGCAGCACTGTTAATACATCAACAAACACTTCCAATTGCAGAACACCAGGTTGGGAGAGACCCCAAGGATTGGGGTCCCACCCTTCTAGGTAATAGTATAGTTTAAATTAGATGGCCCAGCACCCTATCAAGCTGAACCTTAAAACTGTTCAGTGTAGGGGAATTCACTACTTCCCTTGGGAGATTATTCCAGTGTCTAACTGTTCTCATAGTGGAAATGATAAATCTGGTCGTCTTAGAAAAACAGCCTTCATGTTTTGAAGGGTCAGGCACCTTCTGGGTAACTCTTTTAGATGTTGCTGTGACCATTTGAAGCACAAATTTTGACTCCACACCTGTGCAGCTCATGGACTTCTAGAAGAAACGGATTGGACTTTAGATACTTGGCTGGGTCATCAATTTCAAAGACTTTTTGTATTGTTGGGTCTTGTCAGCAGCCTATGTATGTAGACCATTTAACAGTAAAAATGCCACTGAGTTTTTCCTATACAGATTTCCTTTGAGTGCTTAATGCGATTGGTATACTAATATTTAGATTGTGCTAAGTAAAGCAATGAGACAGTAGTAAACGGTGGTGATTTTGTTGTGTCTTGGTGTTTTATGTTTGTGGTTTTGTGGGTTTTGTTAGATTTTGTTGTTTGGGTTTTTTTCCCTTCAATATATTTTCCAAACTTTCATCTGTCTAGTTATTGCTTGTTCAAAGCAACATGTTCTTTGTATTTTGTTTTCTAGTTTTCTTTCATGGTCACCTTTTCCCAGGCTTTATGGGCTGTCTTCCAGGAACTATAAGAAATCGAGGGATTTATCAGACAACAGAGAGCTTTCAGGTTCTCAAAGCTTTTCTGGTATTCATTCTTTCCATATTACTCTGTAACAGCTACAAGTTAATGTGGTGCTTACCATCATATCTGTTACAGTATTTAGTAAAATCACTATATCTATCTATCTATATACCTGTTCAACTCAACAGTATGTATGTTTTAGCCTTTGGTGTTCCTTAAATCAAATGCCATAGCACCAACTAGGTGAGAAGAAGCAGGAGGTTTAATACCAGTAATTGACAGGCTGGAGGGGTGGGCCCAAGCCAACCTCATGAAGTTCAACAAGACCAATTGCAAGGTCCTGCATGTGGGTCAGGGCAGTCCCAAGCATTGATGTAGGTGGGGCAGTGACTGGCTTGAGAGCAGCTCTGAAGAAAAGACTTGAGCTTCTTGTCCACTGGTACCCCCCACATGAGCTGCCAATATACACTTTCGGCCCAGAAAGCCAATTGTATCCTGGGCTGCATCAAGAGAAGCATGGCCAGCAGGTCGAGGGAGGTGATTCTCCCCCTCCCCTCCACTCTGGTGAGACCCCACCTGGAGTAGTGCATCCAGTTCTAGAGCCCCTCTTACAAGAAAGGTATGGACAGGCTGGAGTGTGTCCAGAGAAGGGCCACAGGGATGATCAGAAGGCTGGGGCACCTCTCTTGTGAGAACAGGCTGAGAGAGTTGGGGCTGTTCAGTCTGGAGAAGAGGATAATTTTGGTAATGATTACTCCAAACCCTAGTTTTGATGTTGCAAAGC
Source organism: Eubucco bourcierii (assembly GCA_013396675.1). NCBI lineage: Eukaryota > Metazoa > Chordata > Aves > Piciformes > Ramphastidae > Eubucco > Eubucco bourcierii. Next base: position 34,813 of record VWZE01005072.1, on the reverse strand, counting down.
ATATGCAATAATTAGGAGATAATAAGAATACACTTTTTTTTTATTGTTGAGGGGCCAAATAGAGGGTTTTGGTGTTTTGTGTGTGCATGTAGATATGGAGTGTTGCTGGTTGTGTGTAGGTATAGAGTGTTGCTGGGTTTTTAATATCTGTCTGTAGTGGATTAGCTTCCTGAATCTGTTTTGCTGAAGTTTGATTCTTAAATGTCAAAGTAAAGTTAGTATTCAATCTCTTGCAGTTTGTAAATGACTTTTCTGGCTTTCTAAAGCTTTGTGTGGAATAGGCTGACCAAGAACAGATTTCATGAACAGCTCTGTTGGAGAAGATAAGAGAAAAGTGAAAAATAACTAAAGTCAAGAGCGTTCTGAGTCTCAGTGCACTTTATCAAGATGATTTTCCTGATGTGGCTTGCTTTCCCCTAAAGAAAAAATTAGTGAGGTATGAGCTTTCACAAAGTAATTAAAAAATTTAATAGTCTGTAAAATGTAAACAGCCATTTAGAGAACAGTGTAGATGGTGCTAATGTTTTACATGTGTTTTGGCAATGAACACATTGTTTATTAGATTAGCAGCTTTGGTTTAAGATTTTCCCTTCTATTTCTATTGGTACTTTTCCCATTGACTGATCCACTTTTAAACTACAGAAGAAACAACAAGGAAATTGAAGAGAAAAATGTGATTTTTGACAGACAGGAAAGGTCCCTTTGTGGTATGGAATGAAGTGGGAAGTGTAACTGAGACATACTTAGTTTCTTTCTGCTTATGCAGTATGAGACACTCTAGACTTCAGGAGCAAAATAAAATGTAGCTTTGAGGGTTTAAATGGCTATAAATAGTGTCTGGCTCAACTGCTTGCTGCTTGCCAGGCTGCACAAGGCATACTTTTTCCCCCTCTTCTCGTTTAAAGAACTTGCTGCTTGGTGAGAAAATGGTACTCTGTGTACATATTCTGGACAAACAAGTTTGTTATAGTGTAGGATGTGAGAGTTTACATCTGATGTTTCAAAGCTTACCGACTTGAAAGCCTGGAGAGTTGGTGAACTGCTGAGGATAAAATAGAGTACTTAGCAGAATAAGCAATAAAATTGTGATATCCTTTTTTCTTCTTCTACCTTCCATAGTAAAACCAAACCAATTTTTAACAGAAGCCTGTGAGATGTCATATACACACCTGTACATACAGTGCCTGTTGTAATATCAGTTTAAAATTCTGTCATGTCAAAACTTTGTTTTGCATATCTTAAAAAAAAAATCATTGCCTTAAAATGAAAAAGAACAGGTGGGGTAAGAGCCAACATGTACATGGAGAAGATGGAAATAGGGAATGAGTGCTGTGTTCAGCTCTGGGCACCACAGTCTAGGGAAGACATTTACATCTTAGAGTGTGGCCAGAGAAGAGCAGCTAGGCTGGTGAGGAGTTTGGAGGTCATACCATAGGAGGAGCAGCTAAGGGAGCTGTGGTTGTTTAGTCTAGAGTTGGCTAAGGGGAGATGTTACTGCTCTCTACAACTACCTGAAAGGAGGTTGTAGTGCAGTTGGTATTGGTCTCATCTCCCATGTAACTAGCAATGGGAGAAGAGGAAACAGGTTATGCATGGGGAGGTTTAGGTTTGACATTAGGAAAAAACTGTTTTATTAGGAGTGGAAAGGTGTTAGAACAGGATGCCCAAGGAGGTGTTGGAGTCACCATCCTTGGAGGTGTACAAGAAGCATCTGTATGTGGTGCTTCACAACGTGGTTTAGTGGTTATGGTAGTTGGGTTGTGGTTGGGCTCAGTGATCTTAAAAGTCCTTTTCAGCCTTTAATTCTATGAATTTTTAATTCTGACCACCCTTAGAGGTTGCAACCTCTGGTTGCATCTCTTTCAGAAAACATCGTTTTGCCAGAAAATAGGACATATAAATAAAGAGGAAGTCTGTGGGTTGGGTTTTTTTGGGTGTTGATTTTTGGTTTTTTTTTCTTAAATAATAGTTAGGGTGGTTGTAAGATGTCATAACTGCAATTTGTAGTATTAATTTTCTTGATGGTTACTTTAGTAACATAGTAATTGAAGATCACACAATCTCAGTAACTCTTGTAGTGGAGTATTGCTTCTGACTGCTCATTCCTTTGTGCTTTGCTGTGATAGCTGATGAGAGAGATGGTCAAATGCAGGGAACCTGAATAATTGCATCATTGCATTCTGTATGTGAGATGACTATCTATCTTAAAGTAGAATAATGGTATATTTCAGTGTGACTCTTCACTGATTCTTAGTGTTCTGGTATTCTGACTAGATATCGTTAAGAAATTGTTATGAGTAGGTAGACTCATGTAACACTTTTGTTAAATTTACAGAAATACAGGTTACTGTCAAACCTTAGAAGAACAGTTGCTTTAATATTCATGATACAATTTGTATTGGATATGATTATGTCAGTACAGCAGTGAATGCCATGTGTTATGGGAAATGTTTATACTTTTACCAAAACCCAGACAAATTGTCACACTAAATTACTAACAATACAAAAATCCCCATGATTATTGAGAAGGAATTTTGAAGTAACTAAATATTATCAAAGAGTAAAATATACAAACTTCATTTTCAGGTCTTGAGGGTTAGTGTTACATCTTCTATTTATTTACATGAGATGCCTGATTCATGCATTGTTCTGCATCCAGAAGCTTTTTTGCATCTTTCTTGTGAGCATTTGTTGTGTACTTTTCACACTGGAAGTAATCTACAGTAAGTATTGTGGGTGTGCAAGCCAGCATTCATAGTCTTTGGGGAACTTGGGATGCTGAGGCTGATAATAAATCTTTCTTTTGCAAAGTGCAACACCTGGTTGGCTTACAAGATACTGGAGGAGATTCCCTCCAGAGGATTAATTACAAAATAAGAAATAGATGGGAATTAGTCTTCAAAGTTGTTAATGAAATGAGATCAATTTGGCTATTCAACTATATCCAAGGTGTTCTATTCATAGGTTTGTTGAGGGAGTTGTGCTGTCTGTGTGTCTCTTCTTCTGTGATTTTTCTTTAGGAACTATTTTTATGGTTTTGTTTGTGTATGTGTGTGGTTGGTTGTTTTGGGCTTGTTTTCTTTCGTTAGGTTTTTCCCCTCTCAGCTTCTGTGAACTGTAAAAGCATTGAGGATTTTCTGGACTCCTGTTGTAAGTAAACTTTGAAGCTTGCTGAGTGGTCTCCAGAATAGCTGTCCAGGTTGCAATTTAACTTCCTTCCAGTTTTCTTTTTGTTTCTGAGAGCAAACAGAAAAGGGGATGAATTACTAAAGTTGAGATAGCTTCTATTGTCTTCCCACTTCCAAAGGAAAAAAATAACACAGAACCCAAACCAAAACCAGTCAGACACTAACAAAATAACACCATAACCCACACAACCCCCAAAAAGCCCTCAAAATCAATAAAGCTCAACCATCTCTTCAATAAACAAAACTACAGCAAAACAAACCAAAACCCATAGCAAACAAACCCCCAAAAGCCCCCAACCCTCCCCAGCCAGACACAAAACCTAACCAACAAAATACTTTCACAACTAGATGCTACTCAACTTGTTCTTAAAGCAAGTATGGGTGGTGTGTGATGGTGGAATTTGGTCTAGAAAGAGCTAGTTGACCAATGAAATAAGTTTTAAAGCATAGGCCTTGCATTCTGTTTTGTTTTACTAAAAAAGTTACCATGTGTCGTGTTCAGTACCACTCATAAATAGGCATCTACCTCTGCCAAAAAATACTTTTGAAACTGCTTACCTGATTTGCCTGATTAATTAATATTTAAATAATGAGTTACTTAAAGAACAACTTTCTCTCTTTAAACTTTTGACAGAATTAATTTAAATTAGTTTCCATGGCTTCTGGGGTTTTAAAAAAATCTTGCTTACATTTTGAGCTATTCAGAATGTTATAAAATTGTGTTGTGTGGTCACTTCTACTTGTTTTGAGTACTGTATGGAGAAAAGTAGCCTTGTTGGTTGGAGAGTTCAAAGCCTAGCTCCAAAAGAGAGTTCAAAGCCCACTCCAGACTTCATGTAATGAAGGGGTGGGGTAAGGCCTTGCTAGAAGGGAAGGTTGTGGACAAAGAGCAGGTCATGTTCTGGCTGTGGGCCCTTGTTTGGTGCTTGCCTCAGAGTTGGAATGATAAAATGCAGTGCTTCAGAGGAACTGAATGGGAGGGCTGGTGAGGTGACTGACTGCTGTCTAGGTCTTATATACTGTTAAAAGGTCTTTTCAGAACAGTGGCATATAATGTATGGAAGTTGAATCCCATGGTCACTATGTTAAAAGTGTAGATTTAAACACCCCCCACCCTGCCCAGTTCCAGTGTTATGGGGGTGCAGTGCAGCTCTAGCAACTCTTTAATACAGAAGAGGGATGAATGACTGGTTTGAGCTCTAATATTGTCCAGATGATTATTTTTTTTCATATCATTCATTGCATGTACTGATGTGCTTCAAAATTTTGTTTTATAGTGGATTTTTTTTTCAGTAAACAATGTGAAAGTTTATACTTGGGAACAGCTGGTAATCATAAGAGGTTTTTTCCTCAGGTCATTTGACAAGTTGAAAGCTTGTTTTATTCAGATGTATGTACAGTGCATGTAATGGGGTGTGTGGAAGAACGTATGTTCAGGTTAGACTTGAAAATTGCTTGTTGTTTTCGTTGGCACATTCCCATGATACAGCACCTATAACTCGTCTGCTGGGAACCTTGAATGAGCTTCTCTTGCTCTTGTGACTACATGTGGGACATAAAACTTAATTTTACCTGCTGTGTGATACTTTGGGTTTGTGAGAGTGATTGTGCTGCTGGCCTCTGTTTACATGTCTTACTTTTACTAAAGGACTGGCAGTGAGAATGGCCTTTCTACAAGAGTCTCTTATCTGTCTGGTCTGTTGCTGAAAGGTTTTTGTCATAACTAAATGTGAGTGTATTATGTAACATAACGCATTGGGACAGCAACTAGGTCTTTCTCAACAAAGGTCTCTGAACTTTGGCAAACAGTGCACTTACTAATGCCCTGTGGCTTAATGTTTTAAAAAAATATGGTTCACTTAGCCTACATATCCTTAGAGGCACTAAATGCTCAGCTCAGGAAAGAGTGAGAATAAAAAAAAAAAACCCACCTCTTAAAGTAAATTAATGATGGACTATAAGAATCTAAGCTTCCTTCAAGAGATCCTGAAATGAGAGAGATTCATACAGCCCTCTGCTGTGTAAGAGACTATATGACATGTAGCATTAAACTAATTCTAGCTGTCACACTGAAGTGAGTCAAACTGGCACATTCTCTCGCTGGTGATGTAGAGGTGATGATTAGTTTTAAGCAAAGGAAGAAAGATATGCTACAGAACTACTTCAAATAACCAGTGTCCCTTCAAAAGCCTCAAAGAACATTGTTGCTGTCCTGAAGAAAATTTAGAATTAAGTTGCTTTGTATCATGGAGACTGGCCTTTTATAGAGCACTTGCCCTTTCCTTCACCCATCACCTGTTGATTATTCAGGATTGTTTAAGTTCAGGCTTGTCTAACTAAGACTTACATACTTGATTTAAAGTTACCAAAAGCTGTCCAAAGTGTGCAGTAAGGTCCTAGGTTTTGTAAAATTTTTATATTGACAGAATTTTATGTCAAGAATCCTATTGCTGGCATAAATGACAGGCTAACAATAGCAATTACAGAAGGATTGTCAGGCAGTAGCAGGAAGGTACGTAAAGTAAGCTTCACATTCCTTGTGGTTTTGGTGAGATGGAAAACAAGAGGTCACTTTCCTTTAGAGATAAGTGTTAAACAGCAGTTCTGTGCTTCAGTTCAGAAAGCAGCATTACCTTTCCTGAAGAGTACACAACTCTCATCCCTCTTGCAGATTAATTTGGGTTATGGATTGTCTCATGTTCTAATTAGTTAACCAGGAAGAAAGATTCCAAATGTTTACTACTAATATTAGAATTAGAAAAGAAGAAAAAAAAAAATCTATAGTATTGAATAATATCCAGTATGAATGCAATCCTGCATCCATAATCTCCCACCCAAAGTGTTTTATATTTCAGTGCTAAAACCTCTGAAATTTCATGTCAATATTAAATTGGTTTGTATTTCCAGAATGCTTTGAAACAGTGCCATGTATGTGTATCTGTAAACTGTATACACAGACATAGAATTGCATAGTGCACACTATACATATGGAAATTGTATACAAGTAATTTAAATGGAAATAGATATATCAATTTCTTGTCAGTATGTGGTTATTATAATTGTAACATTAACAAGGTAATGTTGATGTAAAGTTTACCTTGTCAATAGCTACTTTAACTGATCTTAAATTGCATGACAACATTTTATATACTAGTAAGGTATTTGAGGAAACTGCTTAACAATAGCTAAACTTTGAAAGCAGCAGCTGGGCTATTTTGTCCATATTTTTGTCTGATTTAGCACTGTGAGATTTCTTTATTTGTCTGCATAGATACACGTGCAAAGTAAATTAATTCAAACACAGTGGAGAAGTATGTGATTGCCAGAAATTTGAGATACTGGCAGAGGGAAGATTTAGACTAGATGTCAGGAGAAAGTTCTTTACAATGAGGGTGGTGATGCACTGGAACAGGTTGCCCAGGGAGGTTGTGGATGCTTCCCTTCCTGGAGGTGTTCAAGGTCAGGTTGGAGGAGGCCTTGAGTGACCTGTACTAGTGGGAGGTGTCCCTGCTTATGGCAGGGGGTTGGAACTAGATGATCCTTGAGGTCCCTTCAACCTTACCATTCTATGATTTTGCCATGTTCTTTGTAAGCAGAACTGGTTAGCTTCGGTATGTGGCAAGTACTAAATACTCATAGAAAATTCTGATTGGAGAGAACCTCTGAATTCTACCTGTGTTCTACCCTTCTGCCTAGAACCAGGCTAGTGTTGAATTGGGAATAGATTCTTCAGGATTTTGTTCTCCTGATGTAAAATTTTAAGGGAGTAGAGATTCTGCACCTGTTCCTGGGTGCTGGTCCAAAGAGAATTTTTTTTCCTTCTCTCTAGTTGCCATTCTGCCTGTCAATTGTCATGTATGTTTTATACTAAAGTTTTTAATCTTGTCCCAGTTCAGAAGAGCATTGAGAAAGACTTGTAACTGACAATGTGCAAATTGTGCATATCAGGAGAGAAGGAAACTGTTTGTAGATGCACATGTATGTGTTGCCTTGCAGAACCTGAGGCAAGTTCAGTTCTCTAGGATGAGAAGACAAGGTTTAAGTATGGAATTTTGGGGAAGTTATTAGGCTCACGGAAAATTGATTTATGGAATAATAAATACTCTGTCTAGTGTGATACAATAAATACATTGTGATTGAACAAATATGTTAATTCTTTGTGTACCTAATACTTTTTTCTTCCACGGTGCATCAGAAGTCTTTACCAGCTTTATTCTGACACATAGCTCATAAATAAAGAAGTTAATTTCCTGACAAATTGTGAATACCTAAAATTGTTGGTTCTTGGTATTCCTCCTTTTGTTATTCCCTTGCGATGGTGCTCATCAAGTTGACCTCAAATAAGAAGGCTGTGCCAGCTGAAGCTTTGGGACTAACCTACTGTCCTGTTTAGCTTCAGTTTGTAGACTTTGGCAGCTCTCCAGACTGAGAATTGGAGCTGGCAGATTTTTCTAGGCTTAGTTCCAATGAAAGAGATAATACTTTTCTGTTCTGTTGCATGTATTTCAGGTGAGAGAGAGGAGAACAAAGGGATGTTGTATGTACATAAGGTGCATGTAAACACTCAGATTTGTAGATAATTGTATATGTATTTATATTTTTTAAGTCTAGAGTGTAGTGCACTGTTGTGTGGTTTATTTTTTCCCCCCTATTTTATGCTTTGGTACCTTGACATACAACATTTCAAGCAGACCAATAAGTATAAATTGTCTAAATTCCCCATAAAGAGGAAAAAGCATACTGAACTGTTATAGGAATATTATAGTGAGAGTGGTAAATTAATAACTAGGGAGATACTATACAACAAATAGCCCATTACTATATTGCTCAACCTTTTTTGCTGTTTAGATTTATCGATCTGGACCAAGGGGATGCTTATTAATACTTATTTTCTATACAAAAGATTCTGTGTAAATAAAGCTTATGGCAAAATCTGATATGAAAGCATCTAAGTTTACTAGTTTCAGAAGGTGCATATAGACTCTTAAGCAGACAAGATGAATCTGAAATTGTGAAACTAGTTTTCTCTTCTCAGGAGGGGGCACGTTCGTCTTGCATTTCTTGATTTGTTAAACAAATGTTAATGTTCAGTGATCTCTGAAGCCTTCCCAGTAGTACCTTCTAACAAAGAGAGTAGAGTGGCTCTTCAACATGCAGCATTTGAGACTGGCAATAATTTGCTTTCGAAGTTTATAGAATTTTACTTCTTCCTTCTCCCCCACTCTTTGAAGTGTTTCAGGTGGTTTCTGTGTGTCCTAAGTTACCTCATCTCTTAAGATACTTAAAATGAAAAAGCTGTCTGACCTAGTCTTGAGTAATTTAAAGTTGGTGACTTGCAAGTCTTAAATAGTTAATGCAGTACTAGTTAATAGTCTCCTCACTCTTTTTGCCTTTGCTGTTTTATATAGTCATATCAATTCAAAACTCAAATCGTTAGCTGTGTAACACTGACAGACAAGTCAAGTTTTTTGTCCTGTTTGGCAGACAACTGAAACTTCTTCTGATTCTTAACTTTTTGGCTATGCAGAACTTTTGCAACCCATAGGAGGTATGTGGGCTTACTCTGACCACAAAAATCATCACTTTAGAAATGATACAGACTCTCACTCCCAGGTCTTCCACTGAAGACCTTCCAGAGTTAAAACCTTTTGGTGGACATGTGGTATGTTCTAAATTATTTCTTTAAAATTCTATGGCTTTTTTTTTTTTTTTCTTCCCTGAAGTCTCTTTTTGTAGCTAGTGCTTTTAGTTTGCGTTTTGATTCCACTTTGTACAAGTGCTTCAGGAATCATCAGCTTCCCCACAGCTGGATCTTGGATCTCTATTAATATAAATATAGTCTATTAGAAATAGTTGGCAGCGGCATCAGTTGGGAATTGCTATGTTGTCATTTACAGCATCATTAAAAATAATTCTGGTAAATAAAACATTTGACTGAGTTGTTTGAAGATTAAAGTGTTTTAAGCTCGTGATGATATGATGAGTAGAAACTGTTCTGGAAGGTTCCACTAAATACTTACTTTTAAGAGGAAAAATAGACTTCTTTTAATATGGAGGGGAAAATGAACCCTACAGTTTCCAGTTAAATAGTACTGAATAGCAAAAAAACTTTATACACTTACAGTAAAACTAATTAGTAAACAGTGGAATTTTTACTATATTGTGTCCCTATTACAAATTAAAAATGTTATTATTCCATGTTCTCACCTGAGAACATGATTAATGTTCAGTATTACATATTCCAGTGTGTTTTGGCAGTATGAAAACCTGACCACTTAATTTGAAATTGTGTTCTTGCTAAAGTAATAAATCAGAGTTACTGAAGTAAGGCTTGCAGTGTGCCTCGCTCCTTGATGCACATTGAGAGCAAAGATTTTGTCCCACATAGTTTTGGCAGCAAAAGCCTCTTTATCAGCTACTGCCTTTCCAGTCACGCTTGTGTTCACGTCTTTGCTACATGCTCTGCTGATTACCTTGGAAAAGGGCAATGCTGTAACTGTTCAACTGACCTTTCAGTTTATTTTCTCTTGTGTAATATGAAACATGAGCTAACACAGTCTACTGATTTTAAGAAAGAAATCTTTCTTTCTACAGTTCTGCAGCTTTCTGCTGAAATATGATGAGGTTTCTCTGTAGTTATGTAAATTAAATAAAACCTCCAACTTGCTTTGGATATCATACTAACAGAGAAACAAATTACTGTAGCTAAATGGGTTTTTTAGTGTACAATTAATGCATAATTAAGACTACTTTGCAGAGGGATAACCAGACAATAACTTTCGTTTCAGTAAATGAAATCCTATACCCAAACAGTTTATCTGATAAATATTCATAGAATCATAGAATGGTAAGGTTGGAAGGGACCTCGAGGATCATCTAGTTCCAACCCCCTGCCATAGGCAGGGACACCTCCCACTAGTACAGGTTACTCAAGGCCTCCTCCAACCTGACCTTGAACACCTTCAGGGAGGGAGCAACCACAACCTCCCTGGGCAACCTACAACCTCCCTGGGCAACCTTAAGATGCGTAAAACAAAATAAATGAAGTATACTGTTACTAAATTCGTTTGCTTGTGTAGAAAGATGAAGTATCAAACTCCCATTACTTTGTAGTTATGTTTTATTTAAACTGTTTCCTCCTGAATGGGGAGCTGCCTCGAGGGCTTTGGCTGATATATATAATATACATAGCAGTGCTGTTTTGGGAAGTTGTAAGAATGCTTGGTATCAGGAAGGTTTTTTGGGGAATGTGGTGGTTTTGGAGGTGTCTTTTAAATAAAAGATGTACATTTATTAAAACAAACAAAATCAACCAACCAAACAAGCAAAAACACAAACAAAAAAACCCCCACACAACTAAGTAGAAAGTAAAAGATAAAATGTCTTGCAGCAAATGTTAATGCTTATGTATACACTTCTTTCTTCTCTTGCTTGAATTGATGCCTCTAAGTAGTTTACCAGGGTTCTGATGGAAAGAAATTGCCTCTCGCTCCTTCTAAACACTAGTAATTTGTTACACTTATCCTGTGAAATGCATCCATGTATTTATAAGAAACTGAAAGTACTAGTAAATGGACAAATGTGGATGTGGGTAAGAGAGCCTCTACATATTGTGGAGAAAGGTGTTCTTAGAGGTGGGACTGGTTTAGATAAGTGAGTGGAGCACTTTTAGTAATAAATTATTTCATTTTCATTTGTTACATCTTGTAATCACTCCTGCATTTGGTTCTGAACACATGAATGTGTTCATCATAAAGAAGATGGCAAAAATATTACAGCTGCCAAATGCTGGTGAGGCCACAAAGTTATCATAGAATCAGTCTGTGTCGGAAGGGACCACAAGGATCATCTAGTTCCATCCCCCCTGCCACTGGCAGGTAGGGTTTTCCCTAGGGTTTTCTCACCACTCTCATGCTGAAGAACTTCCTCCTCACATCTAATGTGAATCTACCCCCCCTCCAGCTTTGCTCCATTCCCTCTAGTCCTGTCACTACCTGATATCCTAAAAAGTCCCTCCCCAGCTTTTTTGTAGCCCCTTTCAGACACTGGAAGGCCACAAGAAGGTCACCTGGGACCCTCCTTTTCTCCAGGCTGAACAACCCCAACTCTTTCAGTCTGTCCTCATAGCAGAGGTGCTTCAGCTCTGAGCATCCTCGTAACCCTTCTCTGGACATGCTCCAGCATCTCCACATCCCTCTTGTCCCAGGGGCTCCAGAAGTGGAGGCAATACTCCAGGTGGGGTCTCAGTAGAGCAGAGGAGAGGAGGAGAATCACCTCCCTTGCCCTGCTGACCACACTTCTCCTGATGCAGCCCAGGCTCTGGTTGGCTTTGTGGGCTGCAAGTGCACACTGCTGGCTCCTGTTGAGTATCTCATCCACCAGCACTCCCAAGTCCCTCTCCTCAGGGCTGCTCTTCAACCATTCACTGCCCAGCCTGGATTTGTGCTTGGGATTGCCTCGACCCAGATGCAGGACCTTGCATTTGGTCCTGTTGAACCTTGTGAAGTTGGCTTGTGCCCACCTCTGCAGCCTGTCTAGGTCCCTCTGGATGGATTGCTGCCCTCCAGTGTGTCTGCTGCACCACACAGCTTGGTGTCATCAGCAGACTTGCTGAGGCTGCACTCAGTGCCTCTGACCATGGCACTAACAGAGATGTTGAACAGGACTGATCCCCAGGGGACTCTGCTTGTCACTGGACTCCACTTGGACATGGAGACATTGTCAGCTACTCTTAGGGTGCAGCCGTCAAGCCAGTTCTTTATCCATCTCGTGCTCCACCCATCAAACCCATGTCTCACCAGCTTGGAGATCAGGATGTGGTGCGGGACAGTGCCGAAGGCTTTGCTCAGGTCCAGGTAAATGACATCAGTTGCTCACCTCTCATCTGTTAATCTTGTGACCTGTTCATAGAAGGCCATCTGGTGTGTCAGCCAGGATTTGCCCTTGGTGAAGCCATGGTGAGTGTACCCAATCACCTCTTCACTATTCTCCTGTCTCAGGAGTGCCTTCAGGAGGGTCTGCTCCATGATCTTACCAGGCACAGGGGTGAGACTGACTGGCCTGTAGTTCCCTCGTTCTTTCTTCTTACCCTTTTTGAAAATGGGAGTTATGTTTCCCCTTTTCCAGTCAGTGAGGACTTCACCAGACTGCCATGACTTTTGGAATATAATAGAGAGGGGTTTAGCAACCTCATCTGACAGTTGCCTCAGCACCTGTGGGTGCATTCCATCGAGGTCCCATGGACTTGAACACTTTCAGGTGATCATGAACCAGATCCTCACTTATGATGGACACTTCTTCCTTCCAGTCCCTGCCATTGTCTTCCATGACTCCAAGAGCAGGGCTGGAGGCCTTTGCGGTGAAGACTAAGGTAAAGAAGTCATCAAGAACCTCAACCTTTTCCGTGTCACTTGTGACCATTTTACCTGTTTCCTTTCTGAGGGGGCCCACACCTTCCTTAGTCTTCTTTTTACCATTAATGTACCTGTAGAAATTCTTGCTGTTCCCTTTGACCTCCCTGGCTAGATTAAATTCAAACTGTGCCTCGGCTTTCCTAACCAGTTCTCTATCTGCTTGGGCAGCTTCCTTATATACCCCCCATTCTAGCTGTCCTTTCTTCCACTCCTTGTAGAATTTCTTTTTGTGTGACAGCATGTCCAGGAGCTCTTTGCTCAGCCAGACAGGCCTCCTAGCATTATTCCCTGCTTTCTCTTTGTTGGCATACATTACTCCTGGACACAAAGGAGGTGATCTTTGAATACTGACCAGCTGTCCTGGGCCCCTTTTCGCTCTAGGGCTTCATCCCATGATACTTTGGCCCGCAGATCCCTGAAGCAATTAAAGTCTGCACACCTAAAGTCTAGGGTTGTAAGCTTAAAAGGCATCATTCTGGCTCCTTTGAGGATCTTAAATTCCACTGCTTCATGGTCACTGCAGCCAAGGCTGTCCCTGAGCCTCACATTGGTCACCAGCCCTTCCCTGTTGGTGAGAACAAGGTGCAGCATAGCACCTTTTCTTGTAGGTTCCTCTACCATCTGGAGGAGGAAATTATCATCTGTTCTGTGCAATGCAGGAACATCCTGGAGTGCTGATGCCTTGCTCTGTTGTCCCTCCAGCGAATGTCAGGGTGATTGAAATCCCCCATGAGCTGCTTCTGTTTGCCTGTGAAGGGTCTCCTCTGCTTGGTTCTGCTGGTTGGGTGGCCTGTAGCAGACCCCTATAGTAACATTACCCTCCCCTGTCTTCCCTTTAATTTTAACCCATATACTCTCAGCCAGTTTGGTTTTTTAATACTAATGTTTAAAGCAGGGAAGAGGCTTATTTCTAGTCCCTGTGTGGAAAGCACGTTGCCAGAACTTAAGTCATCGAATAACCTTGCTACAAACATGAAAGATATTTATCTTTATTAGACTTCATAGTTTAGAGGTCTTTACATGTATGTTAGAAACAGTAACTGCTGGTAGGATGCCAAGAAAACCTGTTTTCCTTTTTTTTTTTTCTGTCAGAATTTTTTTTGTTGTGCAATTATGTGCTAGACTCCGTCATTAGAGCTTGACTTGCATATCACTACACTTTATTTTGGAAAAAAGCTGATACTGAATCAATCACTTGTTCTGTATGAATAACTTTCAACAGAGCAAGTGATTACTCATTAATTATAAACAAGCAAAAGTGTCTTCATTTTTAGTGCACTGTATTCAGTTTGATACATAAAACTGTTACCTCTCCATACTGACGTCATGGAGCATCCAAAGAGAGTTGGGAAATGTACATGTTTGCTCAGAAATTATAAGTAACTACTGAAGGAAACTGTTATTGCATTTTTTTTTTCAACCTTAAAACTCTTCTGCTTTCAGTGTAGCCTCCAATATTACAGATCTGTTCCAGTTGGAAAGTTGTAAGGACACGCAAATGAATTAATTTACTTGAAGGAGATTTTTGGGTGTAGATTTTGAAAGACCACTTTGTTCATAGGTATTCAGCAATATCTGCCATTACTGAATCTCCTGCCCTCTCTCTGCTCGTTTGTGTAAATTTTAAAAAATCTCCCTGGAAGACCAGCAAAGCAAACAATGGAGCTGTCATGTCCCTTTACTCTGCTCTTGTCAGACCCCACCTGGAGTACTGTGTGCAGTTCTGGAGCCCTCAGCACAGGAAGGACCTAGAAGTGTTGGAGCCCAGAGGAGGGCTACAAGGATGATCAGAGGGCTGGAGCAGCTCTGCTATGAGGACAGGCTGAGAGAGTTGGGGCTCTTCAGCCTGGAGAAGAGAAGGCTTCCAGAAGACCTTAGAGTAACCTTCCAGTATCTGAAGGGGGCCTACAGGAAGGCTGGGGAGGGACTATTGACAAGGTCTTGCAATGGCAGGAAAAAGGGCAATGGGTTTAAATTTGCAGAGGGAAGATTTAGACTGGATGTCAGGAGGAAGTTCTTTGCAGTGAGGGTGGTGAGACACTGGCACAGGTTGCCCAGGGAGGTTGTGGCTGCTGCTTCCCTGGAGGTGTTCAAGGCCAGGTTGGAGGAGGCCTTGAGTGAGCTGTCCTAGTGGGAGGTGTCCCTGCCTATGGCAGGGGGTTAGAAGGGACCTCAAGGATCATCTACTTCCAACCATACCATTCTATGTCTGTTGGAAAGAAAATTAAAAATTGCATAGTTGCACACCTTCAGAGTGGACAAGTTGCTTTTAAATTCTTTTGTCATTTTTGCTCACTCCTAAGAGTTCTCTACTGAGTGGTCTTTTTTTAGTAACTAGTGATAAAGCATTTCTTCAGTAGGAATTGCAACAGAAATAATGTAACTGTGTAAGCCCCTTATTGAAATAACTATCTGCAAATTAATTGAACAGCAGTTAACTTTATTACACCTGAAAGGAACTTAATATAATTGGACAACCTGTAGAATCCTTAGTTTTCTGCTGAAAATGTGTGCTAAATTGCTTCTGGCCTCAGTGGCAAAGTACTTTTGAAGAGAACAATTTTTAATAGAGCGACTGGAACTTCTAGGAAATTCAAATATAGCCAGTCAGACTTCCTAGGATCCTGGTTTCAGAAACATGTAAATTAAATTACTGTCTGTTTCTGGATATCTGTGAGCATCAGTTATTGCTATCTTGTTCTTCTAGAACATGTGTCTCAGAATACTTAGAGTGCTTCAGCGGCTACATGTGTTCGCCTGTTGCTTAATCCACTTAAAAATATAGAGGAAAAGGTGACGTGAAGAAAGTGAGACTTCCCTATGCAGAAACTACAAGTAAATCATCTAAAACTATGAAGTTGATGGAAGTTAAAATACAACCAATCCACTGTTCTAAAGTAGATGTGCCTACCTGAGATTTACTGTGCTTTTACTTAGTATTTTCCTTAAGTGTGATTGTGTAATACTCTGAATAGTCAAAGGAGTGAGTAAAGAGATGTGGAGAAAAGAATGAAATAAAATCCAAGGCTTCTATATCAATACATTTTCACTAGTGATGAAGTTGAAGAGACAACCGTAAACAGTGATTTGCCGCTTCTGCATAATTCTGTTCCTCTTGGTCTGATGCGTTTGAGTTGTAGGGCTGCAGATACCTGATTTAGGAAGAATTTGATCCATTCTACTCCTACCTTTTTTTTTTTTTTTTTTTTTTTTTTAAATTTTTTTAACGTTGGCATTACTGAAAATGTTGGTATTTATTGGAAGATGGGACAGTTTGGCTACAGGGTACCTTGCTGGGCATTTTCTTTCATTTTCTTTTCCTTTTGGTATCTGCAGAAATGGGCTTTCCATATGGACATGAGATAGAATTATCAAAGACTGCTCTATTTGCTTTTATGCTTTGAATAAATTAGCATAAATACTGGAGCAATATTGTAGAAATAAATTATGACACACAAGGTTTTGTGGACAAAAGGAATCTAAAAGATTAATAGCTGCTAAAATCAGCATGATAAGCAGAAGAGGAACTAAAATTGCCCCTCAATTTAAGAAGGACATTGAGGTACTTGAATGTGTCCAGAGAAGGGCAA